>CM038463.1:53381489-53741489 GCA_021464415.1 Lonicera japonica
TGTTTTTCTTGTAGCATACTGAGATAAAGAAAGGTAATGTTATATTATGACTTGTAGCATACTTGAGAAAAAAGAAAAGATCGAATAATGTTATATGTCCAAAAGTATGTATAAACTAAAAAATTCTAATATTGTTTGTAAAAAAATAAATAAAAAAATCCAATAATCATGGACAATTAATGACCCTTCGAGTACGAGTGTAGTTATTTATTAGATCAAACTTAACGAGTGTTTATAGTGATTTTTACAGATCGTTCAGCGAGAAATTAAAGATTGTATGTTGACATCGATATTCAAATTTAAATGTTATAAATTAATAAAGTATTTAAATTCTTACCGATTCAATCAATTATTATTGGCTCTTTAATCCGTCCTGTATATATATTGAGATTTATATATTTACTTAAACGATTCCATTGAGTTTAAATTGAGCTCTTGTTCATGTTCTTGCATTATAAAGTTTTATAGTATCTCTACTAATTATTACTTTTGGATGTGAAGTGGGCGAAAATTAATTCTGTTAGGAACCATGAACCTTGGACCTCCTAGAGAACCAAGCTCTGATAAAAGCTTAAGCTGTTAGGAGAAGGAACCGCAATGAATATCATGCTTAACAAATTCTGTGGAAAATTAGAAATAATTTTAATTTTTCTTCGAACGTATAACTTCTTTGGAAAAAAAAAATATGATGAAAAAATTGAATCTAGAAAGCAGGTGAGAGTGCAAATCTTATAAACACTTTATCACATGACAACTAATTTTGTTTTTTCGTTTGACAGTAAAGACAACTAATTTTGTTTTACTAGTTTTAGAAAAATCATTTCGTTTTTTAGTTGGAACTTCTGACGGTTCTCTAAAAAAGATAGCGAAAATTAGTAACTCTAGTAATTAATTAGTGGTGCAAACACAAATAATTTAGTATATGCACAATTAATCCATTAGATAAGTATGCACACGAGGAAAATGAGATAACCACAACAGAGTGATTCAACAGCTAGTTACTTTGAGTTCGAAAATCAGTCTCAATTAGCAGCTTTCTAGGTCGAGTCCTCACAAATATAAAAACACTAATGACTAGCAGTTGATACAACCACCCTCTATGAAAGGATTAGTCACCGTAAGAATATTCTATACCTATCTTTTTTGAATTGCAAATGTGAACTAAAGATTAAAGAAGAGCTATCATTGAAATTAGTGGCCATAGAAAAGTAGCATTGACTCAGCCTCTCTTTCTCTCTTTCTCTATATATATATATAAATCCCACTTTAATTTTTCTCACATTTTCTTACTATATAAAGATGGGCAGCTTTTTATAAACATCAACAAGAATACAATGGAGCTAATTATGTACAAAGTTGCAGTGATTTGTGCTGTTGTAGTTGTACTTTGGGCATGGAGAGTGTTGAATTGGGTTTGGTTTAGGCCCAAAAAACTTGAGAAATTCCTCAGAGATCAAGGACTCAAAGGAAGTTCTTACAAGGTCTTGTTTGGAGATTTTAAGAAAATCTCATCAATGATCAATGAAGCTAGATCTAAGCCCATCAGTCTTTCCAGTGATATAGTGCCACGTGTCTCACCATGGATACTGGATGCCATCGAGAACTATGGTGAGTTTATTCACTTAATAATTTATACTCCCTCCGTCCCAATTTAATTGTCTACTTTTCTATTTATAGTTGTCCCAAAATAATTATTCACTTTCTATATTTAGCATGTCATTAATTACAATAATTTTTTATTTCCAATATTATCTTTTAAACTCTCTCCACTTTTTTTATTTTGAGTCCCGCCACCTTTTTTTATTAGAAAAAAAGTAAAGGATATTTTTGAAAATAAGTATTTTCTTTTGGAGTAATCATTATATCTTCTTAGTTTTTAGTTTCTCGAAGTGTGACAATTAAATTGGGACAGAGGGAGTATGCTTTATTTTAATTTTCAATACATCCTTTCGATTATATAAGTGTTTGTTTTTCCCTTTTCAGACAACTTTAAATTTTCTAATCTCAAGTAATAAGAAGAATTATTTGTATCATTTTTATTTTTTATTTTTGTGTTTTTGCTTTAAATTAGTATCTACCGACTATATTAGAATTAGAACTCTTAAAAAATTATTTTGAATAACTTTAGAAGATTTAAATTTATATATTGGAGAGTCAATCAGAACTAATCAAATGAGGTAAATTTAAGAAAGTTACGGATCATTCGAACAAGGTCTGTTAATTAATAAACAATTTTTGTATATAAATCTAGTTTTTTACTAAATCAATTTTGCTTGAAGAATTTTTGACCCCCACAAAATCAACACGACACGAGTTGACTCATATTAGTTCGATTGCCTTACAATTAAATTAAATTTGAATAAGGGTAAAATACTATAACCTTTAAACTAACTTAGGTTTGCGGCTCACCCGCTAAACTAAATAGCCCGGCAATAAACCCCTTTAACTATATAACTTTTGCACCTTCCCAAATGCAAATTGAAAAAGTGTAATTTACCCCAAAAAACAAAACACTCTTCGTCTCTTTTGGGTAATAAAAACAAATGCTAGACGTAGGCAGGCACATTGTAGTCCATGTATGTATTTGTGTAATTATGTTGATTATATATTTTTTACCGTTCACGGAATATTACTAATCTTTAAAATTAAAGAGGGTATATTTCACTAATTACTCACAAATTTGTAATTTTTAAAAATAATCCTGAGGGTAAAATTTCTAATTAATGGAGTATAAGCTATGATGGGTTTGTGCTACTAAAACTCTCTTAGGCCAGGCTTGGACCAAAGTGAAATGTGGAGAGATTCTTTTGCACTTGCCTAGCTATAAATCTCCATTTTCATTGCTAATATTAAGTAGTTTTAGCCCCACTCGAACCAGGTGTGCAGACATTCTTTTACAATCAAGGGCGGATTTAGAAATCTTTCGAAGGGTGGGTTACAACTTAGCAAAGGATTGTACTTATACTATTTTTTTTTTAATACAAGTGCTAATAGATTTTACAAAATTTTACCATGGATTGAAGGCCACCCTGTCACTCTTTACGTTTGCACCTGTTTATAGTTGTCCATGCTATTAACCTAGAATCTTTTTGTCCAATGGACTAGTGTAGGTGGGGAAGGGAGACAAAAATCTGACAAGTGCTAGCTGGTTTAAGTAGCGGAATGCCAAATTAAATCGGCCTACACCAACTAAACTAGTGGGTTAACCATCATTAAGTCGGCCTACACCATCGTGATTACTGACTTCCGGTTTAAAGGAGCGCAATTTTAGTTCAAACACATTAAAATTTAGCAATATTTTATACCTTTAAGTTATTGGCGATACTTTAAGAGATTTTAAGATATTTAATAGAGAATAGTAATATTTGAATCTGACGTTTACTTAGCGGATATAATTTATTATAACGAAAATGAACATTAGTTAAATATTTCAAATTTTTTTTCCAATTTATGGGAGTTGCATGTGTGTCTCTAGAATTATTGAAATTCCAATTCTAACTACTATATATATGTGTGCGTAATTTGATAGGCAAGAATTGTTTCTTATGGGCGGGGACAGTACCAAGGGTGTACATTATGGACCCTGAACTTATTAGAGAAGTGTTGCATAAGCATGAAATCTTCAAGAAACCCAATATGCCAGCACTTAAGATTTTGGCAGATGGGGTAACAACCCACGAGGGGGAGAAGTGGGCCAAACACAGGAAATCATTAACCCTGCTTTCCATGCGGAGAAGTTAAAGGTCTTCCCCTAATCAATTTATTGGCTTATGATTATTTGTTTCGACTCCATTTAACACGAAGATAGAAAACAGTCGAAAAATAATATATTTTTATGAAATATTGGAAAATAAGTTGAGCAATGTAGTGAGATTAACTCTTACTTTTTGAGCTTTCAACTTATTTTTCATCTTCTCACTTAAATTTATCATTTTTCTTATAATTCTCTATGTTGCTATCAGACGGAGCCTTCATGTTTATTTTTTTTCTTTTAAATATAAATATTATAGTTTAATGTTTTTTATTTTTTTTGTGTGTGAAAAAATATAGAATCCAATCACCGAGTTCATGCATTTTTTGTTTATGGTCCGGATACTTTTTTTTAAAAGCTTGCGTTTAATGCTCCTAATGTAGTTCACAAATGCTCTTTAGTGCGTGTAATGCATGTGTGGGTATTTTAGTTATAGATACTGTTATTAGTGTAATTCTTAGATAATGTAGTTATTGCGAGAGATATTGTTAGAGATATATTGGAGATATTATGAAACATATATTACATATGCGGTGAGATGGATACTAGAATTTTAGGACCACATTGTTTAAATTATACGAAAATATATTGCATCTTTAAAGCTTTGGTGTTAGGGAACGGATCCTAACCACCGCTTTAATTTGTTTTCAAGTCTGCCCAAGGGGACTACAGAGAATTTTTATTATGAAATGGTACCAGTGAGCTACACAAATGCGGGTAACACTCTACTTTCTACATTTTTTGTAGAAAAAATGGATAAGTAAGAAATGATAGTACTTGACTAAACAAATAGGGGTAATCCTCTTTTACCATGCATCTTCACCACCCTCGAAACATATTCAAAGATTTGCTTTTGCTTTTTAAATACTTATATGTTGAATTAAGCTAGAAACTCATGTGGTAGTTAATGAATTAATGTTATTGTCTTGCTGTTCACTTGGAACCTAAATTAAAATTAGTGTCACACATTATAGGTTTTTCACTCAGAGATTAAATACTTTGACTGTACCATATATATATATATATATTCTCTATTAGCTAGCAACTAACTGTAAAAGTCTTTGTTTCATCAATTCTTGTCACAGCATATGCTACCAGAATTTTACTTGTGTTGTAGTGAACTCACAAGTACATGGGAGAAAATGGTCTCGACGGAAGGGTCTTGCGAGTTGGATGTATGGCCTTACCTAGAAACATTAACAAGCGATGTGATTTCGCGTACTGCTTTTGGGAGTAGTTATGAAGAAGGGAAAAATATATTTCGACTTCAAAAAGAACTGGTTGAGCTTGTAATCCAATCCTCATTATCAGTTTCCTTCCCAGGATCCAGGTAGAAATATTGTTTCAAATCTAGCTGAAGTTTATTTTACTTCTTTTGATTAGAATTGTTTTATAAAACCAAACAAAGTAGAAGAGATTAAAAAGATATTAAAGAGGAAAAAGTAAGACAACTGAAAGTGAAAATAACATATATATACATAAAAAGATCGAAAAAAGCGTTACACAAATAGATCCGTGGTTTGAACTACATACACAGTTGCGGTGGTTCCACATTGAGATCTTGCCTCTATAAGGGCAATGTTTTACTACCCTGCCAGCCCATCGGATCTTCCATTCTAGTTTGTTTGGACAATAATAAAATAAATTCTTTGGATACATGTAGGTTCTTGCCAACTAAGAGGAACAGGAGAATGGAGGAAATTCGTAAACAAGTAAACTTTTCATTGCAAAAAATTATTGATAAAAAAATGGCGACGATAACGAAAGGAGAAGCTAGTGATGACTTATTGGGCATGCTATTGGAATCTAATATGAAAGAAACTGAACATGGGAGTAAGAGTGTCGGAATGACTATTAAAGATGTTATTGAAGAGTGTAAGGTATTTTATTTCGCTGGACAGGAAACTACGTCTGTTTTGTTGGTGTGGACGATGATTTTGTTAAGCATGAATCCGAATTGGCAAACAAAAGCCAGAGAAGAGGTTTTGCAAGTATTTGGAAAGGACAAACCAAATGTTGATGGGTTAAATCGCCTAAAGATTGTGAGTATCCTTTTTTATTTTTATTTTTCCAGTTCATGGATTGTGTACATAAAATTTCAAGGACCTTTTTAATTTTAGCAATTTTTCTTATAGTGTATAGGCCCCCATTTTATGATTTATCAGTACTACTCCCTGTTCAAATATTAATAATAATGCGAGGACAAAGAAAAATGGAATAATCCTCAATTGCAATCCTGCATTTTGATATGTTCTAATTACAAACCTTTTTTTTATGTTTATTTGTCTTAGGTAACTATGATCTTGTACGAAGTTTTAAGGTTATATTCACCCGTCGTAGCACTCAACCGAACTGTTCACAAAGATACTACACTAGGAGAAATGTCCCTGCCAGCTGGTGTACAAGTCGGACTACCTTTCATGCTAATTCACCATGACTATGATATATGGGGCGACGATGCAAAGGAGTTTAAACCAGAAAGATTTTCGGAAGGTGTATCAAAGGCGACAAAGAACAAAATGTCATTTTTCTCATTCAGCTCAGGACCCCGAGTATGCATTGGACAGAACTTTGCAATGTTAGAAGCGAAAGCAGCACTATCTATGATTTTGCAGAACTTCTCTTTCGAGCTTTCAACATCTTACACACACGCTCCTTTCAGTCTCATAACTCTACAACCCCAATACGGTGCTCAGTTGATTCTTCACAAGCTATAGTATAATTTGGACTTCATATTCCATTTTGCACATTAAAACTTTCTTATTGTATAAATAATATGGAGGTTATGATTAGCTAAATATTATGTAGTTTGTGCTATTATATATATATATATATATTATTTAAGGAACCATATGAGAAATTATGAGATTAGTACTCATAATTTAATTTTGAGTACATAACACTAAAACCGTTTAAACTATAACCTAAGTTTCAATTAAGCCCTTAAACTTAATTTTTTGTTAATTGAGCCCTTAAACTAATCAAATTGAACACTAATGGCCTTTTCATCCAAATCTTCGATTAAATCAAACGGATTGAAGGGCTTTTTGGTTAGTTAAACTTGTGTGTGTATATATATGAACCCAGATTTATATATATACATATATATGGGTCATGTTAACGTGTGCTCTTTGAACACATGTTATACTCACTTACATTTGGAAAGAACAAAGTCTCAACATGCATTAAATATGATATGTAAATATTCTCATACAAGAGTTCATTCTTTCCATTTATGATAGTTTTAACATGTGCACCAAGGGCACATATTATCATTTTCCTATATATATATGGTCCGGTTTAGTTGCGGACCACCTATCTACATAGGAAGTTGACCTTGTATATATAAATTTATCAATGAAACAAAACTCATTTAATTAATACACTTATAAATGAATTCTATCTATGTATATATATATATACGAGTGTGTATTTATATCTGTATATATGTACATAAATATCTTATTTTGAGTTTTATAAGTTGTGGTTTTTGTGATTTGGACAAAAAATGAAGATGGGAGAAGTAAGACGGTGGAGGCAAGAAAAATTGGCTTGACATTTTAATATTGTTTGTAAAAAAAATCCAATATTCATGGACAATTATTGACTCTTCGAGTACAAGTGTGATTATTTGTTAGATCAAACTTAATGAGTGTTTATAGTCTTATAGAGATTTTTATAGATCGTTCAGCAAGAAAGATTGTATGTTGACAACGATATTCAAATTTAAACATTACAAATAAAGTATTCAAATTCTTATCGACTCAATCAATTATTATTGGCTATTTAATCCATCTATATATATATATTGAGAGTTATATATGTACTTAAACGATTCCATTGAGTTTAAATTAAGCTCTTGTTCATGTTCTTGCATTATAAATTACCTTTAATAGTATCTCTACTAATTATAACTTTTGGATGTGAAGTGGGCGAAAATTAATTCTATCAAAAATTATAAGTAGTTTTACTTTTTCTTCGAACGTATAACTTTTGAAAAAAAAAATATGATGAAAAAATTGAATCCAGAAAACAGGTGAGAGTGCAAATATTATAAACACCTTGTCGCATGAAAGACATAATTTGTTTTTTGGTTTGACAGTAAACACAACTAATTTTATTTTACTAGTTTTAGAAAAATTATTTCATTTTTCCTTGGAACTTCTGGTGGTTCTCTAAAAAAGACAGTGAAAATTGGTAACTCTAGCAAGTAATTAATTAGTGATGCAAACACAAATAATTTAGTATATGCACAATTAATTCATTAGATAAGTACGCTCATAAGAAAGATGAAATAACCACAAGATAGTAGTTTAGTGGCCAGTCATTTCGAGTTCAAAAAATCGGTCTCAATTGGGAGCTCTCTAAGTCGAGTCTTGACAAATGCAAAATCACTCATAGCTAGAAATTCCCTCTACAAAAGGATTAGTCACCGTAGGAATTCAATGGCTATCTTTTTTCAATTGAAACTGTGAACTAAAGATTAAAAAGGAGCTATCATTGAAATTAGTGGCCAAAGAAAAGTCTAGCATTGACTCAGCTCTCTCTCTTTCTATATATATATATAAATCCACTTTAATTTTTCTTACATTTTCTTATCATACAAAGATTGGGCAGCTTTTAAACATCAACAAGAATATAATGGAGCTAATTATGAACAACTCAGTTGCAGTGATTTGTGCTGCTGTAGTTGTACTTTGGGCATGGAGATTGTTGAATTGGGTTTGGTTTAGGCCAAAAAAGCTTGAAAAATTCCTCAGAGAGCAAGGACTCAAAGGAAGTTCTTACAAGGTCTTGTTTGGAGATTTTAAGAAAATCTCATCAATGATGAGTGAAGCTAGATCTAAGCCCATCAGTCTTTCCAGTGATATAGTGCCACGTGTCACACCATGGATACATGATGCCATCAAGAACTATGGTGAGTTTATTCACTTAATTTCTTATATACTTTATTTTAGTTTTCAATATATCCTTTCGATTAAGTGTTTGTTGTTCCCTTTTGAGACAATTTTAAATTTTCTAATCTCAAGTAATTAATAAGAAGATTTATTTGTATCATTTTTATCTTTTATTTTTGTGTTTGTGCTTTAAATTAGTATCTACCGACTATATTCAAACCAGAACTCTTAAAAAAATATTTTGAATGACTTTAAAAGATTTAAATATATATATTGGAGAGTCAATGAGAACTAATCAAGGTCTGTTAATTAATAAACAATTTGTATATAAATCAATTTTTTTAGTAAATCAATTTTGCTTGTACAAAGAATTTTTGATCCCCACAAAATCAACACCACACGAGTTGACTCATATTAGTTCAATCGCATTACAATTAAATTGAATCCAAATAAGGGCAAAATACTATAAACCCTTTTAAACTAACTTAGGTTTGCAACTCACCCGCTAAACTAAATAGCCCGACAATAAACCCCTTTAACTATGTAACTTTTGCAGCTTCCCAAATGCAAATTGAAAAAGTGTAATTTACCCTAAAAAGCAAAACACTCTTTTGGGTAATAAAAACAAATGTTTGACATTGGCAGGCACATTGTTGTCCATATCGTATGTATTTGTGTAATTATGTTCATTGTATATTTTTTACCGTTCACAAAGTATTACTAATCTTTAAAATTAAAGAGGGTAAATTTCACTAATTACCCACATATTTGTAATTTTTAAAAATAATCCTGAGGGTAAAATTTCTAATTAATTAATGGAGTATAAGCAATGATGGGTTGTGCTACTAAAACTTTTTTAGGCCAGGCTTCGACCAAAGTGAAATGCGCAGAGATTCTTTTGCACTTGCCTAGTTATAAATCGCCATTTTCATTGCTAATATTAAGTAGTTTTAGCCCCACTCGAATCAGGAGTGCACAAATTCTTTTACGATAAGGGGCGGATTTAGAAATCTTTCGAGGGGTGGGTTACAACTTAGCAAAGGAGTGGGCTTAAACTAACTTCTTCTTCTTTTTCTCCTTTTTTTCATTTTTTCTAACGCAAGTGCTAGTAGATTTTTCAAAATTTTCCCATGGGTTGAAGTCCGCCCTGTTCCTCTTTAGGTCCGCCCCTATTTACATTTGTCCATGCTATTAACCTAGCTTCTTTTTGTCCATTGGACTAGTGCGGGTGGGGAAGGGAGACAAAAATCCGACAAGTGCTAGCGCACGGGTTTTAACTAGCAGAATGCCAAATTAAGTCGGCCTACACCAACTAAACTAGTGGGTTAACCATCATTAAGTCAGCCTACACCATTGTGATTACTGACTTCCGGTTTAATGGAGCGGAGTTTTAATTTGGTGCAAACACATTAAAATTTAGCAATATTTTATACTTTTAAATTATTGACACTGCTTTAAGAGATTTTAAGATATTTAATAGACAACAGTAATATTTTAATCTGACGTTTACTCAATGGATATAATTTATTATAACGAAAATGAACACTAGTTAAATATTTCAAAAAAGATTTCCCATTTATGGGAGTTGCATATGTGTCTCTAGAATTATTGAAATTCCAATTCTAACTACTATTTGTGTGTGTGTAATTTAATAGGCAAGAATTGTTTCTTATGGGAGGGGACAGTACCAAGGGTGTGCATTACGGACCCGGAACTTATTAGAGAAGTGTTGCATAAGCCTGACATCTTCAAGAAGCATAGTATTCCAGCACTTAAGAAAATGGCAAATGGGATAACAGCCCATCAGGGAGAGAAGTGGGCCAAACACAGGAAAATCATTAACCCTGCTTTCCATGTGGAGAAGTTAAAGGTCTACCCCTAACCAATTTATTGTCTTATTATAATTTGTTTCGACTCTTTTTGATAATAAAATAAAATATAATAAGAAAAATGTTATATTTTTATGAGACTTTAGAAAATAAGTTGAGCGATACAGTGAGATTAACTCTCGCTTTTTGAACTTTCAACTTATTTTTTTTCTTCTCACCCAAATTAATTATTTTTCTTATAATTCTCTATATTGTTATCAAACGAAGCCTTCATATTTATTACTTTTTCTTTTAAATATAAAATATTATAGTCTAATTTATTTTTTCTTTTTGAAAAAATATGGAATCCAATCACTGAGTTCAAGCAATTTTTTTTTTATGGTCCGGCTGCTTTTTTTTTAAAAGCTTGCGTCCCTGTACACAAATACCACAAATACTGTTAGTCTAATTCAAAGAAATAATTTTATGCCCCGTTTGGTTCACGGATTTTAGTACTTGAGAACGAAAAGTTGTTCCTTTCCTTTGTTTGGTAAGCACAAATTCCGGAAACACTTTCCCGAGAGAGGGGAAAGTAGGGGGTAAAACCATTCCTCCCAAAACACATGGGATTGATTTTCCCATGTGATTTTCAAGCATTTATTACACAAATTTTAGACAATAATACTCTTACCTAAATATTTTCCATGGTTTACCAAACACAAGAAAGGAAATTTGATAGGAAATTTAGTTTCCCACCTCCATGGGAAAGATAAAAGAATTGATTTCCCTTCCGTGAACCAAACGAGGCCTTAAAGTAATTCACACTAATACCAAGTGTATTCACATATACTCTCGATGTGATTTCGTAGATACTATTAATGCTTCTAATGTAATTCACAAATGCTCTTTAGTGTAATGCATGTCTGGGTATTTTAGTTATAGATGCTATTATTAGTGTAATTCTCAGAAACTATAGTTATCGCGAGAGATATTGTTAGAGATATTGTGAAACATATATTAGAGATGCGTGAGATGGATACTGGAATTTCAGGACCACATTGTTTAAGTTTTATGAAATATATTGCATCTTTAAAACTTTGGTGTTAGGGAATGGATCCTAACCACTGCTTTTGTTTTCAAGTCTACCCAAGGGGACCAGAGAGAATTTTTATTATGAAATGGTAACAGTGAGTAACACAAATGCGGGTAACCAGAACTTTCTCCCTTTTTTGTAGAAAAAATGGATAAGTAAGAAATGATAAACTGGACTACACAAATAGGGGTAATCCTCTTTTACCATCGTCACCGCCCTCGAAACATATTCAAAGATTTGCTTTTGCTTTTTAAATACTTATATGTTTAATTAAGCTAGAAACTCATGTGGTAGTTAATGAACTAATGTTATTGTCTTTCTGTTCATTTGGAACCTAAATTAAAATTAGCGTCACACGTTATAGGTTATTCACTCAGAGATTAAATACTTTGACTGTAGCATATATATATTGTCTCTATTAGCTAGCAACTAACAGTAGAAGTCTTTGTTTCATCAATTCTTGTCACAGCATATGTTGCCAGCATTTTACTTGAGTTGTAGTGAACTCACAAGTACATGGGAGAAAATGGTCTCGACGGAAGGGTCGTGCGAGTTGGATGTATGGCCTTACCTAGAAACATTAACAAGCGATGTGATTTCGCGAACTGCTTTTGGGAGTAGTTACAAAGAAGGAAAAAATATATTTAGACTTCAAAAAGAACAAGTTGAGCTCGTAATCCAATCCTCATTTTCAGTTTCCTTCCCAGGATCCAGGTAGAAATATTATTTCAAGTTTAGCTTAAGTTTGTTTTACTTCTTCAGAGTAGAATTGATTTACAAAACTAAACAAAGTAGATGAGATTAAAAAGATATTAAAGAGGAAAAAGTAATACAACTGGATCGGAAGTGAAAATAACATATATATACATATAAATATCTAAAAAAGCGTTACGCAATTAAATCCGTGATTTGAACCACATACACAGTTGTCGTGGTTCGAAATTGAGACCTTGCCTTTATAAAGGCAATGTTTTACTACCCTACAAGCCCATCGGATCTTCCATTCTAGTTTGTTTGGACAATAATAAAACTTCTTTGGATATCCGTAGGTTCTTGCCAACAAAGAGGAACAGGAGAATGGAGGAAATTCGTAAAGAAGTGAACTTTTCTTTGCAAAAAATTATTGATAAGAAAATGGCGACGATAACAAAAGGGGAAGCTAGTGATGATTTATTAGGCATACTATTGGAATCTAATATGAAAGAAATCGAACATGGGAGTAAGAGTGGAGGAATGAGCATTAAAGATGTTATTGAAGAGTGTAAGGTATTTTATTTCGCTGGACAGGAAACTACGTCTGTTTTGTTGGTGTGGACTATGATTTTGTTAAGCATGAATCCGAATTGGCAAACAAAAGCCAGAGAAGAAGTTTTGCAAGTATTTGGAAATGACAAACCACATGTTGATGGGTTAAATCGCTTAAAGATTGTGAGTATTCTAACTTATACTTCTTTTTTTCTGAAATGAAGCTTCTAGTTTGACTTTTACTTGTCTAATTATATACTAATTATCTTTTTTCCAATTAATCGTAAGATGTGGTTAAAAGGAAACTGAAACATTAATTTATGACGACTAGAGTACAAAGGTTGAACATCATTTTTCTCTTAAGATCCATCACTCCTCCCTCTCCAAATAATAATAATAATATGAGAACAAAGAAAGAAATAACCTTCAATTGCCATCCTGCATTTTGGTATGTTTTAATTTCAAAACCTTTTTTTTTATTTGTCTTAGGTAACTATGATTTTGTACGAAGTTTTAAGGTTATATTCACCCGTACCAGCACTCAATCGAATTGTTTACAAAGATACTACACTAGGAGAAATGTCCCTACCAGCTGGTGTACTAGTAGGACTACCATTAATGCTAATTCACCATGACTATGATATATGGGGTGATGATGCAAAGGAGTTTAAACCAGAAAGATTTTCGGAAGGCATATCAAAGGCAACAAACAAAATGTCATTTTTCTCATTCAGCACAGGACCCCGAGTATGCATTGGACAGAACTTTGCAATGTTGGAAGCAAAAACGGCACTATCCATGATTTTGCAGAACTTCTCCTTCGAGCTTTCGACATCTTACACACATGCTCCTTTTAGTCTCATAACTCTTCAACCCCAATACGGTGCTCAGTTGATTCTTCACAAGCTATAGTATAATTTGGAGTTCGTATACCATTTGGCAGATTAAAACTTTATTGTATAAATAATATGGAGGTTATGATTAACTAAATAATACGTAGTTTGTGCTATTATATATATTTATATTTTATTTAAGGAGCCATATGAGAAATTATGAGATTATTACTCATAATTTAATTTTGAGTAAATAACACTAGAAGCCATTAAAATATACCCTTAAACTTAATTTTGTGTCAATTGAGCCCTTAAACTAAAGAAATTGAACACCAATGGCCCTCCGATCCAAATCTTCGGTTAATTCTAACGGATTGAAGAGAGTTTTGGTCAGTTAAACATGTGTGTATATATAAATGAACCCATATATATATATATATTTGGGTCATGTTAACGTCTACTCTTTAATTGGGCACATGTTACTCACTTACATTTAGAAAGACTAAAGTCTCAACATGCATTAAATATGACACATATTCTCATACAAGAGTTTATTCTTTCGATTTATAATAGTTTTAACATGTACACAAGGATACATGTTATCATTTTCCTATATATATATATGATCCGGTTTAGGTGCGAACCACCTATCTACATGGGAACTGGACCTTGTATATTTAAATGTATCAATGAAACAAAACTCTTTTAATTAATTCACTTATATATGAACCATCTATGTATATATATGTGTGTGTATTTATATATATGTGTATATATGTTCATAAATATCTTATTTTGAGTTTTATAAGTTGTGGTTCTTGTGATTTGGACAAAAAATGAAGATGGGAGAAGTAATGTGACGGAGGCAAGAAGAATTGACTTGACATTTTAACAAATAATTAATATTGCAATAACACTCCAATTGCAATCCCTAAGTATTCTATAAGTTCTTCCAAATTCTTTTGCTTGTTTCTCTCTTATTCTATTTTTCTTCCTTTTTTTTTTCAATTAACTTGGTCAGTGACCAAAAAACCCTCAATTCGTTTGATTTTCATACGGATGATTTGGACGGAAGGGCGGTTAGTATTCAATTTGAATAGTGTAAGGGCTCAATTGACACAAAATCAAATTTAGGAGCTTAATTGAAACTTATGACATAGTTTTAGGGCTTTTGGTGTCATTTACCCTTCAATTTTTGAAATTTGTATCTTGTTGGATTGAGATATTTTATATTCTAATACTTTTATGTAGGTGAAGTCATAATAATCTATATGAAAGATCGAATACTATAATTATATTTCTCTCCCCTGAGGAGGAAAATAATAAAACTTGTAGGTCGGAAAATACCCTAGAGGGGGGGGGGGGGTGAATAGGGTTTTTGAAACTTAATTGTATTTTTAAAATCAATTTAAAAAATATTATGTCTATATATATCAAGCAATCAATAACAAGGATAATTCCAAGCACAATGAGCAAATAACACAATATAATAAAGCAAGAGATAGAAAGATAGAACCGATCAAAGTCGAAGATTTTTTTGTCCACACGGTTCGGCTTGTTCCCCCTAGTCCGCGCTCGGTTAGTTTACTGAGAATTTCCACTATAACCGATCTCCTTCCGGGTGAAGATCAAACCTCTACAAGTGTATTCTCATTACACACTCTCACAAGTATTGAAAACATCTTCAATACTTTCACAAGAAATTCTGTCTCTTGCTATCTTAAGAGATAAACCTCTCTTATCGTTTTTGGAAGAAATGATTTGGTGACTAACACCAATGTACAATAGCTCTTGTGTATAACAAATTACAAATAAAGCTCACACTAAGAGATATCAAAATTGATCAATGAATATTAGCTCTAAGAATGAAAAGATCGATCAATGCCTTAGCTTTCAAACTTGAATAATGTGAATATATGAAATATGGATTTGTAAGATCATTCAAGTGGTTTAAAATGAGTCTTAGAACTCATATATATAGGTGGAAAAAGTTTGTAGCCGTTTGTGGTGGATGTATAAAATAATGGGGCAAAAATGCACTTTTGAAAAAGTTCCAACGGCTAGTTTTACTCAAGGGAGTCGACTCCCTGAGTCTTCATGGAGTCGACTCCATGGCATTCCTTGAGGGAGTCGACTCCAGCAATATCATGGAGTCGGCTACATGGCACTGGTTTGGGGAGGTTTTGTGCAATTTTCCAACTTTTGCATTTTGGTTCCAAAATCAATTTCAATGCTTGGGGAATGTCAAAAATATGTTTCTAAGACTTCTAATATAGTTTTTGTGCCAAAAATCATTTATATAAAATTATAGATAATTTTTTGAGATGACTAGTTTTCGGTAAAATGCGTTTTTAGAGGTAAAACTAGTTTTGATCAATCTTGACATGGCTAAAGTATTTCATGAACTATATAAATGATCAATGATATCTTTTACATAAAATCTAAGCACTCACTCAATTTATAAATGCTTCGAGTCTTCGTGATGCTTGATTTTCTTGAGCGTATCTTCACTTGAATTGAAGTTCTTGATTCTTTCTTGTTCTTGTTAGCTTGTAGAGCATATTGAGATCATTCTTGACTTTGTATAGCACATGTGAATCTCTAAATTTGATATCTTGTGAATGAATGGCATTTGCAGAGCTTGTATGAGAATATGATTGCTTCGGTTTGAAGTTATACTTAGTCGGAAGATGTTTCGGTTAAAGTGGCTAATATCAATGAACAACCGAGTTAAATAACACAATATTAGCTTATTGTCATTATCAAAATAAGATTAATTGACTTTAAGGTCAACAATCTCCCCCTTTTTGATGATGACAATAGAATTAATGTGTGTTTATAAAAAGATAGTAAATGTAAGCATATGAAAAATATGCTCCCCCTAAATTGGTGCATAGATAAAAATATACAAACAATTATTAAAAAGGGAAATGCTTGCATAGATAAGATTAATTTGAAAAGAACTTAAAGGTAAATAAACTTAGTAGTTCTTGAACAAGCATAAAATAAACAAACATAGCATAGATAAAACAAACGATAAAATAAATGAGTGTGTACCATTATCACTCATGACACTCATGACACACACATATGCTTCTCCCCCTTTTTCTTCATCAAAAAGGAAGGAATCACTCTTGTGGAGGAGGCGGCAGTGGCGGTTGATCCCATGGCATCCAACCCGGAAAGATGTAGTCCAGATGGTAGTGTTGAAAAGCCGTTTCAAGTCGATTGAACCGATGGTGCATTTCTTGACGAGTGTTGGTCAAGTTGATGTTGAGGTTGTTGATGGCATCCATGATTTGATCATGGCGGTTCATAGCTCTTGGTTGGCGAACAGGAGAGTGGTGTGGTGAATCTTGTTCTTCTTCTTGTTCGTCTTCCTCGTCGTCATCGGATTGCTCAATGTCATTTGGATCGTTAGGAATCCACCGACCATTTTCCAAGTGATAGTGCATGAGATGAAATGATCGTTCCGAGTACATATCATGCTCCGATAGTTCATATCCATCCGTCTCGTCATCCAAAGGAATATCAAAGTGCTTGAAAAGACGAGTCAAAATCATACCATAACCGAGTCCTCTATTTCCATGGCTCATAATCTCATAAAGTTTATCAAAGATTAGGCTAGCAAAATCAAGTTTATGAAGACTATGGATTGCCCAAGTAACGAAAAGATCAATATTGGTCACTTTGGAGTGACTACCCGTTCTAGGCAAAATGCAATAAGTTATGATGTGGTGAATGAGACGAGCATGAAGAGTAAGCATAGCAACAGTGATTCTATCATCCCAATTTCCTCCAACATTTCTAAAGCGCCTTTTTAAAAGAGGAGAAACAGCATTTTGTCGGGTGTAACCAAAAATTCCTTCAAAATTTGAAGTAACGATAGTGGTATTTTACCGATTAAATCCAAAAATCCGAGCAATATCATCTTTTGAAAAAGTAATTAGAGTCCCTTTAACAAATGTTCTAAGAAGGGATCTATCCACTTCACCTTCCGGAGTGATTGGGTGATGTAAATTAGCATAAAATAGCCTCACCAACCTAGGATAAATATCCTCCTTCATGCATAAGAAATTGAGAATTCCTTGTCTACGGAATATATGAGTAATACGTAACTCATTTTCAGAAAATAACACTTGATCGAAGAGTTTACCTTCAATTATGGCTCGATTTGCAAAATCATTGTGAAACCGGGCTTCAAGTTCATGGGTGAGGAAAAGAGGAGGCAAATCACCTTGCCCCGGTTGAGGAACATTCTCCGGTTCCCTAGTACGTCTCCTTGTATTCCTTCTTGAGTGAGATGCCATAGAAGTGTGAAATGGTGGTTTTGAGGGTTTTTGAAAAATTTGAAGAAAATTTGAAAATTTGAAATTTTGGAAGTGTAAAAGTGAAGTGAGGTTGAGGAAATAAGGTTTAGATGGATTTTTATATGGATTTTGAGAAGAAATTTGTAGAAATTTGAGTTTGAAAGTAGAGATTTGAATTTTGAAATGAGGGTTTGGTGTAGAGAGAGAAAGTAGTGATTTGGGTTGATTAAGGATGGATTATGAAAGATTTATGGTGTAAAGATGATGGATAGATGAGTTAGTGTAATTATCTAGTAAAGATTTGAAGTAATTTGAAATTTTTGAAGATTGAGAGGTGTAGAAATGGAGAAAATTCGTGGGTTGTGAAGATTGTGAAGAAGATGTGTAAATAAAGCTGCTGAGTCGACTCAGTAGTAATGAAGGGAGTCGACTGGGTCAGGGAGTCGGCTCCATGGGTACATGGGGAGTCGACTCCATGGGCATTTTACCATGGATTTTTCAATTTTTCACCAAGAAAAATTTTGCTTGCTAATCCAACATTAATTAAGCATACTACAACATAAAAACACTTGTTAAATACCATAATAACATGTATAATTAATACAATTAAAATTAAACAAATGTTTAAAATAAATTTGTATAAATGATGTATGCTCAAGCATAAGCTTTATTAATTTCTTTTATGAACTTTTTGGAATAAACTAGATATCACAAGCTCTAGTCATACCAAGTTCACGTCGAATAGTACAAAAGCGGTCATCCGAAAGTGGTTTAGTAAAAATATCCGCAAATTGCGATTCGGTGCCAACGAATTCAATATCAACATCACCTTTTTGCACATGATCACGAATAAAATGATATCTTATCTCAATGTGCTTAGTACGTGAGTGTTGTATAGGGTTCTTGGTCAAGCTTATAGCACTTGTGTTGTCACATTTTATGGGAATGTGGCTAAGAGTAATTCCAAAGTCCTCTAGTTGTTGTTTAATGTACAAAGTTTGTGCACAACAACTTCCGGCCGCCACATATTCGGCTTCGGCCGTTGAAAGGGCCACCGAATTTTGTTTCTTGCTTGACCAAGATACTAGTGCGTGTCCTAGAAAATGACAAGTGCCACTAGTGCTTTTCCTATCGATCTTGCAACCGGCAAAATTCGCATCGGAATAACTAATTAAGTCAAAGTTATTTTCTCTTGGGTACCACAAACCCAATGAGCTAGTACCGGAAAGATAACGGAATATCCGTTTTACGGCAAGTAAGTGTGATTCTTTAGGATCCGCTTGGAATCGTGCACAAAGACATACATTAAACATAATATCCGGCCTAGACGCCGTCAAATACAATAGGCTACCAATCATACCTCGATATTTCTTGATGTCCACACTTTTACCTTTTTCGTCTTTGTCTAGCTTCAATGTTGAACTCATAGGGGTGCTCATAGACTTTGCGCCTTCCATGTCGAATTTCTTCAATAGTTCCTTCACGTACTTCTCTTGATTAATGAAAATGCCTTCTTTGCATTGTTTCACTTGTAATCCAAGGAAGTAGTTCATTTCTCCCATCATGCTCATTTCAAATTCCTTTTGCATACATATTGAAAAATCCTTACACAAATTCTCGTTAGTAGAACCAAATATAATATCATCTGTTGACTTGAAAGTCACTAATCTTGTTTTGATAATAACAATAAAGTTAATCATGTGTAATTTAACTTAGTTGGTGTTTTAAGTTTTAGCCACAACAAATTGATCATATGTGGACTTAACCGAAAAGCCGGATTCAAGGTCATTCATCTACAAAGTATTGCAATCCATGTCTCTCACCTCACACAACTTCCTTGAGATCTCTTTGAAGAACAATAAAGCCAAGGAAGAAAAGAAACGAAGCAATACAAACAAAGCTCTCGAAGACTCCTTATTGTTTATGTGAGTGAGTGCTTTAGTTTCCTTTGTAAAGATTTCAATTTGATCATTATTATAGCTCATAGAACATTTCTTTATCATAAGATTGATCAAAACATAGGTTAAATTAAAATCCTTTCAAAAACCCTCTTTTAAAGAAAAACCGTTTTTGAAATAGATTCATATTTAATTTTAATTGATCACATTTGGAGCTCTAACAAAAATAGGTGTCTTAGGAACCTATATTTTATATCCCCAAGCATTAAAAGTGGTTTTAGAGCCTAATTACAAAAGTACAAAATTTGGATTTTTGGTCTGATGGACAGAGCCCATCAGTCGACTAAGCGGAGAGGCTCAGTCGACTGAGGCTTGCTCAGTCGACTAAGGAGCACTGCTCAGTCGACTGATGGCCCAGAAACTAGCCGTTGGAGTTCTGATTTTTTACCATTTTTGGCACCAAACTCTTACCAACTCCCTCCAAACGGCCATATGATGTCTTAGACTATATATACACCTTCTAAGACTTATTTGAAACTACTTGAATCATTCTTACTCTATTCTCTTCATCTACACTCATTTTCAAAGATTCAAGAACGTTGCTTTTGATCAATCATCTTTATTTTGAGCTATATTCTATTGATTAAATTTGATATCTCTTAGTGTGAGCTTAAGTTGTAATCTTCATACACTATAGAGCTATTGTACTTTGGTGTTAGTCACCAAATCATTTCTTTCAAACATTAAGAGAGGTTTATCTCTTAAGATAGCAAGAGAGTTTTTCTTGTGTGAGTATTGAGAGAATTTCAATACTTGTAAGAGTGTGTGAGAAAGATACACTTGTAGAGGTTTGATCTTCACCCGGAAGGAGATCGGTTTTAGTGGAACTTCTCGGGGAACTAACCGAGCGCGGAGTAGGGGCTATCAAGCCGAACCGTGTGGACAAAAAGTCTTTGACTTTGATTGGTTTAATCTTTCTATCTCTTGAACTTTTACTTTGTAGTATTTGCATTTTGTGATTGGATTTATCTTTGTTCATTGTTTGGTTGATTGATATAGACATCAAACATTTTTAAATTGATTTTAAAAATCCCATTAAGTTTTAAAAACCCTATTCACCCCCCCCCCTCTAGGGTATTTTCTGACCTACAATTGGTATTAGAGGTTGTACTCTTGTTTTGATTTTACAATCTTAGAGTTTACGATCATGTCTATCTATCAAGGAACCGGACTTAACGAAGGTTCTTCAACCACTAGGCCACCTCTATTTGATGGCAAAAACTATAGCTATTGGAAAAATCGCATGTGGACTTTTCTTCAAGCTAGTGATTTTGAACAAT
Organism: Lonicera japonica; assembly: GCA_021464415.1. NCBI lineage: Eukaryota > Viridiplantae > Streptophyta > Magnoliopsida > Dipsacales > Caprifoliaceae > Lonicera > Lonicera japonica. Next base: position 53,402,666 of record CM038463.1, read on the forward strand.
GGAGGGTTACACTCATTGGAACCTATGAGATTACCAAAACCGATGAAAGAGGTAATGTCACTCCTAAATCAATTTCCGATTATGATGAGAATGACATTAAGAAAATTCAATTTAATGCTAAAGCCTTAAATTCTCTACATTGTGCATTAACTATGGATGAATACAACAAAATTTCTAGTTGTAAAACCGCAAAAGAAATATGGGACAAATTAGAGGTTGCTCATGAAGGAACCTCACAAGTCAAGGATGATAATATAGATATGCTTGTTCATGATTATGAGCTTTTCAAAATGGAGCCTAATGAATCACTTGCTTCTATGTATAGTAGGTTCTCCATTATTACTAATGCTTTAGATCTTCTTGGAAAGGTTTACTCCAATGAAGACAAAATCCGAAAGATTCTTAGAACTCTTCCCAAGAAGTGGAGACCCAAAGTAACGGCTATTCAAGAAGCCAAAAATCTCAAAAAGCTAAGCATGGATGAACTATTGGGTTCACTTAAAACCCACGAGAAGGAATTGGAGAGAGAAGAAGAAGTTGATTCAAAAGCCAAGAAGACTCTTGCTCTCAAGGCAAATCAACAAGAGGATGATGAAGGGACAATGGGCTTTGACGATGACATGGCTCTCCTTTCTAGAAACTTCATGAAATTTCTAGCCAAGAAGAAGAAGTTTCAGGAAAAAGGGAACAACTTTGGTTCTTCATCAAAGAGGAACAATGATCGATCAATTCAACCAAGAGTTGAAAACGAAGAAGTCAAGAAATGTTTCCATTGTCATGAACCGGGACATTTCAAAACCAATTGTCCGGTTAGAAGAAAGGAGAGAAGAGATAAAAGAGATAAAGCCTTCAAGCAAGTAAGGCATGCCCTCAAGGGAACTTGGAGTGATTCCGAAGAGGGTGAGTCCGATGCCGACTCTAGCGACGAGGAGACGGCAAATCTTTGCCTCATGGCAATAGACGATGAGGTAGACTCTATTTATGACTCATTTAGTGATGATAATATTTCCATGAATGATGATGCTCATGATGAAAATGATTATGATGAGTTATATGAAATGTTTGAGGAATTGCATAGCAAATTTGAAAATTTATCTAAAGGTTATGCAAGCCTCAAAAAGGAAAATTTGATAGTTTCTAACAAGTGTGAAACGTTTGAAAAAGAAAACATAGTTTTGAAAAATGAAATTAAAACTTTGAAGAAAGGAAAAGAAAAGGAAATTCCAAACACACTTGTAGTAGAAAATATCAAATTGAAAGATCAAGTGGATGATCTAACTAATAGCTTAGCCAAATTCACCAATGGAAGGGACAATTTGGATAAACTATTAGGAATGCAAAGATGTGTATTTGACAAAGCCGGTTTGGGTTATAACCAAATTGGGTAGAAACACTCATTATGTGGATCATTGTTTCTATCGAAATGAAAGTTTCCCTAAGAGGAAGCTTGCTTGGGTTCCAAAAGGAACCATTATGTTTGCTAACCCAAAGGGACCCAACACATTTTGGGTACCAAAGGAGAAGTTACTCAAAGTCATGGTGTAGGTGTGCTTGAAAGCTAAGGGTAGCAAAACCAAGTGGTTCTTGGATAGCGGTTGCTCAAAGCACATGACGGGAGACAAGAACAATTTCTTAAGTCTAATTCCCAAGCAAGGAGGGAATGTGACTTTCGGAGACAACGCCAAGGGCAAAATCATCGGTATATGTAAGGTTGGTAAGCATTCTACTTGCATTGATAATGTTCAATTAGTTGATGGTTTGAATCATAATTTATTTAGCATTAGTCAATTATGTGATAAGGGTTATGAAGTTATTTTTAAATCCGATCGTTGCATTGTTAAGAATGTTAGTGATGATTCCATTCTACTTGTTGCATATAGAACTAACAATGTGTATACTCTTGAGCTTGATGATTTATCTCAACAAGATGTTAAATGCTTATCCGCTATAAATGATGTATCTTGGTTGTGGCATAGGAGACTAGGACATGCTAATATGGATTTAATTCATGCTTTGTCTAAGAAAGAGCTTGTTAAAGGATTGCTTAAAACCAAATTTGTTAAGGATAAAATTTGTGATGCATGTCAACTTGGTAAACAACACAAATCTTATTTCAAGTCTAAAAGGGATATTACTACATCTAGACCACTTGATATGTTGTATCTTGATTTGTTCGGTCCTATTTCGGTTGCTAGTCTAGGTGGCAAATTGTACACTCTTGTTATTGTTGATGATTACACTAGACTCACTTGGGTGTTCTTTCTAACCCATAAAAGTGAAACTCCACATGTTTTTGCTAAATTTTGTAGAAAAGTTCAAAATGAAAAAGGCGTGTCTATTGTGCATGTTCGGAGTGATAGAGGTAGAGATTTTGACAATGTTGATATTGAGAACTTTTGTGATGAGCATGGTATTGATCATAATTTTTCGGCACCTAGAACTCCTCAACAAAATGGTGTTGTTGAGAGAAAAAATAGATCTCTTCAAGAGATGTCTAGGACTATGCTAAATGAACATTCTTTACCGGAATATTTGTGGGCGGAAGCCGTAAACACCGCATGCTTTGTGATTAATCGTACTATCATTCGTAAAAAGCTAGATAAGACACCTTATGAATTATGGAATGACAAGAAACCAAATATTGCATATTTTAAGGTTTTTGGTTGTAAATGTTTTATTTTGAATGATCGTGATCACTTGGGTAAATTTGATGCTAAATCCGATGAAGGAATTTTTCTTGGGTATGCCACTAATAGTAAAGCATATAGAGTTTATAACAAGAAAAGTTTGGTAGTCCAAGAGTCTATGCATGTTGTATTTGATGAGTCAAATCCTTTCTCACCCAAAGTACATTCCAATGATGATGTTGAAATTATCCAAAAGATTTCGGACATTCAAATTAATGATACATCTAAGGAAGAACCATCGAGTGCTCAAGCTCCTCCTAAGGAGTTAGAAAACAAAACCGAGCAAGACTCGAATGATTTGCCTAGAAGTTGGAAATTTGTGTCCAACCACCCTCTTGATCAAATTCTTGGAGAGCCATCTAGTAAAGTTATGACTAGATCTTCCTTAAGAAATGTATGCAATAATGTGGCATTTGTTTCTCAATATGAGCCTAAAAACATTATTGAAGCCGAACAAGATGAATCTTGGATGATGGCTATGCAAGAGGAGCTCAATCAATTTGAGAGAAACAAAGTGTGGACACTTGTTCCCAAACCTAGTGATCAAACCATTATAGGTACTAAATGGGTATTTTGTAACAAAAAGGATGAAAGCGGTGTAATCATTAGAAATAAAGCTAGACTTGTTGCCCAAGGATACAATCAAGAGGAGGGCATTGATTATGAAGAAACATATGCACCCGTTGCACGTCTAGAAGCTATTCACATGCTACTTGCTTATTCATGTTTTAAGAATTTCAAATTATATCAAATGGATGTGAAAAGTGCTTTTTTAAATGGTTTTATTGAAGAGGAAGTTTATGTGAAACAACCTCCCGGTTTTGAAAATCATGTTTATCCGGATTATGTGTTTAAGTTATCGAAAGCATTATATGGTTTAAAACAAGCACCTAGAGCATAGTATGATAGACTTAGCTCATTTTTGATTAACAATGATTTTGTTAGAGGTAAAATTGATACTACCTTATTTATCAAAAATCATGACAACGACATGCTACTTGTACAAATCTATGTTGATGATATTATATTTGGTTCTACTAACGAAAATCTTTGTAAGGATTTTTCCACATGTATGCAAAAGGAATTCGAAATGAGCATGATGGGAGAAATGAACTACTTCCTTGGATTACAAGTGAAGCAATGCAAAGAAGGCATCTTCATCAATCAAGAGAAGTACGTGAAAGAGCTCTTGAAGAAATTCGACATGGAAGGTGCAAAATCAATGAGCACTCCAATGAGTTCTACCTTGAAGCTTGACAAAGACGAAATAGGTAAAAGTGTCGACATTAAGAAATATCGAGGTATGATCGGTAGTTTATTATATTTGACGGCCTCTAGGCCGGATATTATGTTTAGTGTATGTCTTTGTGCACGATTCCAAGCGAATCCTAAAGAGTCACATTTACTTGCCGTAAAACGAATTTTTCGTTATCTTTCCGGTACTAGCTCCTTGGGTTTGTGGTACCCAAGAGAGAACTCATTTGACTTGATTAGCTATTCCGATGCGGATTTTGCCGGTTGCAAAATCGATAGGAAAAGCACTAGTGGCACTTGTCATTTCCTAGGACACGCACTAGTATCTTGGTCAAGCAATAAACAAAACTCGGTGGCCCTTTCAACGGTCGAAGCCGAATATGTGGCGGCCGGAAGTTGTTGTGCTCAAACATTATACATTAAACAACAACTAGAAGACTTCGGATTAAGTCTTAGCCACATTCCCATTAAGTGTGACAACACAAGTGCTATTAGCTTGACCAAGAACCCTATACAACATTCACGTACTAAGCACATTGAGATAAGATATCATTTTATTCGTGATCATGTGCAAAAAGGTGATGTTGATATTGAATTCGTTGGCACCGAATCGCAATTTGCGGATATTTTCACTAAACCACTTTCCGATGATCGCTTTTGCACTATTCGACGTGAACTCGGTATGACTAGAGCTTGTGACATCTAGTTTATTCCAAAAAGTTCATAAAAAGGATAAAAAGTGCTTATTCTTGAGAACACATCTTTTACATTAATTGTACTATATTGTTTTATAATTCTAGTGTTGTATTTGTCTTGAATTAATTTTACATGTTATTGTGACAATTAACAAGTAGTTTTGCAGCTATAGTATGGTAATCAATGATGGAATACCAAGCAAAATCCTTTTGGAGCAAAACTGAGCAAATCTGGGCTGGACAGACTCACCCAGTCGACTAAGGCATGACACTCAGTCGACTAAGCCTTAATCAGTCGACTGATGCTTGGCTGAGAGCTATCACTTTTTCCCCTGTTTTTCCCCTGTTTTCTCTTCACTTCTCCCTTCTTCACTTCGAGAAAACCCTCACCCAAACCTTCCCAAACCTTCATAAACCATCCTAAATCTCTAGATTCTTCACCAAAACACACTCCAGTTCATAAATCTTCATCATTTTACATCAAATCACCTACAAATCACACCTATCTCACTTCAAATCCATCAAACCCATCTCAATCTCTCTCAAACCCTAACCCTAGCCACCATTATCAATTTTCATCTCAAAACTCCATTTTACACCAAAATTCTTGCCCAAACTCATCCTATTTCATCTCTCTAACCAATTTCTTGCATTTTCCCATCACCCACACGAATTTTCACCAATTTTTTTTTATCTCCTAAGAACCCTAATTTTTTCAAAAATCTCTTCTCTTACACAAAATCACTAGATATGTCTCAAGCACCTCATTCTCGTCGCCCTCACAAGTCTGTACCGCAAGTGGGTACATCTTCGCCGGCTCCTACACAAGTTCCTCTACCACCATTGTTCATCTCCGAGGAAGTTCAAGCCAATTTCAACTCCGACTATGCCATTCGTACTATTGTTGAAGGTAAACAATTCAACATAGAGCTTTTCTCTTCATATGGTCTTAACATTACTGCTCTTTTCCGTAGACAAGGGATCATCAATTTCCTCACAATTCGTGAGAATGTCTATCCCCGTCTAGTTAGATTGTTTTATGCTAACCTTTATCACCCGGCACTTGATTCCGGTCGTCCGAATAAACTGCGTCTTAACACTTTAATAAATGGACGAATGATTAGCTTCACTAAGATGGATCTTAGTCGAATTTTTGGTTTTCCAACCGAGAATGTGATGGACGTACCGTCAAACTTTGGGAATCTATTTGGTTTTGAGAAATCCGCGGCTTTATCTACCATTCTTAAGCGCCGCCATCGATATCAAAACAGTGGTGCGGGACTTGAAATCAAAGCCTCTATGCTTACTTTGCAAAACCGCCTTATCCATTCCATAATCGGGTATTCCATTGTTCCAAAACGAGGTAGTAGGGCTTCCCTCAATGCCTTGGATGTTTTCTTGGTATGGGCAATTGCTATGGGACACAAGCTTGACTTTGCCGATCTCATGTTCAACCATCTTCTTGGTATCACCAATCGCAAGAAACAAGGATTGGTCTATGCTATGGCACTCACTCGACTATTTCAATTCTATGACATTCACCTCGAAGATGAGACGGAAATCATTGTTCCTACATCCGATGAGACCTATAGTACTAAGACTATTCTCCAAATGGGATATCACATTGAGAATGGAGAATGGCTTTCCAATGATCCTCTTGACATTGACGAGGATGGTGATAATGATGATGATGAGAACTTGGCTCAAACCGAACCCATGGAGCAAGACATTCCACCTCAAGGACCTTCCACTCAAGCTCCCACTAGCTCTCAACAAGCCATTCACACGCCACATCCAAATGAAGCTATTTTGCAAGCCATTCAACATCTCTCGGTGACCATGGATAATAGGTTCAACCGCATTGAGGAGAGGCAAAGAGCACATGAAGCCGCATTCCTACACTACCACCCCGACTATGTCTTTCCACCGTGGAACCCGTGGAATGGGAATCAAGGATGGGGTCAATGGCCACAAGAAGGTCCCGACGAGTGATCTCTTTCTCTTCTCCTCTTTTTGATCATGACAAAGGGGGAGAAAATAATAAGTGTTTGGTACACACTCTAGTATGCTTATTATGCTTTTCTATGAAACTTTTAAGTTTTATTATTGATTGCTCTATGAACTTAAGTACTATGTTTGGTTTTCATATGTTTTAACTCTAGTATTTTATTTGAACTTAGTTAAAGTTTTAAGTTTCTATTATAATCTTGCAATGGTTTGAATTGTTTTTTATGCATGCTTTTGGTATTCTTTTTAATGCATAGTTTGAGGGGGAGTTTTCCCGTTAGAAAACTCAACTAATGATCCTAATCGCAAACACACATTAATTTATTGTCATCATCAAAAAGGGGGAGATTGTTGACTTGAAAGTCACTAATCTTGTTTTGATAATAACAATAAAGTTAATCATGTGTAATTTAACTTAGTTGGTGTTTTAAGTTTTAGCCACAACAAATTGATCATATGTGGACTTAACCGAAAAGCCGGATCCAAGGTCATTCATCTACAAAGTATTGCAATCCATGTCTCTCACCTCACACAACTTCCTTGAGATCTCTTTGAAGAACAATAAAGCCAAGGAAGAAAAGAAACGAAGCAATACAAACAAAGCTCTCGAAGACTCCTTATTGTTTATGTGAGTGAGTGCTTTAGTTTCCTTTGTAAAGATTTCAATTTGATCATTATTATAGCTCATAGAACATTTCTTTATCATAAGATTGATCAAAACATAGGTTGAATTAAAATCCTTTCAAAAACCCTCTTTTAAAGAAAAACCGTTTTTGAAATAAATTCATATTTAATTTTAATTGATCACATTTGGAGCTCTAACAAAAATAGGTGTCTTAGGAACCTATATTTTACATTCCCCAAGCATTAAAAGTGGTTTTAGAGCCTAATTACAAAAGTACAAAATTTGGATTTTTGGCCTGATGGACAGAGTACATCAGTCGACTAAGCAGAGAGGCTCAGTCGACTGAGGCTTGCTCAGTCGACTAAGGAGCACTGCTCAGTCGACTGATGGCCCAGAAACTAGCCGTTGGAGTTCTGATTTTTTACCATTTTTGGCACCAAACTCTTACCAACTCCCTCCAAACGGCCATATGATGTCTTAGACTATATATACACCTTCTAAGACTTATTTGAAACTACTTGAATCATTCTTACTCTATTCTCTTCATCTACACTCATTTTCAAAGATTCAAGAACATTGCTTTTGATCAATCATCTTTATTTTGAGCTATATTCTATTGATTAAATTTGATATCTCTTAGTGTGAGCTTAAGTTGTAATCTTCATACACTATAGAGCTATTGTACTTTGGTGTTAGTCACCAAATCATTTCTTTCAAACATTAAGAGAAGTTTATCTCTTAAGATAGCAAGAGAGTTTTTCTTGTGTGAGTATTGAGAGAATTTCAATACTTGTAAGAGTGTGTGAGAAAGATACACTTGTAGAGGTTTGATCTTCACCCGGAAGGAGATCGGTTTTAGTGGAACTTCTCGGGGAACTAACCGAGCGCGGAGTAGGGGCTATCAAGCCGAACCGTGTGGACAAAAAGTCTTTGACTTTGATTGGTTTAATCTTTCTATCTCTTGAACTTTTACTTTGTAGTATTTGCATTTTGTGATTGGATTTATCTTTGTTCATTGTTTGGTTGATTGATATAGACATCAAACATTTTTAAATTGATTTTAAAAATCCCATTAAGTTTTAAAAACCCTATTCACCCCCCCCCTCTAGGGTATTTTCCGACCTACATCATCAACATAAATTTGCACATGTAGCATATCATTGGCATGATTCTTAATGAATAAAGTAGTGTCTACCTTGCCTCTAACAAATCCATTATTAAGCAAAAATGAACTTAATCTATCATACCATGCTCTAGGTACTTGTTTTAAACCATATAAAGCTTTAGATAATTTAAATACATAATCAGGATAAATATGATTTTCAAAACCGGGAGGTTGTTTCACATAAACTTCCTCTTCAATAAAACCATTCAAGAAAGCACTTTTCACATCCATTTGATATAATTTAAAATTCTTAAAACATGAATAAGCAAGTAGCATGCGAATAGCTTCTAGATGTGCAACGTGTGCATATGTTTCCTCATAATCAATGCCCTCCTCTTGATTGTATCCTTGGGCAACAAGTCTAGCTTTATTTCTAACAATTATACCACTTTCATCCTTTTTGTTACGAAATACCCATTTAGTACCTATAATAGTATGATCACTAGGTTTGGGAACAAGTCTCCACACTTTGTTTCTCTCAAATTGATTGAGCTCCTCTTACATAGCCATCATCCAAGATTCATCTTGTTCGGCTTCAATAATGTTTTTAGGCTCATATTGAGAAACAAATGCCACATTATTGCAAACATTTCTTAAGGATGATCTAGTCATGACCTTACTAGATGGCTCTCCAAGAATTTGATCAATAGGGTGGTTGGACACAAATTTCCAACTTCTAAGCAAATCATTCGAGTCTTGTTCGGTTTTATTTACTAACTCCTTAGGAGGAGCTTGAGCACTCGATGGTTCTTCCTTATATGTATCATTAATTAGAATATCCGAATCCTTTTGGATAATTTCAACATCGTCATCAGAACGTACTATGGGTGAGAAATGATTTGTCTCATCAAATACAACATGCATAGATTCTTGTACTACTAAACTTTTCTTGTTATAAACTCTATATGCTTTACTATTAGTGGCATACCCAAGAAAAATTCCTTCATCGAATTTAGCATCAAATTTTCCCAAATGATCACGATCATTTAAAATAAAACATTTGCAACCAAAAACTTTAAAGTATGCAATATTTGGTTTCTTGTCATTCCATAACTCATAAGGTGTCTTATCTAACTTTTTACGAATAATAGTACGATTAATCACATAGCATGCGGTGTTAACGGCTTCCGCCCACAAATATTCCGGTAAAGAATGTTCATTTAGCATAGTTCTAGACATCTCTTGAAGAGATCTATTTTTCCTTTCAACAACACCATTTTGTTGAAGAGTTCTAGGTGCCGAAAAATTATGATCAATACCATGCGCATCACAAAAGTTCTCAATATCAACATTGTCAAATTCTCTACCTCTATCACTTCGAACATGCACAATAGAAACACCTTTTTCATTTTGAACTTTCTACAAAACTTAGCGAAAACATGCGGAGTTTCACTTTTGTGGGTGAGAAAGAACACCCAAGTGAGTCTAGTGTAATCATCAACAATAACAAGAGTGTACAATTTGCCACCTAAACTAGCAACCGAAATAGGACCAAACAAATCAATATGCAACATATCAAGTGGTCTAGAAGTAGTAATATCCCTTTTTGATTTGAAAGAAGATTTGTGTTGTTTACCAAGTTGACATGCATCACAGATTTTATCTTTAACAAATTTGGTTTTAGGCAATCCTTTAACAAGCTCTTTCTTAGATAAATTATGAATCAAATTCATATTAGCATGTCCTAATCTCCTATGCCATAACCAAGATACATCATTTATAGCGGATAAGCATTTAACATCTTGTTGTGATAAATCGTCAAGTTCAAGAGTATACACATTATTAGTTCTATATGCAATAAGTAAAATTGAATCATCACTAACATTCTTGACAACACAACGATCGGATTTAAATATCACTTCATAACCTTTATCACAAAGTTGACTAATGCTAAATAAATTATGCTTTAAACCATCAACTAATAGAACATTATCAATGTAAGTTGAATGCTTACCAACCTTACCTATACCAATTATTTTACCCTTGGCATTGTCCCCGAAAGTCACATTCCCTCCTTTCTTGGGAATAAGACTTAAGAAGTTGTTCTTCTCTCCCGTCATGTGTTTTGAGCAACCACTATCCAAGAACCACTTGGATTTGCTTCCTTTGGCTTTCAAGCACACCTCATCGTCTCTTGCCATAAGGCAAAGATTTGCCGTCTCTTCGTCGCTAGAGTTGGCATCGGACTCACCCTCTTCGGAATCACTCCAAGTTCCCTTTAGGGCATGCCTTACTTGTTTAAAGGCTTTTTCTCTTTTCTCCTTTCTTTTAACCGGACAATTTGTTTTGAAGTGTCCCGGTTCATGGCAATGGAAACATTTTTTGACTTCTTCGTTTTCAACTATTGGTTGAATTGGTCGATCATTGTTTCTATTTGATGAAGAACCAAAATTGTTTCCTTTCCCTTGAAACTTCTTCTTCTTGGCTAGAAATTTCATGAAGTTTCTAGAGAGGAAAGCCATGTCATCGTCACCGCCCATTGACTCTTCATCATCCTCTCGTTGACTTGCCTTGAGAGCAAGAGTCTTCTTGGCTTTTGAATCAATTTCTTCTTCTCTCTCTAATTCCTTCTCACGGGTTTTAAGTGAACCCAATAGTTCATCCATGCTTAACGTTTTGAGATTCTTGGCTTCTTGAATAGCCGTTACTTTGGGTCTCCATTTCTTGGGAAGAGTTCTAAGAATCTTTCGAATCTTATCCTCATTAGAATATTCCTTTCCAAGAAGATCTAAAGTATTAGTAATAATAGAGAACCTACTATACATAGAAGCAAGTGATTCATTAGGCTCCATTTTAAAAAGTTCATAATCATGAACAAGCATATTAATGTTATCATCCTTAACTTGTGAAGTTCCTTCATAGGCGACTTCTAATTTATCCCAAATTTCTTTGGCGGTTTTACAACTAGAAATTTTGTTGTATTCATCTATAGTTAATGCACAATGTAGAGCATTCAAAGCTTTAGCATTAAATTGGATTTTCCTAATGTCATTCTCATCATATTCGAAAATAGATTTAGAAGTGACTATACCATTTTTATCGGTTTTGGTAATCTTATATGGTCCAATAAGAGTAACTTTCCATTGTTCAAAATCACTAGTTTAAAGGAAAGTGCTCATACGACGTTTCCAATAACTATAATTTTTGCCATCAAATAGCGGTGGCCTAGTGGTGGAACAACCTTCGTTAATTCCGGTTCCTTGATAAATAGACATGATCGTAAACTCTAAGATTGTAAAATCAAAATAAGAGTACAACCTCTGATACCAATTGTAGGTCGAAAAATACCCTAGAGGGGGGGGGTGAATAGGGTTTTTGAAACTTAATTATATTTTTAAAATCAATTTAAAAAATATTATGTCTATATATATCAAGCAATCAATAATAAGGATAATTCCAAGCACAATGAGCAAATAACACAATATAATAAAGCAAGAGATAGAAAGATAGAACCGATCAAAGTCGAAGGTTTTTTTGTCCACACGGTTCGGCTTGTTCCCCCTAGTCCGCGCTCGATTAGTTCCCCGAGAATTTCTACTATAACCGATCTCCTTCCGGGTGAAGATCAAACATCTACAAGTGTATTCTTATCACACACTCTCACAAGTATTGAAAACACCTTCAATACTTTCACAAGAAATTCTGTTTCTTGCTATCTTAAGAGATAAACCTCTCTTATCGTTTTTGGAAGAAATGATTTGGTGACTAACACCAATGTACAATAGCTCTTGTGTATAACAAATTACAAATGAAGCTCACACTAAGAGATATCAAAATTGATCAATGAATATTAGCTTTAAGAATGAAAAGATTGATCAATGCCTTAGCTTTCAAACTTGAATAATGTGAATATATGAAATATGGATTTGTAAGATCATTCAAGTGGTTTAAAATGAGTCTTATAACTCATATATATAGGTGGAAAAAGTTTGTAGCCGTTTGTGGTGGATGTATAAAATAATGGGGCAAAAATGCACTTTTGAAAAAGTTCCAACGGCTAGTTTTACTCAAGGGAGTCGACTCCCTGAGTCTTCATGGAGTCGACTCCATGGCATTCCTTGAGGGAGTCGACTTCAGCAATATCATGGAGTCGGCTACATGGCACTGGTTTGGGGAGGTATTGTGCAATTTTCCAACTTTTGCATTTTGGTTCCAAAATCAATTTCAATGCTTGGGGAATGTCAAAAATATGTTTCTAAGACTTCTAATATAGTTTTTGTGCCAAAAATCATTTATATAAAATTATAGATAATTTTTCGAGATAACTAGTTTTCGGTAAAATGCGTTTTTAGAGGTAAAACTAGTTTTGATCAATCTTGACATGGCTAAAGTATTTCATGAACTATATAAATGATCAATGATATCTTTTACATAAAATCTAAGCACTCACTCAATTTATAAATGCTTCGAGTCTTCGTGATGCTTGATTTTCTTGAGCATATCTTCACTTGAATTGAAGTTCTTGATTCTTTCTTGTTCTTGTTAGCTTGTAGAGCATATTGAGATCATTCTTGACTTTGTATAGCACATGTGAATCTCTAAATTTGATATCTTGTGAATGAATGGCGATTGCAGAGCTTGTATGAGAATATGATTGCTTCGGTTTGAAGTTATACTTAGTCGGAAGATGTTTCGGTTAAAGTGGCTATTATCAATGAACAACCGAGTTAAATAACACAATATTAGCTTATTGTCATTATCAAAATAAGATTAATTGACTTTAAGGTCAACAAAACTAAAATTAAGTATACCCACAAAAATAACATAAGTAAATACCAAAAGCATTTCGAATAAAACTAAAAGTAAATATACCGAAAAAACACTTGGTTTGGTTTAGTGTTTTAAAATCCGAGAACTGCGAATACTGAACATCATAATTTTAATTTTAGTATAGGCCATTTACCAACCAAATCTCACCCCTAGTTGGGCCGGTTTCTTGAATAATTTTCATTGCATTTTTTAATATATCACTTGATTTATTAATTTAGTCATTTAAATTTGTACATGCATCTATCGATCATCACTTTAGAAGAAAGACTTTTAATTGGAGTTGTGCATCATGAATGATATCATTTAAAGTTGAATAATCATACAATGTTTTCTAAAGATCAATGTTATGACTTGTGGCATACTTTAGAAAAATGAAAAGGTTTGAAGTTATATTTTCTCATCGAATAATGTTATATGTCCAAAAGTATGGTATAAACTAAAAAATTATAATATTGTTTTTTAAAAAAAGAAATCTAATATTCATGTACAATTATAAATGATTGACCCTTTGAGTACGAGTGCAGTTCTTTATTAGATCAAACTTAACGAGTGTTTATAGTGATTTTTATAGATTGTTCACCAAGAAAGATTGTATGTTGACAACGATATTCAAATTTAAACATTATAAATAAAGTATTCAAATTCTTACTGACTCAATCAATTATTATTTGCTCTTTAATCCATCTGTATATATATTGAGAGTTATATATGTAGTGTTAAGATACCGCTTGAACAAGCCTTAGCACAAGCTTAGGCCTGACCGGTCAATTATGCGTACAATAATTAAAGAAACAAGCATCACTGGTATTCAAGTAATATGATAAACAAGAGATTAAAGAAGAAAACAACTAACCAAGTACACAAGCAATTAGGTGGTGTCAACAAAACTGCCACTAATCCACCGGGTCATAGCTATTATTGATGAGATCAATTCTGAGTACAACACACAAAACAAACCCTAGCCGCCAATTAGAGCTCTCAATATTATCTCTTAAATATATATACTCTCTAATCTAGCTAGTAAATAATATAACACAACTAATTAATAAACCCTATGACAAGGGATCTATTTATAGAGTATAAATCCTATGGTCTAGGATTGCACAAAGCCAAATTCTACTACAAATTGGATAAATAATACAAATTCAATTAGGATTTGGACAATACAAAGCCAATTAAGAATTGAACAATATAAAAACTAATAGGAATATAATTCCTATACAGAGCCAAATCTTCAATTCTCCACCTTGGCGATGTTCCACAAGGCCTCAATGCACTCCACTATGATCAAATCATCGAATAAAACACTATCACCCCCGCCGGTCCCTTAGGACCACCACCCCCCGAGGGGGATCAACACCGAAGGATATTGACCAACGTCGAACAATGCTCAAACTTGGCCAACGGAACAACCTTTGTCAACATATCTGCCGGATTATCTTTGGTGCCTATCTTAGCCAGATTTACAACACCGTTTTTAATAATTTTTCGAATAAAGTGATATCGGACATCAATATGCTTTATTCTTCCATGATGAATTTGATTCTTCACCAATTGAATTGCACTCTGACTGTCACAGTGCACCACCACTTTTTTCGGCTTCAAACTAAGATCACTAACTAAACCACGGAGCTATATGGCCTCCTTGACCGCCTTCGTTATCGCAATATATTCTGCCTCCGTGGTAGACAACACTACCACACTTTGAATCATCGACCTCCAACTCAACGGACCGCTACACAATGTAAACACATAACCCGTAGTCGATCTCCGCTTGTCTAGGTTGCCGGCGTAATGCGAATTCACAAAACCCTCAATAGTTGACATTTCAGATTTTTCAAATACCAACCTTTTGTCCATCCTACCCCGAAGATATAGTAAAATCCACTTAACGGCTTGCCAATGCGGTTTTTCAAGGTTCACCATATACCTACTAACAATGCTCACGACTTGAGCAATGTCCAGTCGAGTGCATACCATGACATATATCAAACTCCCAACCGCACTTGTATAAGGAACTTGAGCCATGTACTCCACCTCTTCCTCGAAGTTAGGAGCCATCGTTGCCGATAGTTTGAAGTGTGGTGCTAATGGAATACTCACCGGCTTTGAGTTTTTCATCCCGAATCGAGCAACTACTTTATCAAGGTATTGACTTTGTGTAAGACACAATCGTCCCCTCTTCTTATCTCGAACGATCTCCATCCCCAAAAAAATTTCGCGCTCCACCCAAATCTTTCATCTCAAACTCCTTGCTTAACTGGGCTTTCAATACGTCGATCTCCACCAAGCTCCAGGAAGCAATAAGCATATCATCAACGTATAGGAGTAAATAAATGAAATTTCTATATTCAAACCTTTTGAAGTAAACACAATGATCAAATTTGCTTCGAGTAAACTTCTGCGCGATCATGAACGTGTCAAACCTCTTGTACCATTGACACGGGGATTGCTTTAATCCGTATAATGATTTTTTAAGTTTGCACACACTATTTTCTTTACCAATAATTTTGAATCCTTCTGGCTGAGAGATATAAATCTCTTCCTCTAGGTTCCCATGCAAGAAAGCAGTTCAGTTTTGACATCGAGTTGTTCAAGTTCGAGATCAAATTGTGCCACCATAGCCAACAATGCTCGGATCGAGGTGTGCTTCACAACCGGATGGAACACTTCATTATAATCCACCCCTTCCTTTTGCGCATAACCCTTGGCTATCAACCTTACTTTGAAATGAACACCGGACCCTAGAGCCCCGTCTTTCTTAGTGAAAACTCACTTGCACCCGATAGGTTTCAAGTTTGATTTTTTCGGAAAGACTCCATCTCATCTTCCATAGCCGCTTTTCACTTCGCATTCTCGCTAGAATCCATAGCTTCCCGATACGAAGTTGGCTCATCCCCGTAACCTACTAATGCGTATGCCACCATGTCTTCATACCCATATCGAACCGGTGCACGTCGAACCCTAGGCTCCCTTCCACTATCCAAAAACGGTATTGTTTGTTGTTGACCCGATTCCACTATCGGAATCTCCGAATCCTCACCGGGAGTCGTCTTTTCCTCGTTAGACTCCTCCACCGAATTCATAACTCGAGTATTAACTGGAGTAGTCACTTTCGTTTTCACCACTATCTCGCTCACATTGTTCTCCTTTTCAACCGGAATTGGAGAACCACCGTTTGTCGACAAGGTCGTCTTGAGCATAGACACCTCGTCAAACGTCACGTCCCTACTAATCAAAATCTTCTTGCTTTGAAGACACCACAATTTTTAACCTTTAACCCCATCACAAGAGCCTAAGAATATTGCCATACGAGTCCTAGGGTCAATTTTCTCATCACGAACATGATAATAAGTCGAACAGCCAAAAATGTGAATGTTGTCGTAATTAGCATGAGATCCGGTCCACACCTCCATAGGTGTTTTGTATTACACTCTCGAGCATGACAAACGATTAACCAAGAACGTAGCATAGGATAAGGCTTTAGCCCAAAATCGCTTATCCAATTTGGCGTTAGAAAGCATACACCGCACCTTTTCAAGGAGTGTACGATTCATCCTCTCCGCTATTCCGTTCTGTTGAGGTGTACCTTTGACCGTGAAGTGGCGAATGATACCTTCTCGTTGGCAGAAATCCTTAAAATGATCACAAGTGTACTCCCCGCCGTTGTCTGACTTAAGCACTTTAACTTTTCTACCAATCTGATTTTTAACCATTGCCTTCCACTTTAAGAACACATCAAAGACCTGGTTCTGACGCTTCATGAGATATACCCAAGTTCTCCTTGAGTAATCATCAACAAAAGTCACAAAGTAATGATTTTCACCCAAGGATTGAGTCACATAATCAAATGCTCCCTTCGTGCAATGTACCGCTATCCCAAACTTTACCCGAGTCTATTTTTCAAGCATACAATGTTCACAAAACTCTAGTTTGCAGCTTTTTGCATCCTCAAGTAGCCCTTGCTTACTCAAAACCGTCATAGCCTTCTCCCAGCATGACCCAATCACATATGCCATAACCTCGTCGTGTCAGTCTCTTCAGTCGTAACCGAAGCAAACCCAGTCATTGTGCTTCCTTGAAAAAAATAGAGATTACCCTCATTCGCATCACAACCATAGCTCCGGAGAGAACTTTTAAGTTTTCACCCTCGAGTATTACACGATATCCATTGGAATCAATAACCCCTAAAGAGATCAAATTTTTTTTCAGATCAGGAACATATCGGACATCACGAAGAGTACGTACTACCCCGTCGTACATCTTTAGTCGGATCGTACCAATCCTTATGATTTTATACGCATGGTCGTTACCCACCAAAACCTTGCTTCCGTTAACCTCGGTGAAGGTATGAAATAATTCTCGGTTTGGGCACATGTGATACGAGCACCCACTATCCAAGATCCACTCGCTCGAAGAGCTAACCCGTGAAGTCACAACCAACATACTCTCGAAGTCCTCATTTTTTGGTGCCGTTACCGCCTTCGTGTTCTCCACCGCACATTTATTCTCTCCACCGCCATTGGTTCTATTTGGACACTCCCGACGCATGTGTCTAGGTTTTTTGCATTTGTGACAAATTATCTTACTCTTGTCAGCCGGTCCCCGAAATTATGACCGCGACTTTCCCCGATTTTCCCCGCTTCTTCTCATCGCTTCTCCCCCTAATGAATAGCGCATCTGAGTTGGATTCTCCTCTCTCCTTCAAGCGTTTTTCATTAGCCAAGATGGCCGACGATACTAAATCGTAGGTCACCTTTTTCTTCCCATGCATAAGTGTGGTGGTTAGATGATCATAGGATTCCGGGAGCGAATTAAGAAGTAAAATCGCCTTATCCTCATCATCAATCTCAACGTCTAACCCCTGCAAATCTGAGATTATCTTATTGAACCCGTCGAGATGATCGTTCATGGATGTACCCCTCGAAAATTCATACCAGAATAACTTCCTTTTCAAGTACAGACGATTCTCGATACTATTCGCCATATACTGATCCTCGAGCTTCTTCCAAATTACCGAGGCAGATGTTTTACGCATCACATAGTACATCTCATTTGGAGCAAGGTGTAAACGAATTGTACTACATGCTTGCCTATCGTACTCAGCCCAATTGGCGTCGGACCACTCATCGGGCTTAACTTTATTCCCCAACAATGCTCTGTGCAAACCTTGTTGGACAAGGATGTCGGACATCTGACACTGCCACATCGTAAAGTCCGTCTTCTTCCCGTCAAATCTCTCTATATCGAATTTGACCTCAGCTGTCACCTTAGGAGCAAATGCCCCCTTCAAAGGTGGTGTATCTGTCGCCTTGGCACTCCCTTCCGACGTACCAACAGTAAACATCTTAAACTATCACACAATTATTCCAAGAAATAAACCTTTCACTGATACCAAATTGTTGTGCTAAGATACCGCTAGAACAAGCCTTAGCACAAGCGTAGGACCGACCGAACAATTATGCGTACAATAATTAAAGAAACAAGCACCACTGGTATTCAAGTAATATGATAAACAAGAGATTAAAGAAGAAAACAACCAACCAAGCACACAAGCAATTAGATGATGTCGGCAAAACCGCCACTAATCCATCGGGTGATAGCTATTATTGATGAGACCAATTTTGAGTACAACGCACAAAACAAATCCTAGCCACCAATTAGAGCTTTCAATATTATCTCTCAACTATACTCTCCAATCTAACTAGTAAATAATATAACACAACTCATTAATAAACCCTATGACAATGGGTCTATTTATAGAGTGTAAATCCTATGGTCTAGGATTGCACAAAGCCAAATTATACTACAAATTGGATAATATAAATCCAATTAGAATTTGGACAATATAAAGCCAATTAAGAATTAGACAATATAAAACCTAATAGGAATATAATTCTTATACAGAGCCAAATCTTCAATATATATATATATATATATGTACTTAAACGATTCCATTAGTTTAAATTAAGCTCTTGTTCATGTTCTTGCATTATAAAGTTTTATAGTATTTCTACTAATTATAACTTTTGGATGTGAAGTGGGCGAAAATTAATTCTATGAAAAATTATAAATAATTTTACTTTTTCTTCGAACATATAACTTCTTTGGAAAAAAATATTTGATGAAATAATTGAATCTAGAAAATAGGTGAGAGTGCAAATTTTATAAACACCTTGTCGCATGAAAGACATACTTAATTTGTGTTTTGGTTTGACAGTAAAGACAACTGATTTTGTTTTACTAGCTTGTTTTAGAAAAGTCATTTCATTTTCTTGTTGGAACTTCTGGTGGTTCTCTAAAAAAAGATAGCAAAAATTAGTAACTCTAGCTAGTAATTAATTAGTGATGCAAGCACAAATAATTTAGTATATGCACAATTAATTCATTAGATGAGTACGCTCATAAGAAAGATGAGATAACCACAAGATAGTAGTTCAGTGGCCAGTCACTTTGAGTTCAAAAAATTGGTCTCAATTGGGAGCGCTCTAGGTCAAGTCTTGACAAATACAAAGTCACTAATGGTTAGCAGTTGACACCCCTCTACGACATAATTTATCAATGAACCCTTTAATCCTCAAATTTTTAGGTCTTTTTTCGTTTCTAAGCATCCAAATTCAAAGAAAATAAATAAAATTAAATTAATCTACATAAATTATGACTATATATTTTTTTTTATTAATAATAATATATAATAATTTTTTGATCAATGAACTTTCCCAATTTCAAACTTTAAAAAATGTGAGGCCTTTCAAAATTTAGAATTTAAGCCAAGAGTTTGTCGCAGCACCTTAGATCCGGCTCTACTCTACGAGCCACCCTCTACGAAAAGATTAGTCACCGTAGCAATATTCTATGCCTATCCTTTTCAATTGAAAGTGTGAACTAAAGATTAAAGACGAGTTATCATTGAAATTAGTGGCCAAAAAAAAGTCTAGCATTGACTCAGCCTCTCTCTCTCTCTCTATATATATATATATATACATATAAATCCCACTTTAATTTTTCTCAAATTTTCTTATTATACAAAGATTGGGCAGCTTTTAAACATCAACAAGAAAATAATGGAGCTAATTATGTACAACTCAGTTGCAGTGATTTGTGCTGTTGTAGTTGTACTTTGGGCATGGAGATTGTTGAGTTGGGTTTGGTTTAGGCCTAAAAAACTTGAAAAAATCCTCAGAGAGCAAGGACTCAAAGGAAGTTCTTACAAGGTCTTGTTTGGAGATCTTAAGAAAATCTCATCAATGATGAGTGAAGCTAGATCTAAGCCCATCAGTCTTTCCAGTGATATAGTGCCACGTGTCACACCATGGATACTTGATGCCATCAAGAACTATGGTGAGTTTATTCACTTAATTTCTTATATACTTTATTTTAGTGGAACTATTTTTAATTTTCAATATGTCCTTTCGATTAAGTGTTTGTTGTTCCCTTTTCAGATAATTTTAAATTTTCTAATCTCAAGTAATTAATAAGAAGAATTATTTGTATCATTTGTATCTTTTATTTTTGTGTTTGTGCTTTAAATTAGTATTTACCGACTATATTCGAACTAGAACTCTTAAAAAAATATTTAGAATAACTTTAAAAGATTTAAATCTATATATTGGAGAGTCAATCAGAACTAATCAAGGTCTGTTAATTAATAAACAATTTGTATATAAATCAATTTTTTCATTAAATCAATTTTACTTGTACAAAGAATTTTTGACCCCCGCAAAATCAACACCACACGAGTTGACTCATATTAGTTCAATCGCCTTACAATTAAATTAAATCTGAATAAGGGCAAAATACTATAAACCCTTTTAAACTAACTTAGGTTTGCAGCTCGCCCGCTAAACTAAATAGCCGGACAATAAATCCCTTTAACTATATAACTTTTGCACCTTCCCAAATGCAAATTGAGAAAGTGTAATTTACCCTAAAAAGTAAAACACTCTTTTGGGTAATAAAAACAAATGTTTGACATTGGCAGGTACAACCATGTCGTATGTATTTGTGTAATTATGTTCATTGTATATTTTTTACCGTTCACATAGTATTACTAATCTTTAAAATTGAAGAGGGTAAATTTCACTAATTACCCACATATTTGTAATTTTCAAAAATAATCTCGAGGGTAAAATTTCTAATTAATGGAGTATAAGCTATGATGTGGTTGCGCTCCTAAAACTTTCTTAGGCCAGGCTTGGACCAAAGTGAAATGTAGAGAGATTCTTTTGCACTTGTCTAGCTATAAATCTCCATTTTCATTGCTAAGATTAAGTAGTTTTAGTCCCACTTGAATAAGGTGTGCAGACATTATTTTACGATCAGTGGTGAATCTAGAAATCTTCCAAGGGGTGGGTTACAACTTAGCAAATAAGTGGACTCATACTAACCTTTTTTATTTCTTTTTATTTTTTTTAATACAAGTGTTAGTAGGTTTTTCAAAAATTTTCCATAGGTTGAAATTCGCCTTGTCCCTCTTTAGGTCCACCCCTATTTACAATTGTCCATGCTATTAACCTAGCTTCTTTTTGTCCATTGGACTAATGCGGGTGAGGATCGAAGGGAGACAAAAATCCGACAAGTGCTAGCGCTCAGGTTTAACTAGCGGAATGCCAAATTAAGTCGGCCTACACCAACCAAACTAGTGGGTTAACTATCATTAAGTCGGCCTACACCATCGTGATTACTGACTTGTGTATAAAGCGCTCAGGTTTAACTAGCGGAATGCCAAATTAAGTCGGCCTACACCAACCAAACTAGTGGGTTAACTATCATTAAGTCGGCCTACACCATCGTGATTACTGACTTGTGTATAATGGAGTAGAGTTTTAATTTGGTACAAACACATTAAAATTTAGCAATATTTTATACTTTCAAATTATTGACAATGTTTTATGAGATTTTAAGATATTTAATATACAACAATAATATTTCAATCTGACATTTACTCAACGGATATAATTTATTATTGCGAAAATGAACATTAGTTAAATATTTCAATTCTAACTACTAACTACTAACTACTAGCTATATATGTGTGTGTAATTTAATAGGCAAGAATTGTTTCTTATGGGCGGGGACAGTACCAAGGGTGTACATTATGGACCCTGAACTTATTAGAGAAGTGTTGCATAAGCCTGACATCTTCAAGAAGCATGGTAATCCAGCATTTAAGAAAATGGCAAATGGGATAACAACCCATCAGGGGGAGAAGTGGGCCAAACACAGGAAAATCATTAACCCTGCGTTCCATGTGGAGAAGTTAAAGGTTTACCCCTAACCAATTTATTGTCTTATTATTATTATTTGTTTTGACTCTGTTTGATAATAGAATAAAAAAAAATAATGCATTTTTATGAGAGGTCGGAAAATAAGTTGAGCGATGTAGTGAGATCAACTCTTATCTTTTGAGCTTTCAACTTATTTCATCTTATCACCCAAATTAGTTATTTTTCTTATGTTTATTATTTTTTTCTTTTAAATATAAAATATTATATATAGTCTAATTTTTTTATTCTTTTTGAAAAAATATGGAATCCAATTACCGAGTTCAAGCATTTTTTTGTTTATGGTCCGGCTACTTTTTTTTAATGTGATTCGTAGATACTATTAATGCTCCTAAATCATAATGTAATTCACTAATGCTCTTTAGTGTAATGCATGTGTGGGTATTTTAGTTATAGATACTATTATTAGTGTAATTTTCAGATAATGTAGTTATCGCAAGAGATATTGTTTGAGATATTGTGAAACATATATTAGAGATGCGGTGAGATGGATACTGGAATTTCAGGACCACATTGTTTAAATTATATAAAAATATATCGCATCTTTAAAGTTTTGGTGTTAGGGAACGGATCCTAACCACCGCTTTTGTTTTCAAGTCTACCCAAGGGGACAAGAGAGAATTTTTATTATGAAATGGTAACATTGAGCTACAAAATGCGGGTAACCCTTTACTTTTTTCCTTTTTTGTAGAAAAAAAGGATAAGTAAGATCGAAATGATAATATTGGACTACACAAATAGGGGTAATCCTCTTTTATCATTTTCACTGCCTTCAAACATATTCAAAGATTTGCTTTTGCTTTTTAAATACCTATATGTTTAATTAAGCTAGAAACTCATGTGGTAGTTAATGAGTATATTATTGTTATTGTCTTGCTGTTCACTTGGAACCTAAATTAAAATTAGTGTCACACATTATAGGTTTTTCACTCAGAGATTAAATACTTTGACTGTACCATTTTTATATATATATATTCTCTATTAGCTAGCAACTAATAGTAAAAGTCTTTGTTTCATCAATTCTTGTCACAGCATATGTTGCCAGCATTTTACTTGTGTTGTACTGAACTCACAAGTACATGGGAGAAAATGGTCTCGACGGAAGGGTCGTGCGAGTTGGATGTATGGCCTTATCTAGAAACATTAACAAGCGATGTGATTTCGCGAACTGCTTTTGGGAGTAGTTACGAAGAAGGAAAAAATATATTTAAACTTCAAAAAGAACAGATTGAGCTCGTAATCCAATCCTCATTATCAGTTTCCTTCCCAGGATCCAGGTAGAAATATCTTAAGTTTGTTTTACTTCTTTAGAGTAGAATTGATTTACAAAACCAAACAAAGTAGATGAGATTAAAAAGATATTAAAGAGGAAAAAGTAATACAACTGGATCGGAAGTGAAAATAACATATATATACATATAAAGATCTAAAAAAGCGTTACGCAAATGAATCCGTGATTTGAACCACATACACAGTTGTTGTGGTTCGAAATTGAGACCTTGCCTTTATAAAGGCAATGTTTTACTACCCTACAAGCCCATCGGATCTTCCATTCTAGTTTGTTTGGACAATAATAAAACTTCTTCGGATATATGTAGGTTCTTGCCAACTAAGAGGAACAGGAGAATGGAGGAAATTAGTAAAGAAGTAAACTTTTCTTTGCAAAAAATTATTGATAAGAAAATGGCGACGATAACGAAAGGAGAAGCTAGTGATGATTTATTGGGCATGCTATTGGAATCTAATATGAGAGAAATTGAACATGGGAGTAAGAGTGTCGGACTGAGTATTAAAGATGTTATTGAAGAATGTAAGGTATTTTATTTTGCTGGACAGGAAACTACGTCAGTTTTGTTGGTGTGGACTATGATTTTGTTAAGCATGAATCCGAATTGGCAAACAAAAGCCAGAGAAGAGGTTTTGCAAGTATTTGGAAATAACAAACCGAACGTTGATGGGTTAAATCGCCTAAAGATTGTGAGTATTCTAACTGATACTTCTTTTGTCTCAAATGAAGCATCTAGTTTGACTTTTACATGTCTAATTATATACTAAGTATCTTGTTTTCAATCGTAAGATGTGGTTAAAAGGAAACTGAAACATTAATTTAAGACGACTAGAGTACAAAGGTTGAACATCATTTTTCTCTTAAGATTTATCACTCCTCCCTCTCCAAATAATAATAATAATGCGAGAAGAAAGAAAGAAATAACCTTCAACTGCCATATATCCTGCATTTTGATATGTTCTAATTTCAAAACCTTTTTTTTATTTGTCTCAGGTAACTATGATCTTGTACGAAGTTTTAAGGTTATATTCGCCCATACCAGCACTCAATCGAATTGTTTATAAAGATACTACACTAGGAGAAATGTCCCTACCGGCTGGTGTAGAGGTAGGACTACCACTTATGCTAATTCACCATGACTATGATATATGGGGTGACAATGCAAAGGAGTTTAAACCAGAAAGATTTTCGGAAGGTGTATCAAAAGCGACAAAGAACAAAATGTCATTTTTCTCATTCAGCACAGGACCCCGAGTATGCATTGGACAAAACTTTGCAATGTTGGAAGCGAAAATGGCACTATCCATGATTTTGCAGAACTTCTCCTTCGAGCTTTCGACATCTTACACACATGCTCCTTTCCGTCTCATTACTCTTCAACCCCAATACGGTGCTCAGTTGATTCTGCACAAGCTGTAGTATAATTTGGACTTCATATATATACTATTTGGCAGATTAAAACTTCATTGTTTTAATTATATGGAGGTTATGATTAGCTAATTTATTTTTCCATGATTGCATCACTCGTTCTTTGCATTTATTTTTCCATTACAATTCTTCATTTTGTTGAGAATGCTTAATATATGGTATTTTTCAGAATCTGGTTTGGAGTTTGGACTCTTCGTACTCTAGTCGTGATCGATTCACTCATTTTAAGTACAAAGAATGCTTAATCTTGTTTTCAATCTTGTCTTATTTATACTACTCTTGGTCCCAAATTGTGGGGGATAGAGTTAATTTGAGTGGTAAAATCACGTATTTGTCAAAATTGATTCGAAATTCATGTTGCAGTCTTTCGCATCATCCGCAACAAAAAAATATGAATAGAATTGTCATACCATGCATACTAAGTTTGATATATCCAATCTCTCTGATTCGCAATGCGCAATATGGTTGAAACTACAATCACAAGAACTATTCATATTTTTTCCGAATTATATAGGATGTAATTAAAACTGTATATAACTTGTAACAATACATATTCACAATAATGAAATTTTGAAAAATTCAATTCCACCGAAAATTCATAGACAATCACAAATTGTATTTAATTTTAAATTTCAAAATGAAATATAAATACAAACTTTTAACAAAATCTCTATTCTAGAACATACCCATTAAGGAAGAGTTACTAAATTAATTGAGAGAAAGAGAATCAAAGGAGAAAAGTGAGAGTAAAAAAAAGAAAAATAAAACCAACGACATCCGTTAACTAATTGAAAAAAATTCATTATATATAAGAGAAGAAAAAGACTGAATGAGAAGAGAAAAGGGAATTAAAAGCAAAAAAAAAAAAAAAAAAAAGAAAGAAAGAGACCATAAAATTTAGGAAATTAAAATAAAAAATAGGGTTTTTAGGGTTATATTTTTAATAATTAAAAATATTTTGGGGTTATATTTTTAATAATCCCAAAAAAGTCAAAGGAAAAATATTAAGTGGGCTGACAATTAAAAAAAAGAAGAAAAATTTTCACACTTTAATTAAGCCTATTTTTTATTTTATTAATAATTGATTTGTTTTTTTTTTTTCATTATAAAATGCATTTAAAATTACCATTAAAATATGGATTTTAACAAGAGCCAAATACATCTTCCCAAAAAAGTCAAAGGATGAAATATTTAATATAGGAAACATAAAGAGGGGGTAATTTAGGTAATATATAAATGTTTTTATTAATTAAATAATATTTAAATTTATTCAAATACCTTCATTTAAAATATAAAATAAAATAGCCTCTTACACTAATTGCCAATTAAAAAAACACATTGGAGTTTTGGTAAAAAAAGTTAAAATTATTGTTAAAATTATTTTAATAGTTTATATAATTTAACGTTTTTCTTGGATCTCTTTTAGAAAAAAGAAAATAAAAATCAAATTGTCACGATATTTTATAGTTAAGAAAAATGTTAAAAATAAGAAAATTTGATTTGATATTATAAAATGACATTATCTTTTACATATTTTAAGTACAATTTTAAACAGCATCAGTACAATTTTTCTTTTTTATAATTTTTATACACAAAATGAAATTTTTCATAATTTTTATGCGAGGCATTAATGGAATGTGACACATGGGAAAATACACAATGTCATAACTGATTTAGTTCTTTATCACTATATTATATAATTTTCAGAGAATATTTTTTTTTAGCACTTATTGCAATTACACCAGATTAAGTGGAGCATTGGCCCATTTTTTTTCCTTTTTCTTAGGGAGTACCTTTTGGAGTGTTGAAATTGTTTGATAATATAAATTTTAATTTACAATATTACGAGGCAAATCTCTTATTCATTTGATTAAGATTGTTACATTTAAAACAGTTTATTAAATTATGAGCACCTAAAAAGAATTTACGCACTGGGGAATATTTTTTGTTTGAAATTTATTGGTTAAGTAGTCTTTTAGGGTGCTAGCAACACTAAAATTTTTCTTTCGAAATTATGGTCTCACTAGAAATTTCTTATTAAGTTGGACAAATTTAATTATTTGTTAACTACAATTGATCAAAATTATTATTTTCTCATTCATGAGTTTTAATAACTTTTAGCAATATAAATTTAGTACAATACATTAATGCCTGATATTTAAATTTCTCTGATCATATAAAGTTATGTTTTTTTTTGCATGATTTATAATTTCACCAAATATTGCAATTGTATAAATTGCATTATTACAAGATCCATCCAAATGGTTGAAATAAATTTGGAAATCCCTCCCTCTTTAAAATACGCTGAATTTAAGAGACGTAGAATAAGTATTATTTCTAATATAAAGAGCAACGTATTTTGGTCCATATATATATATATATATATCTTGGTAAAAAAAAAATTCCATTAAACCTCTACATTATTCTTTTGATTAACATGGAAAATATTGGCAAATTCTTCATTGCTAAATTTATATTGCTATTATTAGAATGATAATAATTTTGATGTAGTTGTCCAACTTAACAAGAAATTTCTAGCCATAATTTTTTTAGTGTTGCTTCTTTAGAAAAAAAAATTATTCTGCGTAAATTCTTCTCATAAAATAAACTCAATCTTGAATAAGAGATTTGAATATTGTAAATTAAAATTCTCTAGCCAAAGTGGGCTGGGCCAATTGACTTAATGTGGTGTAATTGCAATAGGCGCTAAACAGAATACAAATTATGGGTCCAATGTGTCACATTCCATTAATATGGTGCAATTGTCGAAATTCAAATCCCGGACGTTGCAAATGTAGTAACTCTAGCTCCTTTATCCATTTGTCCGTTTTTTATCTATTTCTCCAACTACTCTGCAATATATTCTATTCTTTTTATAAGATGCCTTTTGATAAAAAAAACTCGTAGGCTTGAATTCACAGCAGACAATATCTTATTAAGTTAGACTGAGACATAATATAATAGTATATAAAAAAAAAACTTTCAAGAAGTGTACTAATGAAGACATGGGCTTACGTCTCAGCCGGAAAACTTGAAACAGAACTTGACAATTTAAAAAAAAAAGCATATCACAAAATGAAAACTTAATTAACATGAAAGTGATAATCACTTGGGGCCAGCCATCACCCATGGAGCACGGGCCGACTCTTAAGCCAATGCGTCCGCCATGGAGTTTAGTTGCCTTGTGCAGCGGTGGCCTGTATGAGGATTGGGGATTAGTCGGACCGAAGGTGCAGATACCCCGGGGCATGGCCAAAAAAAAAAAAAAACATGAAAGTTATACAACGAGATTAAATGATAACGGTTGTATAACGAAATTAATTGGTCAAATCACATAAATTATTTTTTGGTAGCTATCTAGTACTTTTCATTCATGAAAAGTCTCAGCTTATGCTTCAGACCTGCAGTACCAAATGAAAAAAAAAAAATTCTACTTTTGACTTTTCCATATCTAGAATATTTTGATTATTCTATGCATGGAATCTTTTTATAATTGAAATGTGAGCTAAAGATGAGCTAGCATTGAAATTATTGGTAAAAGAAACGTAGCTTTGACTTCAGCTTCTCCCTACAAAAATACAGTCCCCCCCCCCTCTCTCTCTCTCTCTCTAATCCCACTCTAACTTTTCTGACCTTTTCTCTTCATAAAGTTTGGGCAGATTTTATACCAAAGACAAGAATGGATCTAATGTACAACTCAGTTGCAGTGTTTTGTGCTGTTGTAGTTGTACTTTGGGGATGGAAAGTGTTGAATTGGGTTTGGTTTAGGCCAAAGAAGCTTGAGAAATTGCTGAGACAACAAGGCCTCAAAGGAAATTCCTACAAGGTCTTGTTTGGAGATATTAAAAAAATCTCCTCAATGATCAAAGAAGCCAAATCCAAACCCATCAATATCTCCAGTGATATAGCGCCACGTGTCATGCCTTGGATCATTGATTCCATCCATAACTATGGTGAGTTTCGGATCACAAGACTTTTCATTTATTCCATTTTTTATTTTTATTTTTTGTTGATATTCAATCCCTTCTGAGCAAGTGAGTAATGTTGCTTTCTGACAAGTAAGTTTATGGTTGATATCAAAACTTAAATGACAAATATGTTTTTATTTTTTTTCTCCAAAAAACTATATGAAATTAAACTCTACAAAAAGAAAAATTATATTGAAATTAGTATATCATTGATGCTAGTTTTTTCGTGAATACCAAATACATCTTTCTTAATCTTGTAACAAAATCACCTTCCCTACATTTTAAGGTAAGTTATGCCACTAATTTTTGAATATTTTATTTTGACTCCATATGTATTTTTTATAATGAGAAAATATTGATAGGACTTGAACCGCCTGTATTATTGCTTATATAATTAAAAGAGAATACCTAATCATAAAGTTGATTCTTTATTCATTATATAGTTTCTCGCTCTAACTTAGAGATCGGCATGCTTAGGAAGAAAGCATGCGCATAAGTAGTGGCATATAAGTCTATCCACACATAATATAAGAAGACTTGACCTAACTACTTGTGTTTATTTATGACACATTTTACATATTTTTTACAAGATATTTAATAATTTTTCACATGCATAAAAATATACGTTAATATTTGGTAATGATAATTAAATATACTTTTTATGTTAAAAGTGAGTTTGTATCTCTCATTTAATATTATTTTATAAAAAATTTTAAGACGAAAGAGCAACTTTAGTATTTTTGTATCTATATCAAACTTCTCTATATATGTTTAAAAAATCCTATGGACACTATTGTTGCTGCAAATTTCAGTTGAAAAGTTCCTCCAAAATCTTCATTAGATTTTCACCTTTTGGTAAAATCCTCTATTGTTGACTTTTGCTTTGAAAAGTGTGCAGGCACTCTCCGTGTATAACAGGATATTTAATAGTTCCTTAACATTAAAAATATATAATAATATATTTAGTTTCAATGATATTTAAAATGTGTAATTCATGTTTAAAATTATGAGTTCAAATTTTTTTTATAAATATTATTTTATAACAAGTTTCGCCTCGAAAAGAGTAACTAAATCTATGTGCATACCAAAATTCCGTGTATGTGTTAATTTTATAGCAATTTCATTTTTATTGCACACACATAAATTACATACGTACATACGTAGACTAATAGCTATTATAATAAATAGGCAAATATTTTTCTTACTTACAATTATTACTACTTATTTTTATCAAGTGATTCATGAATATATAACTTCATGTAATACATATCGGTAAAAATATATGGTAAAAATACTCGATACATATAACATTACTCTAACAAGTATCATCAATAGAGATTTATTCAAGAATCACCTATGTGAAGATGTAAATGATAGGACAATGTTATCGATGGAATTCTAAAGATATATAAGGTCATTTATGAAATATTAATTTTTCTGTTAGATCTTAAAAGTTAAAAATGTTCGATTTTTGTAAGTCATGGGATCTTATTAGAACTAATAGAACAAGTTAAAATGAGTTAATAAGTTTTTTATGAATGAACTTAAACTTATTATATTCAACATCGTTTAGTTTGAAAAAAAATGTAAAAATTTTAAAATTGTCTAAATGATCTAGTTCACAATTTGAGGACATTCTAACAGATGACGAGATCAGTCTTTTGTTATTATGGGGTGTAGTGACTCCACATAATATTTAAAATATAGATATAATTAAATAGGATATGCTTTGAATTATTGAATATATTTGAATTATTGTGTATAACTAACACCGCTTAAAGTTAGAAAAAAAATAGTTATTAGTGAGGTCAAATTATAAAAATGAAGAAAAAATATGTAGTTTGATAATATTTTATTACGAAAAACTCAACTTTTTTTTTTCTTTCTAAAAATGCCCCAAAAATAATGTTCCAAATACATTTTGAATAATAGAGAAACTTTTAGAGTTGCTATGTGGTTGTCTTTTTTTTTTTATTTTTTTTTTTTCAGTAGCATTATTGCTCATTCCTCAATTTATCTTATTTTTGATTTATAACTCGGTCACTATAATTAGTGTAAGATTGGTAATACATTATTGAGTTATCCCCCAAAGCAAATTTTTTGGCTACGCCATATTTGGTTGATTTTTTTTTTTTGGCTTCAGTATCATTGCTCGTTCCTCAATTTTTTTTTCAATTTATAACTTAGTCACTATAATTTGTGTGAAATTGCTAGTACATTATATTTCAATCTTTTTTGGGTGATAAAAACAAATCTCTAACAGACAGAGGGTGTATGATATGACATAGCTAGGCACACATGTGCGCACATAGTAGCTAGGTCTATCTTGTTAATGCAATGCAGAGTCGATTTCAATTGCTGTAACTTTGTCAAAATTTTAAATTGTTGACTTTGCCGCTGCAATCTTCTTTTTCAATAAAATATTTATTAACAATAGGGCTCAAACTTAAACTGTTGCTCAAACTGAACTCACAAGTACCTAACAAATCGACAACTTACTATTCTTGTTTTGTTCATGTTTTATTTTGGCATTGTTAATCTAAGAGGTAGACTTTTTTTACATTTTTTTTTTGAAATCTCAATTTAGAACTTGTTTTTTATATATTCAAAAATCCTTATATATATATATATATATAAATATATTTCAATAAAAATAAAGCTTTAAGAATTGAAATGACTAGATATGCAATTTGAATTATTAAATTTAAATTAGATGATTCAAATTCACTTTCATTTGATAGAGTCCACACTACAGAGATACATTTCTTCTAGCGATAACTCAAAATTTTGATTCTTTTATTTTATATTAATTATCCATATTTTGTAAAAGTAATTTTCGTCACTTTAAAGAAGTGAAATCTAAAATGATGGAGTTTGCAATTACTCAAAATTAAAATAGACTAGTGTAGATGCACACTCTACTTAAGCGCAAGATGAAACATAGTGATTCTTGAAATTATGAACGCATAATCACATTTATTCTTGTTAAAGGTCACGAGTTCAAATCTTCCCTATAGCATCATTTTATACTAATTTAATACGTGAGGGGGTAGTTTGATAATTTTATGTACACATATACCAAAAAACTTTGCTCACGCTTATATATAGTACATATTATAATAAACATGAATTTCATTGATTACATTTAACAACTATTTTTTTTATGTGAAATGTACTGGCCGGTCTCTCAATTTTAAACTTATATATTGACCCTCACTTAAAAATGATCATGCTAACCCTATGTTGCAATTGATTAATATATTAAACAAAATTTTCACCAAAGGAAAACACTTACTGTGACAAAGACTCAAAATATCAAAATATTTCATTGCAGTATCAACCAATCACAAAAGTAAAATCATTATGATCCTCCTAGTTCAGGGTCAAACAAATTTGGATTATATGCAGAATTATTAAAATCCATGTTGTGTTTGTGTGTAATTTATAGGTAAGAATTGTTTCTTATGGATTGGGACAATACCAAGGGTGTACATTATGGACCCTGATCTTGTTAGAGAAGTGTTGCATAATCATGACATCTTTAGAAAGCCCAATGCAAATCCAGCAATCAAGAAATTGTCAAATGGGCTATCAACCCATGAGGGGGAGAAATGGGCCAAACACAGGAAAATCATAAACCCTGCTTTCCATGTTGAGAAATTGAAGGTTTGCTCTCACATTTTTATTTATTT
Source organism: Lonicera japonica (assembly GCA_021464415.1). Lineage (NCBI taxonomy): Eukaryota > Viridiplantae > Streptophyta > Magnoliopsida > Dipsacales > Caprifoliaceae > Lonicera > Lonicera japonica. The sequence continues at coordinate 53,435,529 of CM038463.1, forward strand.
TTTTCAAAGAAAACTTTGCTGAATGAATTTTTATTAATAAACCGAATTGAGCTGCACAATTACACGTGTGCGCGCGGTTTCTAACCCTTTGTGTATAATTGTTTCTCAAACAATTTTTTGAAACTGTTCTTGAGATATTGGAACCTTGTCCATTCTTGTGGGCAGTGAAACTATGTAATCTTATATTGATATCTTTTTCTCTAACAACTAATATTAAAAGTCTTTTGTCCTTTAATTATTGTCACAGCTTATGCTACCAGCGTTTTACTTGAGTTGTAGTGAGCTCGTGAGTAAATGGGATGAAATGATTTCAACAAAGGGGTCATGCGAGTTGGATGTATGGCCTTATCTAGAAACTTTAACTAGCGATGTAATTTCGCGTACAGCTTTTGGCAGTAGTTATGAAGAAGGAAGAAAAATATTTCAACTTCAAAAAGAACAAGCTGAGCTTGTAATCCAAGCTGCAATATCCCTTTACTTCCCGGGATTGAGGTAGAAATATTGTATCAAATCTAGCTTAAGTTTAATTTATTTCTTTTGCATATAACTGATTTATAAAACCCAAAAATGGAGTATGTAATAGAATTGGAAGTGAAAATAGCAATAACAATGTAATGAACTTAATATCATGAAGATCAATATTCCAAATTATTCTTTCTTTTATAACTTTGATATACTAGTTGTTCTTTCCTTCCTAGATTGCTTGAACAGTAACAAAATTTCTTTGGATATATGTAGTTTCCTGCCAACTAAGAGGAACAAGAGAATGAATGAAATTCATAAAGAAGTAAAATTTAGTTTGAAAAAAATTATTGATAAAAAAATGGCGGCGATGAAGGAAGGAGAAACTAGTGATGATTTATTGGGCATACTACTGGAATCTAATATGAAAGAGATTGAACATGGGAACAAGAGCGTCGGAATGAATATTAACGACGTTATTGAGGAGTGTAAGCTATTTTATTTCGCCGGACAAGAAACCACTTCTGTTTTGCTGGTGTGGACTATGATTTTGATAAGCATGAATCCGAATTGGCAAGCAAAAGCCAGAGAAGAGGTTTTGCAAATATTTGGGAATGACAAACCACATGTTGATGGGTTAAATCGCCTAAAGATTGTGAGTATTCTAACATATGCTTCTTTTCATCTCAAATATATATATATACACATGCACAGAAAGAAATTACATATATATGCTGCTTCTTCTTCTTCTTCTTCAACATCAAAGGCCGTCCTACATTTTTATATGTTTTAATTCTGAACCAGTATATTTTTATTTGTGTTAGGTAACTATGATCTTGTACGAGGTTTTAAGGATCTATTCACCGGTACCTGCTCTCAATCGTTCTGTTTACAAAGACACTACATTAGGAGAAATATCTCTACCAGCTGGTGTGCAAGTAGGTTTACCACTAATGCTAATTCACCATGACTATGATATATGGGGTGACGATGCAAAGGAGTTTAAACCAGAGAGATTTTCTGAAGGTGTATCAAAGGCAACCGAAGAACAAATCCTCATTTTTCTCATTCAGCTCAGGACCCCGCATATGCATTGGACAGAACTTTGCAATGTTGGAAGCAAAAATGGCACTATCTATGATTTTACAGAACTTCTCTTTCGAGCTTTCGACATCTTACACACATGCTCCTTCCAGTCTCATAACTCTTCAACCCCAGTACGGTGCTCAGTTGATTCTACACAAGCTATAGTATAATTTGACCTTCACATACCATTTGGTAGATAAAAACTTTATTGTAAAAATAATATATATATATATGGAGGCTATGAGTAATTTTTTTTTTGCATGTACTTCTTCATTTTTGTTTTATAACATGATATTAAGTAAATAAGCATCAATAACCCTTTAGTGGAAGTACTACATGTACGTTGTTAAAATGTTAAATGATGGTTCGTTTGGAATTTTAGAATAGAATTCACATTCTAAATCTCAGGAAAAATTTATTTTCTGACATTTGAGGAGGCTGGGTTTTTGGGGTTTGTAGTAGGCAGACCTTGGGCGGAGAGGATGTGATTGACGTTTTGGGTTTTCACTTACTCTGGTGCATTGGAATCACCAGGAATAAAAATCAAGTGTTAATTTTGAGGTATATAAATTTATATGCGAGGGTTTTGTTCAGACCAATGGAAATTAAGTGTATTTGCTAGTGATTTATTAATGCTAGAATTTGTAAATAATATGATAATGTTGTTAAATTATGGGATCATTTAGGTTTTGGGGCCCATAATTTTGGCAATCTTGAGTTAGGATTCGTAGCTTTCATTTATTGGGTTTTAGGATCCAATTTTGACAAAGCTGTCAGTCAAATCAATAACAATGCTAATCAATAAAAATTGATGCGTGAACTTTCCAATTTTTTCCCTAGTTTGTTATAAACAATAGGAACGAACCACAAATTGTAAAATAGAGTATGATCCAATTCAAATTTCGTAAAGAGATAAAGTAAGAGAAGCATTCAACAACGACAAAGGAGACATCCAAACCAATTAGGGATTTTGCAATGAGGACGAAGAAGAAAGTGGTGGATACAGGTATGTGATTCATCGATTATTGCGTTATATGTCAAAAATATCATGTTTATTGAATAAATAACATAACTTTCAATATTATATGTTAGGTGATATACTAAGAAATTGGTATAATTTATTGTGTTAATTTATAATTTAGAGGGCGTAAAATGTTACTAATTTTTATATTTTTAATGTTTTTCATGAATTGGAAAAAATTGAGAAAAATAAAGAAATTAAATATTGTAAAGACACCTAAAAGTATTCAATACTTCTGAACGCATAATTTTTTACTCGGAATTCCAAATAATGTGATTCTGCGATTCTTAAGCTTAATTTGAAGAAAATTTCGAGAGTTTTTTTTTAAAAAATAAAAATAAAAATAAAAATTAAGGGAGGTCTAAGTATCTCCTTTAATTCTACAAATAAAGAAAAACCCTCCCCTCCATCCAATAAGTCGAACCCTTGATCTTAAGAAAATTTCGAGAGTTACAATTTTATAGTTCAGCATTTTTCAAAATTTAACTTAAATGGCGAAAATTCATTATACTTAATTGTGGGTTATTTATAAATTTATCATTTAAATTAAGCAAGTCCAACTGTTAAAGGGATGCCCAATTCCATTCAATCAAGTTAACTAGCCCATTACTACAGTTCAAGTCCATATAGGAGTTAAAAAAAAAAGGGAAAAATACAAAAAAAACCCTGAAGTATGACCCTACGTGCAATGTTTTCCTTGATGTTTCAATTTTCTCAATTTAACCCCTGAAGTACATTAAGTGCAGCAAATTGAACCCTGGCGCTAACGCCATCCGTGATTCCATCCAAAAAATTTACATTTAACCCCCCAAACTTTTAAAATTAACACTAAACCCCTTTAATTTATATTTTATTAACACTTAGCCCCATTTTCATTCATCTTTCTCACCACCTTCTTCAACCCACCTCCGTCCACTTTCTCTCTCTCCCCCCAATCCCAAATACAAACGCTTTAATAATTTTTATTCAAAATCATACCAAAGATTCGTTTGTCATCATTAATAATGATATTTTATATATAAATTTACAAAATATGCGTAGGACATATTATATTTACTACTTAAGGCCATCTTTAGTGGGTAAGCTAAAAAGGTAAGTTAAAAAAGGTATATTTACACTATTAATAAATTAGAGTTGCATTGGAAGATAGTGGGAATTTAGCTTACACGATTTATGAAGTGTCGGGGCAGTATTTTAATCATTCTCACGATAGATGATATATCGTCCAATGCTATTGCTTCCCACGACACATCATGTGTCGTGGCAAGCATTTTTTTTTTTCTTCCATTTTCGAAATTAATCCTTCCCACGATATTTGAAATATCGGCTGAGCTAAATTTTTTATTTCCCCCGATACATCATGTATCGGCTGAAGGATTTTTGTTTCTCACGACACATGATGTGTCGTGAGAAGGATAATTTTCTGCCCCGACATTTCGTGTATCGTCCGAGCTAAAATTTTGTCCCCTGCTAGATTTGGCTTTGGTTTACACTTTTACACAGATTTTTAGCCAGCTAGCCTACCGAATGGGGCAAGCAAATAGCTAAATTTAGTCATTTAGCTTGCCCAGTAGAGATGGTCTTAAGAAGCTCATACACTACTTTTGTCAAATTAAAATAATATTAAATGGTTATGTAAAATTGAATTTTGTTTAAAATATACATCAAATTTACCGTCATGTTAGTTTTGTCACTTTTAATTTATTTGTTTAATAAAATTTTAAAATATAATAATTTTTAATATAAAATACATATTTTAATAATAGTTATATATTTGAGAAAATGAATTGAGCCATTTTTATACAGCTATTGGAGATGGTCTAAAAAATATTAAACATACCATGTTTAATATATTTGAGAAAATATTAAAATATTTTAATAATAGTTATATATTTGAGAAAAGTAGTGTAGTGGTTAAGAACTTAAACAACTTAAACATCCCATGAAAGAACTTAAACATCCCATGAAAATATTTTAATATTTTCTCAAATATATTAAACATGGTATGTTTAATAAATTTGATGTATATTTTTTACACAAAATTCAATTTTACATAACCATTTAATATTATTTTATTTTGACAAAAATAGTGTAGGAACTTCTCAAGTACTAATCTGGTAGAAAAATTGTACACTTTAGATGCAATGGGAATATTAGTCAAAATTCCATTAATTTAATGAAGTAATTTTGAAGCAAAATTTTAAAACCCAACTAATTAGCAGCAGTGGAATTTTTCATTAACACCAATATTTATCATTATTGGAGTAGTAAATATATTTGTGAATTTATATATAAAGATATCATTATTAATGATGACAAACGGATGTTACATTGGTATGATTTTGAATGAAAATTATTAAAGCGTTTTTGTTTGGGATTGGGGGGACAGAAAAGGTGGACGGAGGTGGGTTGAAGCAGGTGGTGGTAAAGATTAATGAAAATGAGGTTAAATGTTAACAAAATATAAATTAAAGGGGTTTATTGTCAATTTTAAAAGTTTAGGGGGTTAAATGTAAATTTTTTGGATGGAATCACGGATGGCGTTAGCGCCGGGGTTCAATTTGCTGCACTTAATGTACTTCAGGGGTTAAATTGAGAAAATTGAAACATCAGGAGAAACATTGCACGTAGGGTCATACTTCAGGGTTTTTTTTTTGTATATTTCCCAAAAAAAAAAAAGAAAACAAATCATCCAAGCCCATTAGCCAACTCTAAGCCCATTTAAATTAAAGCCCTAAGAGCCATTCATGTAAATATTTAAAGAGCTAACGAGCATCAAATTGAACCAGCAGAGTGCTGTGCATTCTTTTTTCTCTCTTCTTTATTTGTTTACTTTTTTTTTTTCTTTTGCTTTTATATTACTTTGAAGACTTTGAAGATCGAAAGTTTATTTTTAATCTTTAATTTATTTAATGCCAAGTAAATTTACTTTAATTTTATTATTTCTTGTTTATTTAATTTATTCTATGCTAGCGTAAATTTGTGTTAGTGTTGCGATGAATATATTTAATTGATTCATTTGCACGTGTTCATGCTAATTGACTCCACCAATTTAATGCTTTAATATTAAATAAAATTCTTTCTATTAGATGCCTATTTTAATTGATAAACATAAAGTTGGATTCTCATTATTTTTTGTTGGATTCACCTTATGATTTGTTAAGAACGGATATAGGGTAGTGAGTGTTTCGATTTTATACATTAGTTTGGCTGTAGAAGCATTACAATTGAACTTTATTAATTAATTAAACTTTATTGATTTTATTTTTCGCATCCAAAGTGTCAAGAGACCAAATTAGTGCAAGATAAGAGTAGAGTTTATGTGCATGAATACTTAGGAAGATGACATTAAATACATGACTCCGAAACCATAGTCAATTAATTCATTAATTTTATTATCTTGATTAGTATTGTTTAGTTTAGCTCCATTACTTTAATTTACTTACTTTGCTTTATTTTATTTAACTAGTTTTTGTACACGTGCGTTTCACATGGTTTTAATGTTTGACAAATGTCATTAAATTCATTATAAACATATATATAATTAAGAATTGAATAATTAGTTTGAAATAAAAATCAAATACACAAAACATAATATTAACTGTAAAATTCATTTAATTTTTTTACCGACCTAAAAGCCTTATAATTGTAATACGATATATTAAATAACTTTTTTCTTGAGAAGTTTACTATGAAGTTATATAGATATCTTATACATAACAAAAAATTTAATATAAATTCTAACTTGTTTAATTATTTAGCTAATTAAAGTAGAGTTTAAATTTATCTGGAATACTAATACTAATATAAAAATATTTGTCTCAAAAAAAATACTAATATAAAAATATATGAAGTTATATACTTATAGTCTTATACTATTTTATTTAATGTAAATCTGGTTTAAAATTTTGGTTTAATTATTTTAGCAAAATAGAATAGAGTTTGAATTTATTTGGAACACTAATATTAATATAAAAATATATAGAGTTATACTGTTTCATTTAATGTAAATTTTAAAATCATTTGTATAAAATCAAGGGGCATATTAGTCTTTACAAAAAAAAAGGAAAATCACTTAAATTATTCGTACTTTTATATATAGTATAGATTTGCTTTATTTTATTTGTTTGATTTTTTTCATAAAACTTTTCTAACTAGATTAGGAGTTTAGTGAAAATTTAATAAGACAATTATAAAACATATTGTTTGAGTCTATATGGGATCGACCTTGCTTACATGCTATATTAAAAATTGATTCGTGCGTTTGTGAGTATTAAAATTTATCATATCATTAGGTTGTTTGTTTGCTATTTGAATTAGGATTCCTTTACAATAATTATATGTTAGGGTTTTTGTTGTTGACTGTTTGTTTGTTATTTAAATGTTTATTATATTCTAAGTTGTCCTATTCTCCATGTTGTTTGCTATATTTTTTCCATAGGACCAGGTAAACAAAGTACTTATCTACTTGGGAAGAGAGAGTTTGTTGTTCATTATGAGGGTACATGGATTAATAAAGGGACCACATACATTGGTGGGAAATATTTTTTTTTGTTTGGCATATATGGGGATGAATTTTGCTTAATTGATTTATTGAAAGACATTGAAAAGGGGTTTGGGATTAAAGGCTTTAGATGTAATACTTCGTTCAGTAATCTCGTGCTAATCATATTTCTTAATCACGCTTAAGGCTAATACTAGCTTTGAGTGGTAATTTTTTATTCCGAATGCTTTCAGATGATTTGACCACTTCGTGCAAGTCATGTTAGTCGTACTATACATGCATGTAGGCTCACAATGCACTTTAGGTAGCCATAGCAAAGTTTGGCGCACTAACGGTAAGAATTGGAGATTTTAAAGTTCGAAATCCATTCATTTGATTTGGAACCTTAACTATTGTATTGTGGCCTATCCTATAGTCATTTGTGATGGAAACATAAATACAGGATCGTTTGATATTGCATATAGATTGAACAATTTTTTTTTTGTAAAACCCTATAAGAATAAAGGAATTTCACCTTTGTGGATCATGTAGAGAATCCATATGAGGAGACTAGGGTTTGAAAGCATCAAATTGCGATTTGGTCAGATTTTTTAATTTTCACTGGGCTGCAAAAATCGAATTTTTTCGCCACCAAAACGACTTCTGATTGTCCTGATTCTTCGCGTGATAGTTATAACTTTGCCTTCCGAACTACATATCCAAAAATCAGCCCGATCCAATGGTGCAATCAAAAGTTACGATTGATTTACAACTCCAGTACCGAAAACCTAAAGATCTTCTATCGTATTCCTTCCGCCATCAAATCTTGCACCGAGTGTGGGCTACGGTATCACCAAGATTTTCTCCTCTCTCAATAGAACAAACCCTAACTCATGAGAATTATTGTTATTATGAGAAGAGACAAGGCTGGCGTATATATAAGGCTACGATAGGGACCTTAAGGAGAAATAAGTGTTTGAGCTTCCTATGGAAAGTTGGAATCCTAATTCCACTATGAATTAGTTCCTTCTATAAATTATAATTCGCACCACTAAAGAATTATAATTTCACTTTCGTCATTATCTCAAAATTTAATTTCGAGTTCCTTGTTATTAAATACTTATTATTCTTCCCACATTAATATTACAGATAACCGTTATTTAAATTAAGTTACTGACAATTATATTTAAATGACTTCTTAATCCTTGAGCCTACCACTTAACTTATTTGACATGTCGGATTAACATAATCCACCTGCAGGGTTTAACATGAGGACGAAATTCTAACCACTAAAGTACTAGTCAACTTACCAAGGAGTTCCTCAGCTGCTTAAAATTCTTTAAGAAGTTCCAACAATGAATAAAACTTATTCATGTTGTAATTCTGTCAGAATCTCTTAAATAAGTCCAGCAAGGACTGGAGAATGATATCGACCTGAGTTTCCTCATCGATTTCAGCTCCAAAGATCTCTTAGTTCATTCAAAAGACTGATCATCTTCAAAAACAAGATCCTTAACTCGGGTTCCTTCAGTAATAGTCGTGTTCATAAGGCCTTTCATCGAAACCTACCTTGCAGCATGATCCTAATCCTCAAAAATATCTTTGAGGTTCAGCATTATGTCGTAGGCGGTGGCAAAAGAATAATGCTAATGTTATAGCACATTTGACAAAAATGCTAGAATATAAAACCACGCCATCTCATCAGCCTTTTTCCACCTCCGGCAAGCCTGGGTTTCCTCATCGGTCGCCCCCTTACCAGGTTCTGCTGGACAAGACTCAGTGAGCACAAACTTGTATTCTTTAACAGTAAGCACATTGTTTAAGTTCCCTTTTTCAGTCAATATAATTAGGTCCAATCAATTTGTTTTAGTTGAGAATAATTAAAAGTGGATCGAAAGAGTTTGTCATTTTAAAACTTAAGAATCACATACAAATTATGATGGACAATAATAACTTTGAACACATATTTTAAATATGGTACCCTCTACCATTTCAAAAAGCATTCGCCAGCAGCTTAAGGCTTTGAACAATATGCCCCGTTAGTGAAGTCATCTATTATTCATTATTTTTTAGACAGATGTAAACATATTAAATTTTACTATCTAGACAATGCCTTATTGTCAAGCAATACATATTATCTAGACAATCCTTTATTGTCAAGTAAAATTTAAATAGCCGACTTTCTTTGGTCCTACAAATAATAGTAAAGACTCAGTTGGAGAGCATACTATTATTTATATCTAAGTGTATACCATTATTTAATTTAGTCCAATGATTCTGCAGTTTATTCTTTCTGATATGGAGGTGAGTACTAAAACTCACACAAAAAATAAATCACATCATTTAAAATTATCAGTCAGTGAAATTTGTACAATGATTTCGCAATCTATTCTTTTCGATATGGAGGTGAGCACTATAACACACACAAAGAATAAATTACATCATCTATAAACTAATGATGGAAACCATGGGATTTTTATGTGAAAAAATCCCTCACCCACTTAGTATTTAAAACATTATTTTCTGAGGGTTAAGAAAATTTTATATTAAATTCTAATCAACTAAAATACAAGGGAATGAAATATAAAAGACATGTGCAATAAAATTTTCCTGCTTTTCTTTTTTTAAAAAAACTTATATTTTTCAATTACGCAAAATTTATATTTATATACCCTTTTTTAATTTGACAAGAACTAAACATAAAATAAAAGGTGATGTAGGTATGGTCATGTATCCATGTTGTTTAAAATTATAAGAAAACCTAATAATTAAACACATATGACCAACACACAATCACACAAAGCATTAAACCAGTCAATAATAAGAAAAATCTCTGCTATTATGGTCCAAGCTTCACCATCCCTAGTCCGTTGAAAACCTGTAACGACCTATGTCGTCACTTCATTGACTATGTCAAGAATCAACCTTGGTGGAAACGCATTCTTCAACGTTCTTCGTTAAAGAAATTGCAATCTTAGATACAAAGGTCATATGCCTCCATTTAAGAAGTTCACACATAAACTATTATACCTAAACTGTAAATAAAATTATATAGATCCTATGCCTCATTTTAAGGAGTTCACAAATCTGATCTAAATTTAATTTACGACCATGAATAAAACCCAAATCATCATGCACATTAAAATTAACCACGAATAAAAACATCGTGAAATCCAATCACATAAAACATAATTACGTGACCATAATAGCGGGACAAGAACACTGCAAAATAAGGGTTAGCGAGTTCTATGTTCTATCCAATAACAACATGCATGAATAGATTTAAGTGGACAATATGGCTAGTTCAATCTGTACGTAGTATCAAATAAAACCAATCCATCTGATATCAATTGATTGAGACATAAATACAGGATCGTTTGATATTACGTATAAATTGAACAAAATATTTTTGCTAAAACTCTATAAGAATAAAGGGATTTCACCTTTGTGGATCATGTAGAGGATCCATATGAGGAGACTAGGGTTTGAAAGCATCAAATTGCGATTTGGTCAGATTTTTTAATTCTCGCTGGGCTGCGAAAATCGATTTTTTTCGCCACCGAAACGACTTCTGATCGTCCTAATTCTTCACGAGATAATCATAACTTTGCGTTCCGAACGACATATCCAAAAATCAGCCCGATCTAACAGTGCGATCAAAAGTTACGATTGATTTACGACTCCGGTACTGAAAACCTAAAGATCTTCTATCGTATTCCTTCCGCCATCAAATCTTACACCGAGTGTGGGCTACGATATCACCAAGATTTTCTCCTTTCTCAATAGAACAAACCCTAACTCATGAGAATTATTGTTATTATGAGAAGAGACAAGGCTGGTGTATATATAAGGCTACGATAGGGACCTTAAAGAGAAATAAGTGTTTTGATTTCCTATGAAAAGTTGGAATCCTAATTCCACTATGAATTAGTTCTTTCCATAAATTATAATTCGCATCACTAAAGAATTATAATTGCACTCCCGTCCTTATCTCAAAATTTAATTTCAAGCTCTTTGTTATTAAATACTTATTATTCTCCCCACGTTAAAATTACAGATAACCGTCATTTAAATTAAGTTACTGACAATTATATTTAAATGACTTCTTAATCTGTGAGCCTACCACTTAACTTATTTGACATGTCGGATTAATATAATCCACCTGCAGGGTTTAACATGATCAAAACTTATAAGCTTCTCAAGGGGCTATCATCAATTCATATACCGGGACGTGGATTCCGTCAATAATTAATATTCATCATACATATAGTATCGTCATTCAATTTATGAAGATTATTGATCCATAAATGAATCTCACTCTTAATGAGTCAAAACAACAAATACTACATATATATGTCTATTAATTATTTCAAGATTAAGAGTATAAGTAATCAAAATAACCATGGGATTTTAAATTGTTTTACATATTCAGTATAAAAACAATTAACCCAAACTGGTCCTATTCAATACACACAAAGTGTACTAGCACAACCAGTTAAAACTATACCGTTTCCTATAGTTAAGATAAACTGCTAAAACTTGTGCTACAATCCTACCAATGGGTATCCAATTTCATCTAAGACTGTGAACCATTAAACTTATATTCCACAAGAGCCGATGATATGATCTTCTGTGTGTAAGCTATACTCTACACACCAAATCATTTGCTATATGGAATAAAAGACACACACATGCACAATATTTAAATAAATAATATAATGCAACCATTGCCCATAAAGATTCTCATTAAAATAGCAAAACCAAGTTTATAACATATCCAAACCAACAAGAAAATTATGACTTTTAGTATATCACTCTAACAATTTCCACCTCCTTATATCCCTTGTGTATGGCTCAATACTTTTCCAAATCATTGGACCGAGTTCGGAAGAATTATCGCAAATCTAGCCCTATCGTGAGTTCTTTAGAATTCCACACAACTGTAGTATTTTGGTCATAACTTCTTTATCCAATGTCCAAATAGGCCTCCATTTTTGCCATTAGAAAGGTAATTCAATTATCTACAACTTTCATGTTTGGCCCGAGCCTAAATTCTTGCAACTTCAAGGTTTACGTAGCAGCTGAAGCCAACAATATACTGTTTTCTAGAACAGCCTGCTATTGAAGATGCCTAGATCTATCCCAAAATAGCCTAGTGTCCATGCTGTCTATAAGAACAGGGTGCTCTTGATCCTCTAACAGCATGCTGTTGGACAGAACAACATGTTGTTGTCCCTGAGCATCAGATATTTTTTTTTCTTCCCATTTTCTCTTTATTTTTCATATGTACACCTAGAGAGCTTAGAGAGAGAAAGAGAGTGGCGATTTTGAGGGTTTTGTTGGAGATTCAAATCTCTTGATCCAAACATGATTCAAGATCATCATCTTTATCATTTTCATCACTATTCATCATCTCCTACCTCCATTTCATCTATTGAAGCTCAAGAAAAAAACTTGTAGCTTGGAGTATTTGCCATCAACTCTTATCTCAACACTTTAAGCTTGTGGATTATCATCTTTTAAGATGGGAACAATAATACTTAACTTGTTTTCTTAACTACTATGCGTTGCATTTAGTGTTTGATACAAATTGGGGTTTTTTGGTACAAAACTTAAGGTTTTGTGCTTGCATTTGGGTTTGGTCTATTTGACCTCAAATTAATGGTAAAAAACCTCGAATTAATGGTGGATTATTGCTAGATAATACATTATAAACATGTTTGTGGAAAATAATACACATATTTAGTCATAATCTTAAGTGTTTCCACAAAATCCCCATGAGACGTATACTAGTCTTCGCTAACTTTTGAGATACATATGTAAATGAAATTTGCGGACTATATATTGTATATAATTGTCATAACCACACCCTAAATGAGTTATATGTGCGGATTGGTAGGGTGTAGGTCAAGTAGTGACGATTGAGGTATACTACCGTAATGTAACTATACAAAATAGGTGTAAAACCTCCAAACTAGTATGCAGCTTTACTAGAACAATATTGTAGTATGTGAGATATATATGGAGCCATAAATTTATGCACAAAGCACCTGGTATGATGTCGAGACTTAAGGGTCGGGGTACTACCTCTTTCAGTTACATTTATAACAAAGTAAACAACTTATTAACAATATAATGAACTAGATTTCACATACAAGACATCTTTAGCCCTTGCAAAGTAATCCATGCATAACCACTTGAATTGTAAATATTATGAAAGCATAATTCAACATTAGAGTGAGACTTGAATGATGTAGAAATTACAAGAATGACGATGAATGGCCCGGATACGACAAGAAATACGATAGATAACTAACGTTAAGTATAAAACATGTGAATTACACTAATGGGTTTTATAATGTACATGGGATGTGGTGACATCAATACGGATGAATAATTAAACTTATATGGCCTTAACCATACTTATAAATACGTTCATGAACAAGGGGAAGTGATAGGAAGTTTATTGGCCATAAGACTTGATTATTGATCTTACGATAAAGCTAAAAAAAAGAACTACATTGTTCATGCCATGTGATTGACACGTTTACCTCCCTATGTTAATTTTTATATGTGTGATGGATTTTGTGGACTTGTGATATATATAGAATGATGAATGGATATATGATGTTGGTGTGATCACAAGTGCTGGAATGATATTGATAATGATGTTGGGACATCTATATTGTACATACATGTTGTTAATTGATGTTTTGGACAATTATTTATGTGGACATTGATTGTAAGGTTGTAGCCTTACTAAGGAGGGTTATAGCCCTACTATATGATTGGGTTGTAGCCTATTGAGTGTAGTTGTAGCCACTAAGATTGAGTACCGGTACTAGTTTTGGGTTGGATCCCCAACCGATTCAGGGTTGTAGCACTATACTAAGCGGTTGTAGCGACCTATTTATGTTATTATATTGATGTATATTGTTTTCTCGCGAATGAGTATTCGTGGTCCTAAGTTTAATAGTTTCCCTGGCATGCGAATTATTTTATGTGGCTCTATCAATGGGACTGTGTGACTCTGAAAGAAGTGGTCCTACACTTAGGTGAAAGATCCTAAGGTAGTTCTATTCTCAGATGAACTTGCTTATACGGGTGTTCTTCTTGTTAACTATTTGGAGTGTAGTCCCCGAGAAAATGTCTTGCGTGAGTGTAACTCCAAATGAATTACAAGTTAAGACCAAGTCCATGGCCAGTTCGCTCACTTGGAGGAGACATGATTAGTTTAGAGCTTGGGGTCCTTCGGAAACCGTTTCTCTAAGCTTAGTAACCGCGGGGTGTAAGCTTGAGGCTTTATACTAAAGACGTGAGGATGTTGACCCTTACTTTATTATTATTATTATGATTATTTTTGCTATAATATCTCTAGTTGCTGATATAAACTTCCCATATGATATTGTTGTGACCTAAGTGATTGTCAGCGCACTAGTGTGGCCCTTTGAGGTATAGGGCCGAATTGTATGGCATACACAAAAAACACGCGATTGAAGTGGCTATACTATATTATAGAACTTAAAGTAAATTATTAATAAGTTGATAAAGTGGCTCGTTTCCATAATATACTAATATTCATATTGAAATACTAAATGAGGAGCATTGTGGATGTGGATTTAGTATCATAGAAAGTAATAATTGCCATACCATAACGAACCTTAGGAAGTTAATGATCTTAGTTACATGAAACTCATAAAGTAGACTACCTCGTTACACCATAAGTTTCATGGATATAAGTCATAAGCGGACCAAAGAGGTAAGACAAACTTAGTTTGTTTGGATAGCTTCCAAATACTAGGATGGGTATTTTAGCGGTTAGGTTCAACATGCTATTTGTGCTTTGCATTGCACTATATATGTATATTGAGCGCTACTAATGTTTAAAGTATTACTTTTGAACAAAGTGCACATGCATGTTCCTTCCAACATGTATTTTCTATATAAAACTTATATTAGTTCCCATTGAGCCTGCTTTTTGCTCACTCCTGTTTTTAAATAGTTTTACAGGTTGGATCTCGGGGTGGCGCGTGATTATCCGTTCTATATGCCTCTAAAGTACCGACTATTTCTAATCACACTACAAGAAAAATGGGCTTATGTGATACTCGTAAGTCATCACAAAAATGGTCAATTTCATCACATTTGAATATATATGACGAATTTTTAGCGTCACAGAGAGCGTCACCTATAGTAAGTCACTAAATGTATTAAGTGACGAAAATTTTTAGGCGCCACACATTCCTATGATATGTGGCGACCACTTCGTCACTTATTAAGGGGACGAGATACATATTTTGTTAACATTTGTGACAACTTTTGCGTCACCTTTTCGAGTTATTTGTGACAACTTTTGGCATCACATATTGTTGTTGTACCGTGACGACTTATTCCTCACATATAAGTATTATTTGTGATGAAGAATTTTTCACAAATACATTGTTTTTTAGATGTCTCAGCTGTCTCAGCGTCACATATTGTAGAAAACTATGAGGTAATTTTCTTAGGAACAATTTTTCCACTATCATCTCTTTTGGTAATTTCATAGGGTCCTTCAAGTATAACTCTCCATTGTTCAAAATCACTAGATTGTCAAAATATACTCATTTTACTTTTCCAATAACTATAACTTTTACAATCAAAGAGGGGTGGTCTATAGGTGGAGAGACCTTCGAAAAAACCGGTTCATTGATATATAGACATGATCATAAACTCTATGATTGTTAAATCAAAATAAGAGTATAACCTCTGATACCAATTGTTGGTCGGATAATGACCCTAGAGGGGGTGAATAGGGTTTAAAAACTTTAATGTGGAATTCAAAACTTTTTCAAAATGTTTAAGTAAAACAATTTAGCTAAATAAGTTTATCAAAGAAAATAATCAATTTCAAGTAATTAATCACAAGACAAGTAAATAAGTAATCTCAAAATATAAGCAATAATATAGCAATAAAAAGAGAGCTTGAGTTTAGAGAGATTAAACCAGTTTCAAGCTCAAGACTTTTTGTCTTCACGGTTCGGTTTCATAAACTATACGTCCGCGCTCGGTTAGTTCCCCAAGAATTTTCACTATTCAATCTTCTTCGGGTGAAGATCAAACCTCAATACAAATGTTATTATGCACGCAACACTCACAATGTAGTTATACACACTACACTTCTCAGAAGATATGCTCTCTTGCTCTACAAAGAGACAAACTCTCTTTCGAAATGAAGAAAATGAATTATTTGTGGTGATACACACCAATACAATAACTCTCAAGTGTATTTGAAGATTACAAATGAAGCTCACACTAGAGTTATCAAGATTGATCAAAAATATATAGCTCAAAAGATGAAAGATTGATCAAAATGTGTTATTGAATCTTTATATATTTGAATATATGAATAATAGAGTATTAGAATGATTCAAGGTGTGTTAAAATATGTCTAGGACCTCATATATATAGCTTGCAAAACCATATGGGCGTTGGGGATGATTAAGAAAGGTTCTGGGTCAAAGGTATACATTTTCAAACTTTCCAATAGCTAGTTTTGACAAAAAAAATCAAATTTGTTTTGATAATTTCTCCCAATTTGACTGTTGGATCATGCTCAAATTTTAGTCAAAAGTGATAAGAGATGTTGTCTAACTACTATAAAAATTTCAAAATGATCGGAGTCCGGGAAAGTCTCCATCTTACCGTTAGATCAAAACTGTGTGAAAATTGAGTGAATTTTAAATGTAAAATAAAAACATTTTTGCAATATAACAATTTAGTTCCAAATACAATTCTAATGATTTGTGAACCTCAAAGATATGTTTCTAAGATACCTATTTTTATGAGAACTTAAAATATGATCATTTAAAATTAATATGAATTTATATTAAAACTCGGTCTTTGTAAAATGATGTTTTTTAAATAAATTCAATTTCAAGTTTGTTTGAATCAATCTTTAAAATATGCATGAATACATTTGAGCTATAAGGATTTGATCAATAAAGTAACTTTACATAAATCTTAAGCACTCATTCTTTTACTGAATTAACGAGTCTTCGAATGCTTTGATTTGTTTCTTCAGATTGATCTTCATTTGAAACTTTTTCCTTGAAGCTTTTCATATAGTCTTTTGATCCTTTGTGCTTCATGATTTACATTGAGAGATTTGATCTTCATTGTCTTGTCCAATGATCGAATAGTGAAAGATTGAACCTTGTCATGTTTTTCTTGAATTTTCAAAGTAAATGAACTGTATACTTATATCAAGAAACATGTTAAATTACACATGATTGATTTATTGTTATTATCAAAATAAGATTAAGACCTTAGGTCAACATTCTTGACCGTCGATCGTGAGATTAGTGAACAAAAGGCCTTGTCATACATACCAACTCTTGGTTTAGCAAATACTGCCGAAGGCTGTCCAACCCCGTCCGTAGAAATCCCTTACTAAAACCCGTTAATGCGAATTTTTCTGTCACTATTTTCATGAAAAGAAACTCTAAGAGGAGAGAACTTCTCGATTTTTAAAAAATATTTTTCAAAATATTTTCTAAAAAACCGAGTCATTTTTCAAAATGAATTTTTTGAAAATTAAATTTTAAAATCAGAAGATTATAAGGGCACCTCGGAAATTCATATTCCTACCCTAAACCTATCCACGGGGCTCTCAAGTTGTTGCCGTCGATCTGCTTTCGCTAATCACCAAAAAGTGATTTTCGATTTTATTTTTCTGTCGAGTCATACTTTTTCGAGAATTATGCAACCCATGGCAAAATATTCATTTCCTGGTTAATCCCCGACTTCTTTCTCCCCATTCTTCAGCACACTTCGATTATCTATTGCTGGCACTGGTTGGCTAGGCTCTCAGAGATTCAAACTAGACGACTCATAAGATCAGATTCACCACCGATCATGCCTCCTCATTGTAACACCGAGCTACTATTTCATCAAACTGGGGTCGACAATACTGAGGGTAATTACGATGAAGCTTCTCATGCAACGGGTTCACCGCCTAGTCCCGTTCTCCCACAAACCGAGGGTGGCACCTTAACATTTGAACACCTTAACATTTGAACACCTTTATCATTTAATCCATGATTTGACTGAATTTGTAGCCATCATGAAGGATCACTAAGTGGCCACCCAAGCCCATCTTGAGCCCTAATCATTATCAGAACACCTGCTGAACCAAACCAAACCAATTTAATCCAAATCCATACCTGACCGAAGGCAACCAAACTCAAGACCCAGTAGCTCCACTTAACATTCTCTAATACATTATCCCAATTCATACCAACATCAATCACACACTTCCTGTGGCTCTTGCCAACATCGTTGTACCACTGGCGCAAGATCCCGAAACCGCCTGGTTGAACCCTAAACATAACCAACCCCTTTAAAACCATAATCCTCAAGCCATCCTTGATGCAGATCATAACAGTTCCCTGAAGACTAGCCTCACCATCATCGTTCATATACACTGAGGGTGCAGAGGGAATATGTAATGAGGGTGTTGACAAGAAGACCTGAACAGCCTCACCATCATCGTTCGTATACACTGAGGGTGCAGAGGGTACATGGACTGCGGGTTTCGACAAGAAGACCAGAACAGCTCCCAGAAGACCAGAACAGCTCACCGAAGACTAGCCTCACCATCATCGTTCGCATATATTGAGGGTGCCAAGGGTACATCTACTGAGGGTATCGAGAATAAGACCTGACCCACTCCCCCAAGACTAGCCTCTCCATTTATCATTTGCACTGAGGGTGGCTTAACCCACACCATCACAACCCCATGGTCGTCTTATCAACAGAATTAGAAATTCTACCTCTGAAGAATATCGGTAAGCCTCTTGAAATTGAGGGTAAGAGCAAAAAGCAATAACGCACACGGACTCGAACAAGCTCATAGAGAATCAAGAAGAAGAGAGCAGCTTGTCAAAGATGGAAACATGACGCAAGATCAGTAGAATCCCAAGTCAGAAGCACTCCATTTCTCTTATCACCTTTCACGCTCACCTATTGACCAGAAATCAATATTTGCCTTTTCAGTGTTGCTATATTCTCAGAAAATGGTCGGTCTTGCATGCATACATCTGCACTTAGATAATTTCAAGTAGTGTAACATACTTCATAAATCAGGCAACTTAAGATTCACAACCTTTTCAAAACCAAGTTTTTAAAATGATGGTGCGATGATTTAAGAAGTATGCGAATACTTGAAATTTATGAAAGCATGGCATAAGCATTTGCATAGTGCATACGCATGAACACTTGCATAAGTGTACCGCGCACCAGTCCAAGAATACATAGGCACTAAGCTCCATGGCCTACCAGACAGGCTTCACCACTGCATCCTGGTATATACCTCGATGATTAGTCACACCGCCATCACACCGCCAAACGACCAGATCGTCATGATAAGATCACAAGCCCTCCTAGAGAGGCAAGTCACTTTACAAGCCCACCTAGAGAGGCAAGTCACTTCACAAATCCTCCGAGAGAGGCGAATCACTTCCCAAGCCCTTTTTACAGGCCAATCCAAAGCCCTTTCCACAGGCACCAATCCAATCCAAGCCCTTTTTACAGGCACCAATCCAATCCAATCCAAGCCCCTTTTACAGGCACCAACCCAAGCCCTTTCCACAGGCACATACTAAAGCCCTTCCTATAGGCAAACTCAAGCCTTCTCCAAAACCAAAAAGCCCCCTTTGAGAGGATATCAGAGAAAGATAGAAAAAAAGACTAGAATGAGAAAATTTTATAAAAACACAGCCCCCACAAAAAGGACTTTTGGCCTAACTTCTTCTCGCCCATGAAGTCTTCAAGATACGCTCCCAAAGATTCTCGGACCGAAAATCACAAACACAGCACGACGATGTCAAATGCAAACTTCCAAAGTAAACATTCTCAAAATCGCAAGGGCGATGATGCTCAGAAAACCTGATAAAGTGAGAGAAAACAAAGTGGGTACAAGAAAAAATTGAAAGAGTAGAAAAGAGGATAAATCCCACAGTACCAAAAGAAAAGAATATTGAAAAAACAAAAAAGGAAAAAAGATGGCAGCGAGAGCCACACCAAGAATAACAGCTAGGCTAAAAAGCCCAGGGCTACGTCTTAGGTGAGGAAAGTTGATGACCTTGCGAAAAAAGAAAAAAATAAATAAGCTGCATCAAAAAGCTTTCAATTAATCAAGAAGAAAGAATAAAGGCATCGAAAAACAGAAAATGATGCAGGCAAAAAAATTCTTCTCTCGCGATGTCAGGAAACAATAAGCAGAATTGTACCATAGTGACAAGGAAAAAAAAGATGCCACGGAAGCTGAGTGAGAGGCAAAGGCCAAAATTCATACACGGGGTTTGAGAATCGAGAGAACGTAACTTGATCCTTTCTCAAGAAGAAAGAGGCCAGCCAAAAGTACTTATTCTCAAAAAAGAAAAAAAAGAAGAAAAAAAAAGATCACACCAAAACTCTTTCTCTATGTCTTCTCAGAGACTCTCACCTCCTCAACATCAACCCTCAACCATTATCCTAGCCAGTAGGAATTCTCATTTCTGTAGCAGATCATCAACCCGCACATCAACCATTATTCATGCTAGTAGGAGTTCTCATATCCTCAGCAGATCATTAGCTCTCAGCCTTTATCCTAGTCAGTAGGAATTCTCATCTCCCCAGTAGGCCATCAATCATCATACCATTAATTTTTAGCCAGCATATAATCAATCATCATATCCCCAAAAAACTTACACCATACTAGAATCACTGACAGAATAATCCCACATAGTCCGTTAAAGTAGGGGCTCACCTTCTAAATGGTTCACAATCCGTTAAAGCAGGGGCTCACCCTCTACGCGGTTCACCAGTCCGTTAAAACAGGGGATTGCCCTTTACATGGTACACAAGCCTGTTAAGGCAGGGAATCGCCCTCTACACGGCTCACAAGCCCGTTAAGGCAGGGGATCGCCCTCTACACGGCTCACAAGCCCGTTAAGGCAGGGACTCACCCTCTATACGGCTCACAAGCCCGTTAAAGCAGGGCCTCGCCCTCTACACAGCTCACAAGCCCGTTAAGGCGGGGGATCGCCCTCTACATGGCTCATAAGCCCGTTAAGGCAGGGAATCACCCTCTACATGGCTCACAAGCCCGTTAAGGCAGGGAATCGCCCTCTACAAGGCTCAAAAGCTAGTTAAGGCAGGGGATCGCCCTTTACACGGCTCACAAGCCCGTCAAGGCAGGGCTCACCCTCTACACGGCTCATAAGTTCGCTAAAGCAGGGGCTCACTCTTTACGCGACTATCACACTTCGCTAAAGCAGGGGGGTCACCCTTCTACGTGGTTCACACATCACAGCAAGGCACATGATATGTTCCAAACATCGCCCATACATTCCCAACGAAAATAAATAGCAGAGCGCGACATCATTTGCATTGCAATGTTTTCAAAATATCATTTATGATTTATGCGAGTGCCACAAAATGATGCATTCTCGTTATCGTCCTGGTTTCTTTACTTCACAAAGAACCTAGGCTGAGAGGGTCTATAAACACATCATTTTGCGACCCCTGCAAGAATCCTGATAAACAAGCACACATGCATACACGAGCACTCCTAGATGCACACGTACTTTATACATGTGATACAGGTCAAAGAAGAAAGCCGAAAGGACCCCGGATGAGAAGTTACAGAATTATCGAAATATGCCAAAATCAAAAATCGTCAAAAATCCTGGAAACTTGTGAAAAGAGATTTACGCATTTATGATCATCCTCAAACTTTGAGGATTGTTATACATTACCATAAGGAGTAGCATACTCGAAAATCAGCTCAATCCGACGATCGAATCTCCAAAAATTCAGGAAACCATGAGTTTGTTTTGGGTGATCAAATGGAGGCCTTCTCGAAGTTAAAATGATCTGAAGTTTGTTCAGTAGATAGGTCTTATCGTGAGGAAGAACATATTCAAAGCTTAGCTTTGTCGGACATGGGATCATTAAGAATAAATTCATCTATCGTGCAATTCTAGTCAAAATTTCCTTTGTAGCAAATTAAAATAAATAGAGGCCTTCCCGAATTCTGATCGACCTTAAATTTGGAAAAAAGCTAGAAAACATTTGGAGGAAAAACATATCCAAAAATAAGAATAATCCAACGGCTAGAAGTTCAATTGTCGAGATTATTGTACGCAAGTACGTTTCCTACGTGGGAACAAACTCTTTGTACCAACCCGAGGAGACCGAGTCCTTCCCGAACTCCGATCGTCTTCAAATTTTTATAGGGTCTAAAAGACATATATTGGAAATATATCTCCAAAATTAAGCATGATCCAACGGTGATAACTTGAAGTTTCGTGCAAACAAGTGACCTTGTCTACAACAAGTAACTTTCCTACGCGGAAACAAACTCTTCGTACCAATCAGAGAAAAAGGAGACCTTCCCGAACTCTGATCGACCTAAAATTTTTACAAGATCTAGAAGACTTCTATTTTCAACACATATACAAAAATCAGCATGATGCAACGGTGGGAAGGCGTCGCGATATGCTCCAAGAGTCCTAGTTGCAATCTATTTCTTGCTCTCCAAGTATTTTTTCAACTATAAATAGACCTCCCCTCATTCATATTTTTCATCAACAATCAAGAAGATTTCGTGGTACACACCAATAGATCCTTATTCTCTCCCTCCAAGGAAGCTAGGTATAAATTTCTCTTTCTTCTTTTATTTATTCGGCAGTTTTATAATTTATATTCTTGTATGCATAATTTCTATCACTTGATAGCTTTTCAAAACCATTTTTTAAATTGTTTTTCAAAACCAAAGGCGTATAAAAAACCCTAATCCAATTTCAAAATAGTATTATTACTTTCTTACTTTTCCAAAAGCCTGGATTAGCGGGATTGTTATACGAAGGAATCGATAATCGCTATATATCCAATCTAGCTCATAAATTACGGTGTGTATGTGATAAACACTCGATTATGAGAGCACTACTGCCATCTATACCGGTTTAATCAATGGACTATGGTACACGATCGGTCAAGTCACCTTATATCATATCGAGTATAAGATTCCACATCGAATCAATTTTTGAAAAGCCCAATACATTATAAAATCACTTATTTCATTTCATATATTATTATCAAACTCTCTTTTTCAAATCACACACACATATTTATTTTTAAAATCATGGGTGAACTAGGAAACACATCGTTTTCATCCCAACCCCAAAATCTTGGTTTCTAAGGCAACTACGAAAAACTGTAAAGTAATAGAAATTGCATGCAAGAGTTGAATTATAACACGCGAATATCCTACTCAAGAGACCGAAAAGGCGAATTGGGTGCTTAACACCTTCTCGATTTGTAACTTAATCCCCGAACCTTCGAATCAATTGGTTTCGCATATATTGTGTATAAGAGGATATTTAGTCTATAAATACGTCTCTTTTACACAAACTTTTTGTTTGTTTAGTAAAACAAACTAGCGACTCTTATTCTTTTTAAAATCGATTTTTAAAGCAACAACGGAATTGCCACCCACGAGGACCCCCGGGCATCGAGAACGCGGGTTCTCATAGTACTCTTTCAGAGTTTATGTGAATTCTTCCTTTTCTGCTTTGGTTATGTTAGCCCCAATACGGACTTCCCTTTTCTTTTCCTCAGTTTTCAGGTTGATTGTTAGAGTATCTCCTTCATCACTTTGTATGCGCGTGACATTCTCTTCTGGGTACTCATTCATACTTTCTATATTGGCTGAGGCAATCATTAAATTCACAACATCGAAGTACTGAAAATTTTGACTTTCTTCATTAATTACATTACATACGGGTACAATTTCAAAAAGTACATCGAGTAGTGACTCCTCCCTAGTTTCGCTCTTTTCCCCCCATGTCCTATCTTCTGGGTCTGCGTAGATTAAGTACATCGGGTCGTCTATAGGTATTTCTCCTTTAATTACCATGATGCCGAATAGGTTCCCAATCGATTCTTCATTGCTCGTGCTCATTTCTTTTTCATTTTCGCTCCCTTTCCTAGGGGTCTCTGGCCCGATTGTGAGCTTTGGGGAAAAGGAGTGCGTGATCTCCCTCTTGTGATATAGGTCATCTTCATAGAAAATCTCCCATCCGGGCATGCTTTTGCTATCCTTGTTTCTCTAAGGCTCTTGAAAACCGCAAAAGAAAAAATCCTCTTCTTCTTTGACAAAAAAATCCTCTTAAATACGTCTCTTTTACACAAACTTTTTGTTTGTTTAGTAAAACAAACTAGCGACTCTTATTCTTTTTAAAACCGATTTTTAAAGCAACAACGGAATCGCCGCCCACGACGACCCCCGGACATCGAGAACGCGGGTTCTCACAGTGCTCTTTCAAAGTTTATGTGAATTCTTCCTTTTCTGCTTTGGTTATATTAGCCCCAATACGGACTTCCCTTTTTTTTTCCTCGGTTTTTCAGGTTGATTGTCAGAGTATCTCCTTCATCACTTTGTATGCGTGTGCCATTCTCTTCTGGGTGCTCATTCATACTTTCTATATTGGCTGAGGCAATCATTAAATTCACAACATCGAAGTACTAAAAATTTTGACTTTCTTCATTAATTACATTACATACGGGTACAATTTCAAAACGTACATCGAGTACTGACTCATCCCTAGTTTTGCTCTTTTCCCCCCATGTCCTATCTTTTGGGTCTGCGTAGATTAAGTACATCGGGTCATTTATAGGTATTTCTCCTTTAATTACCATGATGCCGAATAGGTTCCCAATCGATTCTTCATTGCTCGTGCTCATTTCTTTTTCATTTTCGGTCCCTTTCCCAGGGGTCTCTGGCCCGATTGTGAGCTTTATGGAAAAGGAGTACGCGATCTCCCTTTTGTGATATAGGTCATCTTCATAGAAACTCTCCCATCCGGGCATGCTTTTCCTATCCTTGTTTGTCCAAGGCTTTTGAAAATCGCAAAAGAAAAAATCCTCTTCTTCTTTGACAAAAAAATTATTGAGTGAACTAAAGCTTGGGAATTTGTGTTCTCGGCCCTTACCCTTATGGTTATCTCCCTTGGTGCGCTGATACCCTAACCCTTCTTTCTCATGCCTTGCTACCTGTTCCAAGGCGTGGAAAAGGCATTGTCCCATACCTTAATTGGTTCTAGGTAGATACTTCATCATCCTTAGCATGTTCGTGATCTTTAAGCTAAGACCTGGGACATTATCCGGGGAAGATATTGTATCCTCTGTGTAGTGAGTGCTTGCACCTAAGGCTCATAAGAAAAGCCTCCTAACTGTATGCTTTGGCTACCGATCCCCAATACCGACAGCTTAAGGTCAGATAAGGTCCTTTTAGGATCTCCTTGTATGATAACTAGCTCATCTCTGAAGAAAATTTTGATCTTTTGATGCAATGAAAAAAGAAGTGCCCCGACGTCATGTAGCCAAGCCCTGCCTAGCAAGAAGTTGAAACTGGACAGTATGTCAATAATTTGAAGTTAGCAGGGAAGTTTCCAAGGCCAACTAAAATATTGAGCCGCAAGGATCCTAACACGGCCTTTCTTGTATTATCATAAGCCCTGACTGTCACTGTGAATGGGGAGAGCTCTGCTTCTGTGATGCTCAAGCATTTGGATGTTTTAAGGGGGCATACATTTATGGTGGATCCGTTATCAATGAGCACTTACGGAATGATTTTTTCTCGGGTTCGGACTGTGATATGTAACGCTAGACTGTGCTTTTTCCCCAGGGGTGACAATTATTCATCAGAAAAGGACAAACTCCTTTATATAAAAAGTGATCCGATCATGCTCGGTATCTTTTCGGGAGTGGAGTAGAGGCAACCAGGTCCCTAAAGATATAGTCTTCTTTAATGACTCAATCATCCCCTATTTCTAGGGGGAATCGTTTCTCTATCTCCAGCATTTTGATAAAAGTAGTTTGATGAGGTTTAGAGGCAACCAAGAGTCCTTAAATGGTAATATGAGCTTGAGTCTTCTTTAATTGTTCCAAGACTCAATCATCCCCTATCTCTTTAGGGGGAATCTGTTTCTCTATCTCAACGGGCGGTGGCGGGAAGGTGTTAGGCACCCAATTCGCCCTTTCGGTTAACGTGTGTTAGAATTCATCCCTGCTATTACTTTACAGCTTTTCGTGCTTGCCTTAGAAATCGGGATTTTGGGGTTGGATGGGTGAACATGATTTTGAAAATAAGTGTGTGTGTGTGTTGAAAAAGAGAGACCCATGAAGCGGCTGGATCCGGGTTGGCTAGTCTATCTGCTCCTACAGACCAACTGAAGGTAGTGGGGGAGGTCTATGTCATACAGATTGTCTCTTCTTTGTTTGAAATCTTGATTGTTGATGAAAATAATGAATTCAGGCTTGGAGAGCAAGAAAAGAGATTCAGGGAAAATTATTGCGAAACCTTCCACTGATTTTTGGTTGTTTTGCTCTATTTCGGGACCAGGTTCCCTTTCCTGATTGGTACAAAGTTTGTGTCCGCGTAGGAAAGGTACTGATTTTTTGGGATTAGTCTTAATTTTGGATATGTATTGAAAATATAAGTCTTTTACACCCTATAAAAATTTAAGCATGAGTGGTTGCGGCATCCCTTGGTTTTCTAACTTTGTCTTTCCGAGGCCTATTTATTTTAATTTGTGTTCGGGTATGAAGTTCCAACAAAGCTGAAATTTTAATATTTTCCCCACAATGCCATCCACTAATCAATATCGGATTAAGGCGGATTTAGCTAGTTACTCCTTTTGATAATTTCCCACTTCAAAGTTTGAGGGTTGTACTCAGAGACTTGGTCATCGAATTCTTCTTCGAATTCTTTCATTTTATATAGACGACTGCAGCTTGGTTGGTGACACTGAATTCTGTCTCAGCCCTGGGATAGGTTGGATCGTCTTGAATGAGACTCACAAGATCAAACCCTTCTTCATCTGTAGTCAACATGTTGATTCTGGCTGCTGGAGCATGGTTGGGGAGTGGGTTATGAGTGACATTGGGCCCACCAAGTGCGGATATGGTTTTGCCTTCTATCAAGTCTTGGATGCGGTGTATAAGAGCCAAACAACGGTCGGTATCGTGGCCGGCAGCTTGATAGTACAAACAGTTCTTGTTCATCCTCTAGGTACTCAAAATAGGGTTTGGTGGGGGGCAAGGAATGAGTGGGGTGATAAACCCGGCGTTCCTGAGTAACTCCAAGCTTTTGGTAAAGTGGTGGGGAGGGTATAAAAATTCCTCTTCTTTTTTGCTTCGGCACTTGATGATTCTGTTTGTACAGGCCAATTCATTGATGGCGTGTGTTATGGTTGAAAATGATTATGTTGATATTGGTAGGTGCTCAATTGGTTTACTGTTGGGGTACTTGTCTTCTTCCTGGAGTAGGCTGATTTCTTGGTTTCTATCTCTGCCTTTCTGGTCAATTCTTCCTATACTTGCGAACCCATACTTAATAAAGCTCGGAAGTGTGGGAAGATGTATTTTCCCATGCAATTCATAACTTTTGGGGTGAAATTCTTCTGTATGATCTCTAACTGCTCTTCCTCATCGGGCCGTTTCGACATCTGAGAAACGATTTCTCTTCAACGAGTGACGAAGTCGCTGAAACTCTCTTTCTCTCCTTGTTTTGTCATCTCCAGGTGTTTTTGAGTGATTTTTAAGTCTTCATTTGACCCATACTTTCTTATAAAATCTTTCACAATATCTCCCCATGTCTTCGTTCGGTACCTTTCTAAATCAAAGAACCATTTTAGTGCAGCTCCCGTGAGAGTCATGTGAAAAGCTTGGGCCAATTCAGGTTTCCCGTAACTTGATACTTGCATAGATCGTATGTATGATTGGAGATGTGTATTTGGAGGAATAGTGCCGATAAATTTGGTGATTGGGGGAAGTTTAAACCCTTGAAGCAATCTTGCATTGTGGTAGAGGGAGAAGGCATTCATATATGTGATCTTATTGGCCCCTTTCATCTGAGAGATTCCTTTCTGTAGGATTCTCATTTACTCTTTTAACTTTTTCAATTTTTTGCTCTCTCTTGGCAATTCCTCGAGCTATTCTCGAGCTATTACCGATTCTGTATAGTCTGCTTGGAGGCGGTTTATATCTGAAAATTCGTTAAGTGGAGCTACTGGGGCATGCCTTAAAAGGATCTATGGCCACTGTTAGTACTGAGCTTCGAAACCTAGCTGGCCCTGGGTTGGGGCCATACAATCGGTGGTTCTTGCTGTTGGTAAGTGGGTCCAAAATCTAGGGCCTATTGGACTTGGTTATTAGTTTGGTTGGGTGCTAGGGGATTAGGGCCTAATGGTTAGATAGTGTTTTCGGGGATGACTGGTGGTACTTCTTGACTGTGGTGGGGATTTGGTACTTGATGACGCGAAGTCTGCCCTTGATCTCGATTCGGTTGACATCTCTTTTAAACGAACTCGGGTATTATGCTGCTCTGTAATGATACCCGCCAAGCTCTTACTAACTGACAAAAGTAGACGATGTGTCTCTTCCAACGTAGGCTAGACTCATATTGCCTTGGCTAGGCTCTGTTCCTCATCTCAAATCTCTAAGGTGTTCGTCATAACCGGCGTGCTCGGTCTTACTAATCTTCCCGTATGATCTTGTCCTGCCCAACCTTCCAGACTGTGGTCGTTAGAAAAGCTACGCGGTGAGAATGAAAAAAGACTTCAGAGCGACTCTATTTTGCCAAAAGAAATACTTGAAAAATACCACGAGACAAACCCTGGGTTTTATAAGAAATGGCGAGTAAAATAAGCCGTGGGGTGGTACATCCCCTAAGGCTACCTTTGACATGTGTTTTACTTGGACTCGATTTTATATGCAACGTAGGTTAACGCATGGTTAAGGCTTCAGGCTCCCTCCTATTGGGCAAGGCCTCGCGATATACCCCAAGGGTGGGTACGTGCGATAGCCTTTTGATATACTTCCCGGGTATGTGAGTGTTCTCGTCACTCGATACACCTCGGGGGCGTACTTGGCCAAGGATAGTGGAAGTAAATATTTTCAGTTTATGTTGGCCCAAGCTAGCCAACTCCCTACTCATTTATAGTATTTTCGAGGGTTTGGGGTGAAATCACACTCGTAGAACATGCATGAATAGTGATGTGTGTGAAATTTTTTGAAAGGTTTAATTCACAAATATCTTATCTTTCAACGTATGTTTTTTGAAATTCTCATTTTGTATTTTCAAAAATATTTCTTTACAAATAATTAATAGTAAATAGATAGGAGTAGAAGAATAGTAAAGGCATACATATAATCAAAGAAAAACAAAGTCCATATATAAGAGCCTAGTTCTCTAGTGTCCTCAACAGAGTCGCCATTGTGAGAATCTGCAAATGCGACCCTCGGGTCTCAACCCCTTAGTTTGGGAGTCTAAAATGTCGGAACAGATTCCGTCGTTTTATTTCCTTCAATATAGGGATAAGTCCTATTTTCTATTTCTAAATGCAAGTGGGTTCGTTTAGAGTTGCCAGCACGTTTTACGAGAAAATGTACAAAAAGTCTGCGTAGGGGTAAAGGCCAAAGCAAGCACTATCCCCACGTGTTTAGTCTACGAAACCGGGATTCTTATATGGTTCAGGAACTATGTTACGGTTTGGGAAGGTGTTAGGCACCCATTTCGCCTTTTCTGTCTCTAGTGGCTTTATATGTTTATTCTATGTTGAAAAACTTGGATGCCTTTACTAAGAAATCTACTACTTTCTAAGATATGTTTTGCAAAGAAACCTGATTTTTGAAAAAAACAAGGAAATGGATAAAAGCCTTGTATTCCGTAATCCGGTGTTTTTGGTTTGTCGAAGTCTGATTACTAATGACAGAAGTTTATCTTAACTGTTTTTGAAATGAGAATGATTCGGTATTGTTTTATCAGATAGCAATTTCAATTATCTCGTTTGGTTAATTTTTAGAAAAGATCGATTCTTATTGAAATTAATTTAATATAGAATTGAACTCTTGAGGATAGTGTATCAGATATATTGCAGTCTATATAGAAGACAGAATACATCCGAGTTTAATTCCTAAGTAAACTTTATCAGTCCGGGTTTTAAAAACATGGTTTTATCTGGACGATAATAGCTTAACTTCTTCTGATTTTTATAAAAATGATTTTATCAGGGTTTCGAAAAGAAGTTTTGTTCGAGAACAATAAACTATCCATAACTTGACAATAAGTTTATCCAGCTAGAAAATGGACAAAACAACAGATATAAAAAGTCTACATTATAAACAACTTAAGTTTAAACAAATTAAAACGTGGATAATGGAAGTAAATGCTTTCGGTTTATGTTGGCCCAAGCAAGCAAACTTCCTGCTCACTTATAATACTTCCGAGAAAATAAACAAGTACGTATATATAATAAACTTAAATAAGAATTAAACAAATTTATAACTACTAAATAAAGTACAATAAGACCGGTATGCAGATATCTTATTTTATTACTATAAGAGATTTTAGTTACCTTCCTGACGATATAAATAAATAAAAGAGAGAAAATATAATATGACCGAAGATGATCCGGCGAATATAGACTTTTCTCCTTCAGATACAGTCGAGAATTCGACTTTGAGATCCAAGACGTCGAGTATCAAAAGTTCGAAGATTCCTTGAAAACTCGATAAGTTAAACTTTAGAAAATCAAATTTCTGGAGATAATAGCCCTCTTTCTTGGGGTTCAAGTTGTTGTCTTAAACCCTTGGAGTGTTGGCCTATTTATACTCAGGGGAGTTTAATACTTAGGGGAGTTTGTCGCGCGACATTCCTCCCAAAAGTGGAACTGTCGCGCGACATTTAGACCAATGTCGCGCAATAAACGGCTGAAGTAATGTCCCTGACAGTTGATGTGCCAGGGAGTGCATGGTTTGGGTCAGAGGGGTTTGTCGTGTGACATCTGAAGGTTTGTTGTGCGACAATCTGGTTTGTCGCACGACAAAAGGCCTTAAAAATGGATTTGTCGCACGACAAATCTTGTTGGGAATAAGTTTGTTTGGCTACAAACTTTTCGGAGCAATTTATGGTATTTTTGGGTGAGTTCTAGACTCAAAAAAGGTGCTCTCGAGGGTTTTTAGGGTTCTTGCAGTGGTCACAGATTGGGGTGTCTACAGCTGGTCTTGCAGTCATACTCGGCTTACTTATTTATACTCGGCTGGATACTCATGACTTCTAGCTGACTACCGCGGATCTTTATTCTTTATTTGGACTTACCCTAAGAGCACTCGATAAATCTTGAGTCTGTTCTCGAATACCCGGCCCAAATAGGGGCTCCAATTTTATACTCCCACATATAGGAAGTTCATGAAAAAGAAAAAAAAATGAGGGAAGAAGAAAGGAGGTTATATATATGTTTATCCTTACTTTTTTTTTATTATTTATTAATTTATTTTTTCACTCATTTTGTTTTAGTAAAAGCTTTTTAGAGAATTTATTTTTTGTTTTATTTTTTAAAAAAATATCTCCTTAATTTATCGGATGAAAGTTGCTGAGTCGAGATGACATCATGCCAACGATAAAAGAGGACGAACAACACTTGGGCCCACGGGAGCCAATGCATTGAGCGGAAGAGAGGGAGGTGAGTTGGGAAAATAGGAATTGAAGGCTCGTTTGATAATAGTAAAAGAAAATAAAAATTATTAATTCTTGCGTAAAGTTGTAAAATAAAAATATGTGATAAGATATATTACTACTTTGTAACTTTTGTCATCAAAAAGTTTTTTTTGGTGGTTGAAAAAAAAAATTCACAAAAAATAAGAATGTAAAACATTTACTTATAAAAATGTAAATGAGATTGAGAGTATTTCATTACATACTTCAACTCCACACACAAATTAAATTGAGAGTTATCAAATAAATTTTCAAATATCAAAGATGATTGAATATCATCGTAAAATACATACTACCTCAACTAAAAGACCAAATTATTTTAATACTTTTACATAATTTAACAATTTTCGTGGATCTTGTAGAGAAAATGAAAACAAATAATTGAATTCAAAGTTATAATATTACAAAGCTAAGTAAAAAAGTTAAAGTAAGAAAAATTGACATTATCTTTTACATTTTTTATGAATTGTTTTATTTATTATCTATTAAAATAGATATTATTTTAAATTTTCATAATTATTAGAGATAATGGGTTAAATGATACAAAGATATTATTTTAAATTTAAATGATTGAATATAATTTGTTTAAGAACACTTTTCATGACAAAACTACCCTACTATATCATTTATTCTAATTATACAAAAAACATAAAATACAATTAGAGAGAGAAAACAAAAAATAAGAGAAAAGAGAAGTTGTAAACACCGAGAGGTATTCTCTCCATCATAACATCATCAATTCTTTTTTCTAGACATGTAAAACATATATAACTTTTGTCATTTGGCTAATTTTTTATGTTTTCGGAAGACAAATACTATTATTTGCGAAAAATTAAGACATCAGAAGTCGTTTTTTATCGACAATTTTGACAGCCCAGCGAGATTTGAAAAAACAATATGATTGTAATCTTACGCCGATCCATATCTATATACATATAAATAAATTATGGATGTTGATCTCATCAATTTTGTTGTTCTCTATTTTGTAATGTTCTAAAATTATTTTAAACAAATATCTTATGGTTGTTTGAATTCAAACCTTCTGGTTGTTGTTATGGTGCTAATATTACAAATGGTGCTAACCTTCTGGTTGTGGTGTATGTAAACCTTCTGGTTGCTGTCCAGAGGGTGTTAGCATTTAACCTTCTGGTTGCTCTCTAAGGGTGAAAAGTACCTTTTGGTTGTGGCGCTTGCATTTGCACCTTATTGTTGCTGTCTAGCGGGTGTTTATTTACCTTCTGGTTGTGGTGCTAAATGCATTTAGCACCCTCTGGTTGCTTAGTGGGTCTAAATGCATTTAGCACCTTCTGGTTGTGGTGCTAAATGCATTTAGCACCCTCTGGTTCTGTCCAGGGGGTGCTGCATTTAGCACCTTCTGGTTGCTGTCCAGAGGGTGCTAAATGTATTTAGCACCTTCTGGTACTTTTTGGTTGTTTTGCATTTAGCACCCTTTGGTTGCTTGCAGGGGGTGCTATGCTAGCACCTTCTGGTTGCTGTTGGTGTTAAATGAGACGATATTATAAGGAAGGGGTATTAGTGTCTTTTTTGTATAGTGTCCTTAATTTACATAGCTAATTTTTAAATGTCCTTTATAATTATATTATTATTATAATGAGCCCTTATACCTAATTGCCTCTAATTATTAGGGGTATATTTATTCATCAACATTTATTAATTTTTTAAAATAAATTAATATTATGAAAAAATGTTATTATTGTAAAATTAAATTATAAAATTAGTACTACTTTCTTTTATTGAACATAAGTTTATTCTTAAAGTCGTAAAATATTACGAAGTGAGATCCTAAAGGCCATTATCTCTTATGACAATTATTCATAGGGGTAATTTAAAAAGACCGAAACACATATTATTACCGTTTAGTCATATGTCATCATATTTTTATAGCTCACCAACTTCCACTATTTTTTAACTAAAGTTCATCTAATATTGTAATAACATGAAATTAATGAAATTGAGACAATATACGATCAATAAGTAACTTATAAAAATAAGTAGCTAGCTTAATAACTTATACAATTTAATTTGGGTACAAGTGATTCGTTAGATAAAATCATGAGAAAATGACACCAAAAGTCTTCAAACTATGTTCTATGTTTTAATTAAACTCTCAAACTCGATTTTGTGTCAATTGAGCCATTAAATTATTTAAATTAAACACTAACGGCCCTTCTGTCCAAATTACCCGTTAAATCAAACGGATTGAAGGGGGCTTTTTGGTCACTTATCTAGTTAATTGAAGAAGAAGAAGAGTTATAATTTAGAAAAATATATGGAATACTTAAGATTGTTATTGAAGTGCTATAACAATATCAATTATTTTGTTAAAAGGTCAAGCCAATTCTTCCCGCCTCCACCATCTTATTTCTCCCATCTTCATTTTTTGTACAAATCACAAAAAACATTAACTTAGAAAACCCAAAATAAGATATTCATGTACATATTTACACATATATAAATACATACATACATACATACATGTATATATATAAATAGATGGTTCATGTATAAGTATATTAATTAAATGAGTTTTGTTTCAATGATACATTTATATATATATACACAACTTGTAAGTGACCAAAAAGCCCTTCAATCCGTTTGATTTAACCGAAATTTGGATGGAAGGGCTATTGTTGTTCAATTTGATTAGTTTAAGGGTTCAATTGACACAAAATTAAGTTTAAGGGTTCAATTAAAACTTAGAGGATAATTCAAAAGTTTCTAGTGTCATTTGCTCTAAAATCATTGAAAAAATGAGAGGTACAGCATAATTGAATTATGACCGTCGTTATATGACAAAATCAATAGCTTAGATCACGTTAATAAGTCTTTTGTAGTTATCTATCAATATGCATTCACAAATTTCACATGCATCTTAAAGTGAGGTTTATATGCGGTTTAGTAAAAGTCAAACATTAACTCGTTGTTTAATTAGAAAATACTCAATAATCCTTCCATCCCAAATTAAAAATGAGCTCACTTTGACTTTTTCTTTTTCTTTTTTTAAATGCAAATTTGAAACTCAAAGTAGTTTGTAGGAATATTCTATGCCATCTTATAAAAAGAAAATAAAAAAATTATTATATGCCATCTTTTTATGATTAAAAATATCACTGTCCTGTGATGTGGATTAATACCTTGCTGCTTGCTTCTGGCGTTTTAAAAAAACTAAAAAAAATCTCACTATCATTGAAATAAACAGTGAAAGAAAAGTAGCATTGACTTAGAGTCCCTCTCTCCTTTTCTACTCCATCTCTATGTGTAAATCCCAATCTAATTTGCCTCACCTTTTCTCTTTATAAAGTTTGGGCAGCTTTTAAACATCAAGAAGCTACAAATACATGGATCTAATGAACAAATCAGTTGCATTATTTTGTGCTGTTGTAGTTGTACTCTGTGCTTGGAGAGTGTTGAATTGGCTTTGGTTTAAGCCTAAGAAGTTCGAGAAGCTCCTCAGACAGCAAGGCCTCAAGGGAAACTCCTATACGTTCTTGTTTGGAGATTTTAAGAAAATCTCTATGATGATCAAAGAAGCCAAATCCAAACCCATCAATCTCTCCAGTGATATATTGCCACGTGTCATGCCTTGGGTCCGTTGATTCCATCAATAACTATGGTGAGCTTCAAATCACAAAAGACCTTTCATTTATTCCATTTTACATTTTAGAAAAATTAGAAAATTTTCGATCCCTTCTGGTTGTGTGATCTTCCTTTTTTTTTTCTTTAGTTAATAACAAATAAGTTGCCTATCTCTCTGATCACTAATTGTATTGAAATTAAGCACTGAAAAAGGAAAATTATATTGAAATTAGCGTATCATTGAAATGATGTGGAGTTAAGTATGCTAAATATAAGTAATTAACTAACAATGACCCTAACTACAAGACCCACTACTAAAATTATTGTGAAAGTCGCCTATCAATCCAAAATTATTGTCAAAGTGGCCTATCAATCCTCCTCCCTTGACAAGAACCTTGTTCTCTAGGTTCACACTCGAAAGTTTTTTGAACAATTGCACACGAGGGATCTCCCGCTATATAGATCGTCCCTCACAGGGACCTAGTGAACTATTAGGCCAATTGCATAGGGTCATGCACACGGGAAAGTTGATGTCTTTTTTTGGACGAATTTTCACTTGTGAGTGTGGATTTCATCGGTTATATTTCAATTTTTTTTTCTATTATATGAGATGCGTATGTACCTCAAGAATTATTCTAACTACTATGTGTGTGTTTTGTAATATATAGGTAATAATTGTTTCTTATGGTTGGGGCCAATACCAATCGTGACAATTATGGACCCTGTGAAAGAGATATGTCCTAGGACTATTCATAGATTATGATTTGTACTTGGATATCTTATGCTTATTTTTATTAATAAAGTTTATTTATTTTACTTTATAATCTCTTGTAAATAATATTTATTAATACTAGTTCATCAAGTACGTGACTAGATTGTGGGATGCTAGTAATGTAATAATAATATTGTTTAGATGTCCCTAATCATGTATCAATAACCTAGGATCACATTGATATAATGATTAGAGTATGGGTCAGCTGATGACTATGTTCCACAAGTCATGGATATGGAGATATCAAGCTGAACATACTGATACTTGTTAGGGAACAAAGTATTGGACTGACCCGCTTTGGGGACACTGCGAGGAGTGTTACATAATGTCATCAGTGATGTTCCCCATTTGTGATATCGTATTATCCTCAGACCTGAGATCGCCATGGTTACCAACATAGGGATTAGCATGTCAGGCATTATCAAACGTTGCTCTTGACCGAGTAATTATAAAGATGATGACGAGCATACTATGAACTATGTAGAGGTATGTGGTTGATCAAGATGGGATTTGTCACTCTCATATATTGAGAGAGATATCGTTGGGCCCCTTGATAAGTGTAATTAATATTTGCATGGCCATGCACAAATGAGATGTCATTTGTTTTGGATTAATTATACTTAGAGATCAAGAAATAAAGATTGAACTATACAAGAATGACACTTGCCTAGTCTTGTGTTCAATCTAGATATCGATTGACAAAAGGAGTTAATGTGTGAAATATCAATTTAAGGTTGTGTCGTTTTTGACCTTTATACCCTTTGGATAATAGTAATGTTTTACTAGAAACCGCTTACTGTTCGTATAATAAAACGGGTTTTAATTGTACGGCCAAAGAGTGTAAAACCTACAGGGTCGCACACCAAAACGAGTTGGATCAAAACGAATTAAAACGGGCCAAGTTGGACTTGGGCCCAGTTCGTTTGTTGCTTAGGGTTCTCACTAGGGTTCCCTTATAAAAGGGAACCTTTGTTCTTCTTGGCCGTCAACGAAATTGAGAGAGGCAAGAAAATTCGAAATAGCAGAGAGAACCCTAGAGGGCGCTAGTACACCAAGCAAGATCTCATCTCGTTCGTGTGTGCATACCGTAGAGGCGTCGTGTTTTCTACGCTAAGGACGACAACAACAGAAGGATCAGATCCATCCTGTTCGTTTCATTGACATCAAATCTCGATTAAGGTATGTCATCTGTCGATTTTATTGAACTGCATAGATCATAGGATTCAATGATTAGTGCGTAAATTAGTGTATGCGATGCATGATTACTGCCCTAATTTCCTAAAACCCTGAACTTATTAAAGAAGTGTTGCACAAGCATGACATCTTCAGGAAACCCTATGCAAATCCACTTGTACTGATGTTGGCAAATGGACTATCAGTCCATGAGGGGGAAAAGTGGGCCAAACACAGGAAAATCATTAACCCTGCTTTCCATGTTGATAAGTTGAAGGTTAATTTTCCTTACCAGAAGGGAAATACTATTATCAGGAATTTATTTTTTATTTTTTTTACTATAACAAATCATTTCATCTTTGTCGTTTTAAAATTTAGATGAAATTGCTATGGCAAGAAATTATTGAACTGGCAATAGTATCTTCCTTACCATAATTCTTATTTTAAAATATACAACTTTAATTTAATGCATTTGTGTTCACATAAAACTTCCATTAAAATTAGTATTTGTTTAAATTGTTAGCATGATTTTAGATATTCTAAGATTTATTGCAAATATAATATATAGAGATATGATTTCTTTCTTGGTTGTATCACCTTGATTACAACAATTTTGTAAATCAAGGAATTAAGAAATCATATCGATCATAGATTATTACTTTCTTTATGTCCCATGGATTGTAGTATTTATACCCCTTGTATTGTTCATTGCAAATTTGCAACCTCTTGTCACACTTCTGTTGCTGGCGGGTCATACATTTTGTCGCCTGTCGGATCACCACAAAGCTACCTTTTTAACCTACACTCACTTATCTATGCTCTAGCCTTCCACCACTGAAATCTTGGCCCCGTAACCTCATTTAACCTTGTTTCCTCTACTATCATCGATCTATGTCTCTTGAACAACATCCTAGATATCCCTCTTAAACTTTTTTGTCAAGGTTGCTCTTTTGATCTTGAAGGGTCATAGTAATTATTCCACGCATCGTGTTGTTTGGCTGTCATCTTTACCTCCTCGTATTGATAGGTGTTTAAAAGCACACCTACTTGTAATTGGTTTTAGATAACGATTGACTACATGACTTAATTAATATTCTTCTCAGTTTAACTCTGTTACTGCTACTCAGGTTACCCTTGCTCATGTGACCTTCTACAATTTGTGTTTCAAGCTGCAAATGTTAGTGAAACATCCTCTAGCTTGATTGTTGAAATTGCTAGCATGATTGTAGGACTTCTAATTTATTACAAATACATTATATCGAGAGAGATGATTTGTTCCTTGATCGGTATCTCTTTGATTTCAGCAATCTACTAAATCTAGGAAGAAATCATATTAATGATGGAATCTTAACTTTCTTTATGGCTCCATGGCATGGCTTGTAGTAATTCTACCCCTTGTATTGCTCAGTGCAAGACACATAAATATATGCAATACAACTATCTCGTATTCTCTCTATATATTTTTTAAGTGGTATCATATATCTTTTCTAGTTACTAACAGCATGTAAAATTAAATCTTTGTTTCTTTAATTCTTATCGCAGCTTATGCTACCAGCAATTTTTTGGAGTTGTAATGAACTCACGAGCAAATGGAAGGCAATAGTCTCGACAAAAGGCTCATGCGAGTTGGATGTATGGCCTTACCTTAGAAACATTGACTAGCGATGTTATTTCGCGTACTGCTTTTGGTAGTAGTTACGAAGAAGGAAGAAAGATATCTCAACTCCAAAAAGAGCAAGCTGTGCTATCCATTTACTTACCAGGATTGAGGTACAAATATTGTCTCAAATCTAGCATAATTTCAATTTCTTTTCTGTTAGGCATAATTGATTTATAAAACCCAAAAAGGAGGAGTCAGTAAAAGAATTGGAAGTGAAAATAACAATGTGCACGAAGATTCAAAATTCAAATTAGCCTTTCTTTTTTATAAATTTAATATATTAATTAGTTGTTCTTTCCTTTCTAGATTGTTTGAACGTTGATCAAAATTTCTTTGGATATATGTAGGTTCTTGCCAACTAAGAGGAACAAGAGAATGAAGGAAATTTACAAAGAAGTAAAAATTTCATTGCAAAAAATTATTGATAAAAAAATGGTTGCAATGAACGAAGGAGAAACTAGCGATGATTTACTGGGCATATATACTATTGGAATCTAATATGAAAGAAATTCAACATGGGAACAAGATTAATGGAATGAGTATTAATGATGTTATTGAAGAGTGTAAGTTATTTTATTTCGCTGGACAAGAAACCTACCTCTATTTTGTTGGTGTGGACTATGGTTTTGTTAAGCATGAATTTGAATTGGCAAGCAAAAGCCAGAGAAGAGGTTTTGCAAGTATTTGGGAATGACAAGCCAAATATTGATGGGTTAAACCGCTTAAAGACTGTGAGTTCTCTAACATATGCTCTCTTCATGTTTTAAATTAACCATCTAATTTGACTTCTACGTGTTTTTAAGGATTTCATCAATTATTTACACCAAAAAAAAAGAAGAGAATAAACCTCAAAGGGCACCTTACATCCCTATTCTATTTTTATTTGTTTCAGGTAACTATGATTCTGTTTGAGGTTCTAAGGTTATATCCACCAGTAGCTATGCTCAGTCGAACTGTTTACAAAGCGACTAAACTAGGAGAAATATCCCTACCAGCAGGTGTGCAAGTAGGATTACCGTTGATGCTAATTCACCATGACACTAATATATGGGGTGATGATGCAAAGGAGTTTAACCCAGAGAGATTTTATGAAGGTGTATCAAAGGCGACAAAGAATAAAATTCCGTTGTTCTCGTTTAGCTTGGCGACCCCGACTATGCATTGGGCAGAACTTTGTAATGTTAGAAGCGAAAATGGTTATATCTATGATTTTGCAGAAGTTCTCTTTTGAGCTTTCGGCATCTTACGCACATGCTCCTTTTAGTCTCGTAACTCTTCAACCCCAATATGGTGCTCCGTTGATTCTACACAAGCTATAGTATCACAGGCGATTATACATTTCATGGCTGGGAATTTGAACTTTATAAACCATATTGTAGATTAAAACTTTCCTGAAAAATAATATGGAGGTTATAATAACATGTTAATTTCTTAGTGGATCATATTATGTAGATACGCATTAGTTACAGTTTAGTGGTAGTATTTGTAATTTGAATACTAAAAGCATCTCCGATGGAATAATTAAAATTGAAAAATCAAAATGACTTTTGATTATCCATTTAGTAAATAATTAAAGTTAATAATGTAGGCCTCCCTAATAGCTATTTTTTTCTCAATAACCAAATTGGTTATAAATTAATTAATTTGAATTTTGTTTGAAAAAAAGGAGGGAAAGATGATTTAAATTTGAAAAGAGACTCTTTTAGCCAATAGAATTAGCGGCGTATCTCATTTTGGTTATTGAAGAAGGTTGTTAACTTTGATTATAAAGGGAGTATATTGTGGTTATTGGTTAAAAGGTTATTAAAGTTTGATAATCCCATTGGGGTAATTTAGCCAACATTGTAAAATCGATTATAGTTGTTATTTTGATTATACCATTGGAGATACTCTAAGAGCTCGTATTTAAATATCATTAGTTACCGTTTAGAGGGAGTAATTGTCCATCCTTACGGCACTATTCAATCTTTATTAAAAAATAAGAGTAAACTACCCTAATGGCCTTTAAACTATTGATATTGTCCCACTTTAGTCCTTCAACAAAATTTTGCCTCATTTGATTACTTAAACTATTAATCGAGTTCCAAATTACAAAAAGAAAAGAGAGAGAGAGAGAGAGAGAGAGAGAGAGAGAGAGAGAGAGAGAGAGAGAGAGAGAGACCCACTTTCACCTCACCACCGCCACCTCCATCTCCATCTCCCACCACCGTCACTTCCACCAATGCCGCTTCAACCTTCTCGCCACTACAACCTTCCGACCGCCTTCACCACCACCACCATCACGATCTCTTTCACCCTCCCCTTTTCTCTCTCACCCAAATACTATATATACACATACATGTATATATATACACATCAATTTCAATTTCTATTTTGGGGTAAAATATTTGTATTGATTTTTGGTTTAATTCTTGATTTAGTTTATGAGTTCAAATTTTGATTTTGAGGTTAAATATGTGTATACAAACACACACACACACACATATATATGAGAGGAGGTGGTATTGTAGTGGGCGGAGATGGTAGGAGTGGTGGGAAGGGGGTAGCGGTGGTGGTGGTGGTAAACCCCCACCACCAGGTGGAGGTGGAGATGTGTATATATATACATGTATGTGTGTGTATATAGTATTTGTGTGAGAGAGAAAATGGGATGGTGAAAGAGATGGTGATGCTAATGGTGGTGGTGGAATAGGCGGCCGGAGGTTGTAGTGGCGGGAAGGTTGAGGCGGCATTGGTGAAAGTGACGGTGGTGGAAGGTGGAGGCGGTGGTGGGGAGGTGGAAGTGGGTCTCTCTTCTCTCTCTCTTTACCTTTTTCTTTTTGTAATATATAATAATTTTAATGGTCGATTTTCTTTTCTCTTTCAGATATGGAAAGTGGGTGGAAATGGAAGAAAAATAATTAATAGCTAATATGACTATTTTGCCCTTCTAAAAATGGAGGGAAAAGAAATTACGTCCAAGTTAACAGCTAAATTGGACAGAAGGGCCAATTTGAAAATCAGTCAATAGTTTAAGTATTTAAATGAGGTAAAATTTTGTTTAAAGGCCAACATGGGACAATACCAATAGTTTAAGGATCATAAGGTAGTTTACTCTAAAAAATATCATTACAAGCAACCCATCATCCATTCATCCAAATTTAACCGATATCCATAACCTAATTACTTTATCAATCTTAACTGTCTCACAAAATTATTCTGAAACGCCAAAAAAATTAAAAATTACTACCTTGCCTCGCCTCAATGCAGTTGCCTACTGCTTTCATGTGCTCATGCCTATCTTTGTATCAGACATTGTGCATGTCTTCGGCCGGAGACATCTGGTCATAATGGAAAGGAATTTTGGTTTATATAGATATATAAATTAAAATTTAGCAATCTTCTATACTTTTAGCTTTTTGGAGATGCTTTAATTAACTAATTAAGAACTTTTAAGATATTTGATATAAAATAATAACATTTCTATGTGTCCCTTACTCACAGTTAGAATGTATTGCGCTAATGATTAATTTTATCAGTTAAAGATGCTAGTTTTTATATATGGAGACACGTATGTATATTTAGAATTATTGAAATTCAAGTTCTAAATACTGTGCGTGTTTAAAAATTGTTTCTTATGGATTGGGACAGTACCGCCCAATGGTGCACGTTATGGTGTTAGAGAAATTTTCCACAAGCGTGAATCTTCAAGAAGCCCGATGCAAATCCAGCAGTTAGGAAGTTGGCAAATGGGCTATCAACCCAAGAGGGGGAGAAGTGAACCAAACACAGGAAAAATCATTGACCTTGCTTTCCATGTCCGTCCCCGTTGAGCCAATCTCTCACTACACCAGTATGGCCCTTGGGTGACGTAAGTAATAGCCTATGTCGCCTAAGAAACACCTAGGCGACGTACTAACATCACGTCGCCCAAAAATATCTTAGGCGACGTAAATATATCCTACGTCGCCCCAGAGAATCTTAGGCGATGTAGGTATATCCTACGTCGCCCAGAGTGTATATTAGGTGACGCAGGTATATCATACGTTGCCATAGAGTTTCTTAGGTGACGTAGGATATTCCTACGTCGCATATGAACATGTCATTTCGATTTTGGCTATTTTGTAGGTAAAAATCAACATTATTTTCCTCATTAAATGCTTGTTTGATTTTTAGGTACTCTATATTTTATTAATATTAATTTTTTACTAATTTTTGTGTTTATATAGATATTGTGTTTAATTATGTATTTGATTCAATTATGAAAATAAAGTTCGTAATGAATATTTTTAAAAATGTCTGATATTAATTTTCAAAATAAATCATTTATAATACTAATTATTACACTATAACTAAATTTAAAAGTATTCATACTACAACATGATAACTTTTCACCTTATACAATTAAAAAAATAATTATAGCAATCTTATATCAGGATCAGAGTGGTGATGATGATGACTACAATTGTTATTGCTTTCTAAACTGGTCTTTTTGGACAGGACGTTAAGTGATGGGATTGGAAATATGTATAAAGTAGCTTCAAATGGGATCAAGATGGTGTGTTGACTGCCAAGATCGAGATGATAATAAAGGTATTATGGCTATTGAAATCTAAAGAAGATGAGACTTTTCATGACTTTTGAGTTTTCTCTTTCAATCACTTTTTGAACAAAAGGAAAGCTACATTGTTACATTGGGTGAGATCATTGTAATTTTTTCTTTTTCCATTGTGTTGATTTACTTGCAATTGTTTTGATGGATTGTTGAGTTGTTTAGAACATTATTTGTTTAGGTTGTATTGGATATTAATTGGATTGCAATGGAATTATTTTGAATATATTTGTGAATAATGTAATATGTGTGATTGTATTGGATTGCAATGGAATTGTATTGGATATTGATTAGATTGCAAGGTCAAAATTGGTTTATGATATTTAAAAAAAAAAATTAAATTTGTTTACACTTAGGCGACGTAGAAATAATTATACGTCGCCTAAAGGCCAATTTTTTTGTAAAGCTTAGGCGACGTAGGTAAAAAACTTATGTCAGCCTAAAGTCCAAGTCAAAGTCAACTTTTCTTTCGACTTTAGGCGATGTAGTTAAATACGTACGTCGCCCAAGTAGGGTACTTAGGCGACGTAAGTTGTTTACCTACATCGCCTAAAGTCCAGTCAAAGTCAACTTTTCTTCGACCTAATAGGCGACGTAATTATTTTGTACGTCGCCTAAGAAGCATCTTAGGCGACGTACGTATTTAACTACGTCGCCCATTTACCTAGGGCGACACAGCTTAAGCGATGTACCTTAGGCAACGTAGCCTACGTCGCCTAAGATACGGGCAACGTATATGCATACTTAGGCAACGTACTAAGAGCCCTTTAGAGGTAGTGTCTGTAGACTTGTTTTTGCACTGAATCCGCCATAAGCCCCTATGAAATATTCCATGTTTAATTACACATTTAACTTACCTCCATGGTTTTGTACCTGTAACCTTTCCTTTACAAGAGGACTACACTCACCATTAAGTTAGAAGTTCATATGCTACTTGAAATTGAATGCGCTGGTTGTCTCCTTGTGTTACTTTAAGACCTAAATTGAATCTAGTATCATGTAGGTTTTTCACATATAGATGAAATACTTTAACAGTAACAAATGTATTCTCCTCCTAACTAATTAAGTTGTGTTTGGTGTTCGATCAAAACAATAAAACAAGAAATGATAAAATCATCCAATCCCATGGTTTCATGCTAGTCGGATTCAATACATTCGAGGGGGATAAGACAATTAATATGACAAAAAGATAATATTACTCCTCATTAAATATTAATTATACATGTATTTTATGAATATATATATATATATATTTATATATTATATCAAATTATATGGCTTGAAACGCAAGATTATATTGAATTT
The DNA here is from genome assembly GCA_021464415.1 of Lonicera japonica. Lineage (NCBI taxonomy): Eukaryota > Viridiplantae > Streptophyta > Magnoliopsida > Dipsacales > Caprifoliaceae > Lonicera > Lonicera japonica. The sequence goes on from CM038463.1 coordinate 53,480,262, forward strand.
ATCATGTTTGTACTATCTTATCTTGTAACTATATTTATCCTATTTTATATTTTTATGTGACACGTCAAACGCAGCCTAACAGTAAAAATCTTTGTGTCATAGCTTATGCTACCAAGCATTTTATCAAAGTTGTAGTGAACTCACAAGTAAATGGGAATGGCTAATCTCCACGAAAGGGTCATGCGAGTCGGATGTGTGGCCTTACTTGCGAACTTTAACTAGTGAGTCATTTCGTGTACAGCAATTTGACAGTAGCTATCAAGAGGGAAAAAAAATATTTCAATTTCAAAAAGAACAAGGCGTCCTTGTAATCCAAGCTAGCTGCACTATCTATTTACTTCATGGGATTGAGGTAGAAATATTATTTCATAGCTTAATTTTAGTGTACTAATAAAGGGTAGTCATATTTAAACATAGTAGTTGTACTTTTGGATCTTAATTTTTTTTTGTTCCTCTTTCTTAAGGAGTACCTTTTAGAGCATTGAAATTGTTTGATGGTATGAATTATATATATCACTAGTATTGATGAGTTCAAGGCTAGCACTGGAGTTGGGTCTTGGAGCGCAGACTATGCAAACCCTATCCGGATTTCAAGTGGTCCAATCACCCAGAACCTAGAGTAAGGAAGATCAAGGAGTCGCTCATGATTATGGATCCAAGAGATGAATAAAGCCAGGTTTCAAGATGGTATGGATTATATATAAATTTATATGAAAGGATTTTTGTTAGACCAGTGGAAATTGAGTGTATTTGCTAGTGATTTATTAATGCTAGAATTTGTAGGTAATATGATGATGTTAAACTATTAGAACTTGTTTTGAAGAAGAGATGGTTTGGAGAAGGGAACAGTGTATTTTGATGAACATATTTGATTAATGGGAAGGGCTGGCTTTGTGGTTTTGGTATGTTTTACAAGGGTATTTTCGATAGATTGGTTATAAAATTTACATAGTTAACGGTTTGACCCAGTTGACTTAATAGGATCGTGTAAAATGGGGGCCAAAATCAAAGAAAAAACAAAAGTGGGTATAAAATTTATATATTTAATTAACGGTTCTACCTCTTTATACATAAAAGAATACTTTTAAAATAAATTTATTAATAGTGACTTAACAAAATTAAAATTACTCAATATTTCTTGTAAACTTTTCTAAGTTTACCAAAATTACAAACAATTAAGCATGTAATTTTAGTGTTTGAATCACTTGTTACATTAAAGAACTTATGTTTAGTATATTGATACAATTATATAAAATACAATCTTACTTAGGGATGTACTTGGTTTCGTTGTAGACATACAGAGAGAGCACAAACCACATGAGGCATGAGTACTCTTACAAGGAAATAAATATTTGACAAAAAAAATTGATATCAATGTGTCAATAATTCATGGTTATAATAGATTGTGGTATGGTTCTTTTAATTGGGGCATTGACTCATAAGTACACTCCAAGATGAATATTGTCCACAAACTCATACCCAACTAAAAAATGACCACTAACTCATATTTTGAACTCTTAAGCCAAAACTACCCTCTCCCTCCCATTATTAGATCTCCACTTTCTCTCTCTTTCCTTCACTTTCTCTCTTAGATCCACTTTCTCTCTCTAAAATCTCTCATATTTTCTCATTATAAGATCTCCACTTTCTCTCTCTAAAATCTCTCATCTTTTCTCATTAAAAGATCTCCACTTTCTCTCTCTCCTCACTTACTCTATTAGATCCACTTTCTCTCTCTAAAACCTCCCATCTCTCCCCATTATGAGATTTTCCACTTTCTCTTTCTCCTCCACTTACTCTCTCTTTCCTCCACCAAGTAGCGCCGGAGTAGCGGCGTCAACCACGGCGATGGATAATGGAGATGAAGAATGAAAGTTTGTGAAAATCAAACCGAAATGAAAATATAGTTCAATTATCATCCATGGCACAAAATGAACTCGCAACGATCAGAATGAAGTTAAAAGATTCGAAAATCACGAAAAATGCAAAGATCCGAATCGAAAATCACCAAAGTAACGAATCAAACCGAGATAAAGGTGAAGTCCGATTCTTCTTCAACTTCATTCTGTAGTTGGATTACTGAAAATTATCGCCCAATAATCGCAAAACTATCAATGTAAACCTACTTCAAATGCCAAAAAAAGAACAACAATAGAACATTGATTCTTGTTCATCTTCATTTTGTTCGTTGGATTACTCAAAAAAAAAAAAAAGAAAAAAAAAGTAGAACGTCCATTCTTCTTCATCTTCGCTCTGTTGATAGAACATCCATTCTTCTTCATCTTCACTCTATTGTTGGATTATTGGGGGCAGTAATCCCCTAGATTACTCAAAAAAAAATAAAGTAGAACATCCATTCTTCTTCATCTTTGCTCTGTTGTTAGATTACTGGGGGCAGTAATCCCCGGATTACTCAAAAAAAATAAAAGTAGAACATCCATTCTTCTTCATCTTTGCTCTGTTGTTGGATTAGTGGGAGCAGTAATCTGGATTGCTTGGTCAATAATCCGATAAAACGCAAAAAATAATGAAAAATATGATATAGAAAGTCAAATCAAAATGTTTGCAATTGAGATGATGCCCTAGACATTATCTCTCTCAGATCCACTTTCTCTCTTTAAAACCTCCCATATCCTTTCCCATTACCAAATCTCCACTTTCTTTCTCTCTCCCTCTGTCTCTCTATCCTCCACTTACTATTTCTTCTCCACCAGTAGCGTCGGCGCAAGGAACATCGGAGTCAACCACAGTGATGGAGAATGGAGATGAAGAATGAAAGTTTGTGAAGAATGAAAAATTATGAAAATCAATGGAGATGATGATCGTGAACGACACCCTCTATCTTGCTCGTGTTTCAAAATCAGATACAGATCGAAAATTTCTCAGTTGTGCTAAGCAAGAATGGCAATTCAAATTAAAATAATTTTTTTCCTATGTTTAAATAGGAGGGTAAAATCGGAATGATATTTTAAAATTGTATTAATGAGAAAAAGAAGGGGCAATCTCTTGTAGTTAGTGATTAAATTTTAGCTTGTTAAAAGTTAATGGGTAAAAGTGGGCTGGAAAGTGTATATATAAGTCATTTTCCCCATTTAACTACTAATACATAGTGTCTACATTTGATATATGTGTGTGTGTGTGTTAATTTTTGTGTCATATATTTATGTCTATTTATAATTATTGTTGTAGATATAGAAAATATATACATAATAGTAGGCACAAATTTAGACATACAAGAAAATAGCTACAAATATAATTCTAAAGAGTGTTACTAACATACAGTTATATATAAATACAAATATGCAATGCCGTAGGCAAGGGCATTATCTGGTACATGTTCAGAAATGATTACAATTAAGTAATGTTGTAAGCACGGGCATTAACTGGTATGTGTTTAGAAATGATACAGGCGAGTGGGTCTTGGGTTTTATAGGGAGTGGTTGTTCAGTTGTTCCAACTTGGCGTTCTTTGGAGAACCCATTGCAATCAAGAGGGGCTTCGCATTGCTTGGGACCGTGAACTTTGTAATATGGCTCTATATATCGAATCCAATTATTCAAATCCAGTTTTGGAAATGTTTGCCGAAAAACACTGTTCATTCATTCTTCGCATTAAGATAGAGTAACAATTCAACTGAGGGGGGTGTATTGGATTTAGAATCTATAGGATTTTTATGGACTTTTAAAGTTCATGGGTATTCAATTGAGATTTTAAAAAGTCTTTTAAAATCATGATGTATTCAATTAAGATTTTAAAAAGTCTTTTAAAATCTTGATGTATTTTAAAATCTTGATGTATTCAATTAAGATTTTAAAAAATCCGTCTAAATTTTATGGTATTCAAAAGTCTAATGACTTAGTATGATTTTAATTAGTGGTGGATTTTGGTGGATTGTAAAGCCTTTTTTATACATAAAAATCCATCTTGAAATCTTCTCACTTACCCAGAGATTTCAGATGGATTTCTAATTCATTTAAGAACTTTACTCAACATTCTCTCTCTCCCCCCCTCCCCCCTCCCCATCTCTCTCAAAATCCAAATTTTTTATTATGTGATGAATGCATTATAATTTTTTCGCCATCCTTATAAAGTCTTTATTTATCTTTTCTAATGTGGTTATCATCATTAATATAATTTCAAATGGTTAGACCGCTAATTTCGTTCAAATTTTTAAAAACAATTCATGTCAATTTCATTAAAAAATACTAGTGGGGTGAGAAGTCTAATTTTGTAGATGCAGTATAAATTTTTATAATATATTTCATTACTTGTCTTTACATTTTTGATAATGTTACTTTAAACTCGTAATTAATTTATTTTATTGTTTGTGTTTTGTCTTTTTGTTTTTTATTTTTTAGTGAACTTATTAAAATCTGCAAAAATTCATGGACTTATTGAAATCTGCAGAAATCCATGGACTTATTAAAATCTGCAGAAATTCAAAAGAATCCATGCATTACAAACTCTATAAGGATTTGAAACAATCCATAGACTTATCAGAATCCACGGATTTTAAAAAGTCGGTTAGAATCTTTTAAAATCTGAATTGAATACACCCCCTTAGGGTTATTCAAACTTTTCGAACTTCCAAAATTTTTGAAATCTGATCCAATTTTTTTTCAAATTTGGTATTAGATATAGCATTTCTGATTTCCAAATTTTTTGGTTTCCAACATTTTCGAAGAAAATTTGAATGGATTTTGGAAACTATATTCAAATTTCTGAAATTCTGAATTTCCTAAAATACATTATTTGGTGTATAATATTTATATTATTTCTAAATTTAGTGATGATATATTTATATAATGTTTGTAGTTTTGTGTTTATATCTTTTTAAATATTCTTTCAATTCATCTTAACTCAAGGTATCAGTTGAACTTTTTTAATACTTTCTAATAAAAAAAGGAAAACATTAATTTCAACCAAGGACAAATATACAACTTATTTTTTTTATATGATCGAGATTTAGTACATTGGTTAAACTCATATTTCTTAATAATAATGCATGCAAGAATACTACCTAGTTTCTAGTGTTTTGTTGCATAATTAATTTCTAATAGTGATAGTAGCATATTGTTTATATTGTTTTTTTGGTGGTGGATAATTGAAAAATGGTTCGTTAAAAGAAAAATCAAAATTCAATAGCAATTTTTTTTTTCAAATAATGTGTAGTTATGTTAAAATTTTATGAAATTGGAAAATTCTGAAAATTCGCAAGATTCCAGACTTCCGATTCTGGAACTTTTTCTTTGAATTTTCAAAATTTTTGGAATTGGAATTAAAAAGGTATTTGGAATTCCAAAAATTTTGAAAATTTTGAAAAAGTGTATTATGATCCGTTCCATCCGATGAACACCCCTAAGGACACCCAATATCCAGTAATGAGTCATTATTTTTCATTTATGAATTACACGAATTCATGAATATAAGGATTGATATCTCAATCCCAATCAATATAAGATGTCAGCATTTGGAAGGAAGTCTAAATTTGTTGACCCTACCTGAAGCAGGGTTAACGTGGCCCTCTCTTTTTTATTGGCCAAAAATTTACGTCAACGCCTCATCAGCAAAGGCTCTACTTTCATTTAAGGGCTCAAAGAGGAACTACTCAATTAAAATACAAAATATTATTAAACCAAATATATTAAACCCTTTTATAAAAACCAAAACCCTTTTGTATTTTATTTCTCCTTTTTCCAGGCTTCCTGATATTATTGACCTATTTATTTCGTCGATTTTCAAGAATAGAGGTTTGATGTAGTATTGAAGGAAAGTCACGTATTACTTAAAGTCGTGTGATCCTTGTTCACCTTTCGAAAAAGTTTAAAAGTCTTTTGTTTTCTTGCGTCGGCAGAATCTTGCTTTATAAAAGATGTCAGAATAGAATTATTTTGCGGGTCCTTTTTGCTTATTTTGTCTTTTGTCTTTAGGGTTACTTCCTTTAGAATCTCTATCAGAATTATTTTCTTCTTTTTCTTCTTCTTCAAGACTATCAATCCATTGTCCTAGATTAGGTCCATCCAGATAATCTTCCATATCTTCATTAAGGTTTATATCATCTAAATTTTCATCCTCATTTCCATTAGAGGACATAGGTTTAATAGACTGGGCTTTAGAAGAGGTGGACATCATCATCATCACCATCTTTTAAAAATTCTAATTGTGATGCCAATGCCTTTAACATTTCTCGCTTAATTTGTTGTGCTAAGGCATTCAGATATTTCTGCTTTAAAAATGGAACTGATGGAGTTTCTAATTCTTGTTTTATAAACTTGTCATTTTCTTGAGCTCTATTTTCTACTTCCACATATCGATTATAATCTTTACAATTAGCAACGTCCTTGTTTATTTCAGCCAGTAAGTCCAAATATTCAAATCTTGGCCACCACTTATAATATAAATCTCGGGCAAGTATAAAAAGATTGTGTTTATTTCCAATGGAAAAAGTCCACTGAAAAATCCATGGTATAGAATAGTGTCCCAAAAATCTCAATAGAATCACATTGGTGATAGGGTGAGTTTCACCAATATGCTTAGGATATATAGAAGAATATTCTTTAAAAGCGGGCTATAGGTTTTCTAGCAAATAATCAGCCCCAGGACCATATTTATTAAACTAATTATAAAACCAATGAGGTAAAGGTTTAAGGTCCAAAGATGGTTCTCGTAACGCTTCAAAATGAAACCACCAAGTATGTGTATTATAAGAATTTTGATAGAAAAAAGCTTTGGACCAAGCCTCTATATAATCCCAATAGTTATATATATTCATTATATTCCCTTCTATAATTTTGCAAAGTCCTTGCTCTATTAGGATTCACTCCCCAATCTTGAAGGCTAAGGACTCCAATAATAAAAGGTTTAGAAAATTCAATCTCAGATTTACGAGCTCCGGGATTTAAATTAATATGTGTAATTTTAACATACTACGTTTAATTTAAAATAGCCTCATAATATTCCCGGGTTTTTGATTTACAACGGGAAATTCTTGGTCAAGTTCAAAATATTGTTTAGAAAGAGCAATAGGATTAGAAAACATTTTTTTATCACTATCTTTTAGAAAAATAACGAAATCTTGAAATAATTTCTTTAATGGAGTAGCCGAAGTGGTCTTTAAAATTTCAGTGAAGGATGAAGAAGATCCATCCTGTTTAGAGACTTGTGGATTAGAAGTCTGTGATTTAGAATCTAGGGAGCTTCTTGAAAAACAAGCTGGTTTGAAAGGCAATCTCACGCATCCTCTGCCCCTTTGGGACGGAATCATAGTTTAAAAGTACCTGTCAAGAATTCTTGGGTTAAAAAATCTATGAGAGAATTAGTTTCTCCTTTAATATATTCTATTTTTAAATCAAATACGGATAAAATGGCCTGCCATTTAGCAAATATCTGTTTAGAAGCGATGATCTTAACGTCTTTTTCTAGAACATCCTTAGCAGCTTTACAATTGATTCACAATAAAAATGCCTGGTTTAAAAGGTCATCTTGGAATTTAAAGATATAACTAACAATATAAAGGATTTCTTTCTTTATAACAGAATAGTTTAATTGGGCATTATTCCATTTTCCTAATATGAATCGGGAAAGAACCTCTTTTTCACTATTTTTTAATTTTTGTTTTAAAATACCACCAAAACCAATGTTTGAAACATCAGTCTCAAATATTTTAAAACTATAAGAGGATACATGTGCTAAACAAGGCAACTTTTTAACTTTTGATTTTATAAGTTTTACAGCTTTATTATGGCCCTCACTCCAAGGAGGGGGTTCTTTCTTAATCTTTCATATAACGGAGCACAATCAATAGCTAAATTTTTGTAATAATTAGCACTTCCCAAAAACCTTTGTAGCTAGGTTTTTTCAAGAATTTGGTCTGGGAACTTATTAGCAAAATCTATAGAATGGTATATAGTAATAATTTCGCCATTAGATATTTCATGGCCAAGAAATTTAATTTTTATTTTAAATAAAAGCATTTTTTTGGCAGAAATCACTAAACCAGCTCTTTTAATAACATTAATTAAGATATTTAAATGTTTAACGCGTTGATCAATATTTTGAGAAAAAACCAAAATATCATCAATATAGACTATAGTAAAAGTAATATTAGGATTAAAAATATCATTCATAATGTTTTGAAATTCGGATGGAGCATTTTTTAATCCAAAGGGCATAACATTCCATTCATAATGTTCAAATGCGACTGTAAAAGTGGTTTTATACTTATTTTGTTCAACTATTTGAATTTGCCAATAGCTTGATTTTAAATCAAATTTTAAAAAATATTTTAGCCATTTGAACCCTAGCCAACAAATATTTTTTATTGGGAAGTGGATATCTAATCCACTGAAGAGCTTTGTTTAAAGGTTTATATTTTATAACAAGTCTAGGAGTTCCGCGTTCAATTTCAGAAACTTTATTGACATAAAAAGCAGTAAAACTCTAGGGAGAATAGCTTTTTCTATTAAGTTTTTTATCTAATAAAGATTGTATTTCATTTTTACAATATTCTAGCAGCTCAGATTTTATTTGTGCTGTCCTAGCTTTAGTGGAAATTTTACCTTCTAAAAAATCTTTTTCATAAGGAAGAGGCATTATATGCTTCTTCCTATCCCAAAAGGCATTAAGATGTTCATTACAAATTTCTTCAAGAAATTTGATATATCTCACTCCTAACTTTTGAAGAATGAAGTTGAGAAGAAATATTTAAAATTTGAACATCTTGTTTCAAATAATTTATATGTTTTTCATTAAAAAATAGGTGTTCCTTTATAGCATTGATATCTTTAATCTGAGGAGTAGTTATAAACTCAAAAATAATTTCTCTACCCTCAAACTGGGTTGAAATACCTTTAGAAGTTACTATAAAAGGTTCAATAAGTCTTAAAAAATGGGTTCCTAATATTATTCTTTGAAAAAGATTTTTAACAAGAATAAAAGTAGCGGGGACACAAAGTCCATCATTACAAATATAGATATTAGAAACTTTAAACTTTATCTTGAGTCTAGAACTATTAGCGATGGTGAGGGTTTGGGTAGTTTTGTCAAAATAATGTGTAAGGACCAAACCTTCACGAATACAATTAATATCCGCTCCGCTATCAACAAGAGTTATATCCTTTAAAACAAATTTTTCATTAATGACAATAGTAGTATTTATATACCGTTTTTGAAAAGTAACTTGATCAATAATTTGTAAAAAGTTTTGTTTTTCTTCAGGGACTAGGATCACTGAAAGGGAGACATTAGAAAAAGTTTCAAGAGCAGAAACACAACCTTTAATCTCCTTAATTTCTTTTTTCAAAATATTTATTTCTAATTTTAGATCAGAAAGAGAAGATTAAGGTTCATATTTAGGAAGAAGATTATTTTCTTATTCAAATTTGAAAGTAGAAGATAATATTCTATCATTTTTCTTTTTTATAAAAGGATCCTCAATTTTATCAATACTATCAAGAATATTCTGTTCATCTCTAAAAAGGACATTGATGCTTAAACCATTAGCCTCAATAATGGCTTTATGATAATCTGAATTACAAGTACACTCATGATCGGATTTAGAACTCTCATCAGAAGATGAACTAATATCATCAACTTCTAACTCACTCATCTCATTTATTGAATCCTCATTCTCATCATCTGAGGGGTTTAAAAGAACATTTATAAGTTGTTTTCTTAGACCTTCATCACTAATCTCATTTATTTTCTTTTTAGTCCAACATTTATTTGCATAGTGCCCTACCTTACCACACCTTTTATAAATGATATTACTAGGATTAAAAGATCGTTTAGAAGAATGCCTAGTTGGTTTAGAAGAAGTAGTTTTATTAAAAGAATAAGTCTTTCTATTAGTTTTTCTTTTAGAATACTTCTTACGGGGTTTAAAAACTCTTGTAGATTTAGAAGGAACTTTAAGATCAAGGCCGAATTGATCGCAAAATTTACTTATTTCTTTTCTTCTAGTTAGATTTTGGGATTTTAATTGTGCTTTTAATTTAATGTCATTGCGCAAGGCTAGTCCTTCTGAGAGTAAGGAATAGAAGCACCACCATGTTTACGAGTAATTCGGTCTTTAACCTTTTGAACGAATAGAACGCGCAAACCTGCAATAATTTTTTCTCTCTAGAAATCAACATTAGCATATTTCCTAAGCATTACTTTAGAAAGAAAAGTGTCTTTATACCAACGAAAATGAGTTAATGTTGGGTATCTAAGATTTATAAGCAAATCTTTACTTCTATCTAAAGTTTCAGGAGTATTGCCTAAGAAAGCAATGATAATAACTGATATTAAAGAATAAACTACATTAGGTTCAGCAGATGGTTCTTGTTTAAAATGGTCTCTACATCTTCAAGTTTAGTGGTGATAGTAATTTGAACAATTTTAATAGAGTTTAAAATCTCATTTCTTTGTTTCTCAGCTATAACATTATCCCACCAGCCACAAAGTTGGCCAATAAAATCATAAACTATAAATTCAGCAATTTGTTTATCTTTATTTCCAGCGGCTTTATGGATAGTAGAATACATTGTCATACGATTTAATTAAGTTAAAATAGCATACTTGGAGAGGCCGTCAATACTCCATTCATATATAGTTTTAGCACTAAAACATGTAGTTGGAACATTTATGTCTTCTTCAAATAAAATATCCTAGCATGGGTAGTAGGCCTAGGGTAATAATATTTCCCATGAGCCATAGAGACTTGTTTAGAAGTTCCTAGCTTAAAATTATCTTCATTAGCTTGAATATTAAAATGATCATTTTGAAATTTAGAAACGTCAGAACACTCAGATTCAATATCCAAAAAATCTTATTCTTTAGTGATGGCTAAAATTTGTTTAGAATCAAAATTTAATTTAATTTTGTCAAGTTTTTCAGTTAAAGTATCGATAATTTCTTGACTCTGTTTAGACTTACCTAATTTAAAACCTTGAGAGAAATCAATAGAACATTTTATAATAGACATGGAAATTTTTGTTTCTTTCAAAACTTTATCTTTTTCTTTTTGCTTATTTTTAGAAATATTCTAAATATTATCAATAACTTCCTCAATATGAGTAAGCTGAGAACCAGCAGTTTGAATGTAAAGGTTAGAATAATTGTTTTGTTTAATAATACGTTCCATACCCTCGAAAAGTGGAACATTAACTTGGTCAAGAAAAGTAGCGAACACTTTAACATCGAGACTCTTATTTTTATCAATATTAATTTTTTGTAACTCAGGAGGGGGGTGTATAGCCCTAATTATACATGATTATGTATTCTAAGATTTATAAAAATTCTCAAGAGTATTGATTTCAGGAAAATCAACTTCATATTTAATAATATGTTCACAAAACCAAAAAGTAAAAAGTACGGCCTTTTCATGTTTTTCAATATATTCGTAAAATAAATCTTTGAATATATAATGTTGTTTATCAGTGTAAAAAGCAAAAAACCATTTTCTAAAATCTTTATATTTTTCTTGGAAAAATTCTTTATTGGTCTCATTCTTGTCATATACAAAAGGTTTGGAAATAGTAACAACATTTATAAAAGTAGTGTTTATTCCTAATCTTGCCATGTTGACACCAAGTTCAGACATGGTGTTTGGCTCATTTTTATTAACTTGGTATTCATCACTATTACTAGCAGGGTGATATACGCCATGAGGAATATTTTGTTTATAATTTATAATTCCTTCAAATATAAGGTTATTCGCTTTAGATGTGGTGTTCACAACTGAAGGAGCAGGAGTACAAAATTCACTACGTTTAGAAGATTCAGCTATAGTATTTGCAAGAATATAAAATCTTTTTGAACTTGTCTTAAAAGATTGTTTAGAACTAGTAGAAAGTCTATCAGTTTTATTATTATCAAATCTAATTATAACGTCTACATCGTCAAACTATAGTATCTCTTCTACCTTTTTATTTTCGACAAGTTTAAAAGGAGAAGTTGCTTCAATAAGCCAAGAAGAGGGAGTAGTAATATCCTTCCACATAATAGTTCTTGGGATAGCAATATCAGACTTTAAACGATTCGTTTCAAGAAGTATAGTTTTATCTTTACAATTATAAAGATGAGCTCTAGGATTCAAAGTGTTTTTAACTTTATAATATATGTGATATGTAAGGTTTGCAGGTTTAGAACCCATTTTCATATCGTAACCAGATAATTGAAGATTTAAAGTTAAAACATTAAGAATATTTTTATCTGTCAATGATACATCAAAATTAGGATAACAATCAAAATAAACAAGACCATTACAAAGGCTCAATTGTATAATTCCTAATAAGGAATAAGAAAATTTATTATGTCTACAATCACCTAGTGCAATTAAAAGAGAGGTGTTTAAACGTTTAACCGTTAATGGCTTTAGGGCGACTTGAACTAAACCAATATGTAAATACTTATACTTGTCTTTATAACGAGTGATCTCAGGTTTAGTTAACAATTGTATGGTATCAAATGAACTACCAATAGGAATAGCTTGTTCAATAGTTTTGATGGACATAGAAGTATACAATTTAAACATTCTGATATCATATATTTAGGGGTATTCCAGTTTAAAAGTTAAGTTTCAATATTGGAAAACTCTATATCTTCCTTATTTTTTAAAAGATATCTAGGCTAAAGAGGAGGTTATATAGATGTTTATCCTTACTTTTTTTTTATTAATATAGTTTTTCACTCATTTTGTTTTATTAAAAGTCTTTTAGATAATTTTTTTTTTGTTTTATTTTTTAAAAAATCATCTCCTTAACATATACAACTAGATCATATCATCTGATAACAAACATTATCCGATAATATTTCGGATGAATGTTGCTGAGTTGAGATGACATCATGCCAACAATAAAAGAGGACAAACAACACTTAGGCCGACTAAAGCCAATGCACTGAGGGGAAGAAAGGGAGGTGAGTTAGCAAAATAGGAATTGAAGGCTCTGTTTGATAATAGTAAAAGAAAATAAAAATAGTTAATTCTTGTCTAAAGTTGTAAAATAAATTAAATAAAAAATAATTATAAAAGAAATTTATAGGCTTGTCCTTAGAATAAAAGACCATCTTTTTAAAGACTTAGTTTTAAATGACAACTTTTGTAATGAAGGACAATCTTTTTTAACCAAGGACAAAATATTAATTATTTTATTATTTCAATTAATTCAAATGAATCACAATACTATATTCTTAAAGATAAATACATGAAAATTAAATATATTATTAAATTCAAAATTAAATCAATGAAAATAAATTGAAACCAATTCAAATATATATCACAAGAAATTCAAACAAGACGATAACATAAGAATTATTCAAAAAGAAAAAAAAGCCAAAGAATGTAAATGTCTTAAACTCAAACATAATATGAGACCAAAGTTATAAATATGTCTGAGGCACAATTATCCTATAATAGCAATTAGACATATTAAGTTATGTTCTTTTAATAAAAAATTTGGCAGACATATTAAATTACATATTTTCAATTTACTATCAGATATATTAAGTTGCATTTAATTTTTCAAATTTCTGCCAAAAATATTAAGTTACATTTTTTTTTATTTTATGGAAGACATATTAAGTTAATTGTTTTTCAATTTTTTGACAGACATAATATAAATATAAATTTTTTATATGTCTTTTTGACTTGCCTATCATTTTTGTAATCCACTAATTATATTTTGGAGAGTATATATTTTTACATTTGTTGTTTTTTTAGTATTTTTCGAGTACTTAAAATTAAATGAAGAAAAACAGCTTTTGAATGGAGTAATTTAGACTTAAAACAAACAAGTTACGGTGAAAAAAAAATTGGTGGAATAAATAGAGGACTAGCATTCTATAGTTAAAAGAAAAAGGAGTGATAAAATTGGAATAATGAAGTATGTAGCTTAGTGGTTATTGCATTGGGTATTCACACGATAAACCTGGGTTCAAAACTTGTTAGCAACATACATTTTTGGCATAGTGCAATAAACTCAGCATAGTTAACTGTCGTTGTCAGGCTATATTTATCAATAATGAAGGAAGGCATCAGCAATTAGGGAGCACAACCGCAATTTTCTTTCTTCTTTTCTCTATTGTTGATAGCGGTGCACAGTTTTCAATAAGAGCCGAAGTTATTTTTTTTTTTTTGCTTTTTTTTCTTCTTGCCGAGCCTCTTATTTTCTTTTTAATTAGTTTTTGATGTGACAAGAAATTAGTATATTATATTTCATTAATATATACTTTAGAAAGCATATATTATTATCATTCGCTGCATTTTTTAGTGTTCCTCATGTGCTTAGAATTAAATGGAGAAAGTTGAGTTTTTAATAAAGTAATTCAGAATTGAGACAAAAAAGTTATGGTTAGAGGAAAATGGGAAAGCAGGGCATTTCGGGTTTAAAAGAAAAAGAAATAAATTTACTACATAAGGAAGGTTCTAGCCCACAGTTGGTCAATGTAGCAACTATTCACATGTTGGATTTAAGTTTCACTCTTGGCAGCGCCATATTTATTTTTAAACCTGCCTTAATTAATTGCATTAACTTTGAATCTAAGCAAAGTGGGCCAAGCCCGCACCCCAAACGTACAAAAGCCCCACACGGGCCCAAGTCAACATGCCAATAAAGCTAGCCGGCCCAGCAAGCTTCCATCAACAATAAATGAGTAAATGACTCATTTGTACTTCAAACTTTGTATCTGGTTATAAATTGCACTTTAAACTTTAATTTATTCGACTTTATACTCTAAATTTCAAAAAATAATTTTAAACACCTAAATCCGCTAACATTCTGTCAATTTTATAATAGAAGTCGTAAAATGAGGGGTATAAGAGTAAATTTAATTATTGCTCTCTTTTGCTTCATTCTTTCTTCTTCCTTATTCTTTCTTCACTCTTCTTCCTTCTTTCTTCATCGATCTTTCTTCTTTCTTCCTTCGGCTTCTTCGATCTTCTCTCTTCGGTTTCCGCTTCATCCTCGTTGCCACCGTTGGATCGCCTTTCGCCGCTGTTGTTGTTGAGGACAGCGCGAATCTGGGATTCATCTGAATCTATATATATATATATGTGCGTGGAGATTGATATGGAGATATGTGTGTGCATGGAGATTGATAAGGAGATGAGGTGAATTAGGAGATTATGGTTTAGTTTTGGGATGAATTGAGAGGAGAAGAGGTGATGAGATGAAAAAAGAAGGGGAAAAAGAAACTCGCGGTAGCAAATTCCTTTTTAAACCCCTCCCTCTCTCCATTTTCTCTTTCTAAAAATTCCCTTCCAAAATAATAATGAAACTTCACACAATCACAATCTCTTAAACCCTTCTCACTCTCACACTCTTCACACTCGCCAGAGCAAACCCATCTTCCGATCACTCATTATCGTACTTTGACCCCACCCATTCCAATAGCCGTGACCCACCGCCAGCGGTGACCCCCAAAAATTTAATCCATGATAACCCGGAATTGGCTTTTGTGGAATTCGGGACAAGTAAATTAATTAGATGTGAATTGGATAAATTGGGGATTGATTATAAGTTTCTGATGGCGACGACGGGGATCTAAGCTACCGTCGGGACCGGTGGGCTGCTGTTTGTGGCAGTTAGAGCTAACAAACCGAGAACTTGTATATGCTAACATAGATGAAGAAAAACGTAAAAGAAGAAGAAGAAGATGAAGAAGAAGAAGAATGAAATGGACGGAATCAAGAAGAAGAAGAGGGTAGAATTAAATTTACTCTTATGCCCCTCATTTTACAACTTCTGTTATAAAATGAACGGAATACTATTGGAGTGGACAATTAAAATCATTCTTTGAAGTTGAGAGTGCAAATTGGAACAAATAAAAATTTGAAGTGCAACTTAAAACCGACTACAAAATTCAAGATACAAATAGGTCATTTACTCACAATAAATAGAAAACAACCGCAGCAAGGAAAGGGGTGCAATTTTATTTGTTTTTCTCTTCATCATGTGTGCATGCTTATCGAGAGAGATGCAGCCTTTAAGACTTTTTTTCTCTATTCTTCTTGGTTGTTTTTTTTTCTTTTTAATTTATTTCTTTGTCGAGCAATTAAGAGAATCCGAAGTTTGTTGGAGCAAATTTATTTAGTATGATTTAATTTCAGATTTTTTTCATCCGCGCTTACCCATGTAAGTACTCTATTTATTTATTTATGTATCATTCAATTTTATATTTTATTTGAATTATAAGCATGCTAGGTTATGTTATTTTCTAGAGTTAAGAATGAGTATATTTGATTGATTATATTGCACATATTTATACCAATTTATTCTACCAGTTTAATGCTTTAATGTTAAAAAAATAATTCTTCTTATTGAATGCTTATTTTAATTGATAAAGAAAATAAGGTTGGATTCTCGTTATAATTTGTTAGATTCAGTTTATGATTTTTAAAAGCGGATATAAATTGTGTTTTGACAGGTATAGTGAGTGTTTTGAACTTACACACGCGTTTGGCTATAGGAGAATTATTAATAACTGGATTTTAAAAATAAATTGAATCTAATTGATTTTATATTCCGCATCTAATATAATCGAGAGACTAAATTAGTGCAAGATAAAGAGTAGAGTTTATTGGACATTAATATTAGGAATATGATATCAAATATATGATTCAACCACCATAGTATTTTATTAATTAATTATTTTATTAGTATTTTTAGTTGATAAACCAACATTACCTATATTTATGCTAGATTAGGAATTAATTAGAATTAGTGAGTGAGATACGCACATTGCATCTGTCAGGTCCCTAGGGTTCGACCTCGCACTTGCCTAAGCTATACTAAATACCGATTTGTGCACTTCTTAGTAATTAAAACATCCACAACAGTTTTCTATTGTTAATTAATATTTGTATGCTTTACAGTTACCTAATAGAAAACTAAGCTCCTTTTTTCTTTGCACTAAGATACGCTAAACAAATGCTTAAACCTGAGCGTGGTGGCAAGGAACTGATTGAAAGAATTGACAAGCGCATCAGACATATTCTTAGAGATCCATGCCCTCATCCTCTTTTCTTTATTATTTGTGTAGGATACTACATTAAAGTAACTTATATTGTTGCTGTCAAAATGTTTGATAAAAAAGTTCTCTTTTCATCAGACATATTATGAACTTCCATTTGTTAGCTAGTAAGTTTACAAAATTTCGTTATCTTGTTTTTGACTTTTGGATATGGTGGTTGGGATATTTAATTTTAAATTTTGTGCATATTTATTATGTTTAATATCTATTTATTTATAATTCTAATGACCCAAAATATCACACATCGATAGTGTAATGGGAAGATCCTTAATATATATATATATATATATAAGAACAATGAACCTAATTTATAACTTGAGCTAGTCATTTTGGGGGAGAGCCTGGGTGATTACATATGGTATTAGAGCGGACCCAGTACTACTACGACGTGAGGTGCGGATATTGTGGGTCAGGTTTGTGCAGCTGACGACGAGCCAGAATAACTGGATGTGGCTAGCTGTAATTGATTCTTTGTGTGTGACTCTGACTTAACGATAACGTAAAGGATTTAACGGGGGGAGATTTTTCCCACATATATACCAAGGAACTTCCCATTTCGTTGTTAAATCCTTGAGGTCCTCGTCAGATCGGATTCACACACAATCAATATCGACTATAACTAGCCACATTTAGCGATTCTGGCTCGCCTTCAGCTGCATAAACCCAACTTACAATATCCGTACGTCACGTGGTAGTAATCCTGGGTCCGCTCTAATAGTATATGTAGCCACTCGGGTTCTCGCCCAAAATGGCGCTAGCCCAAGTTGTAAATTAGAGTCATTACACCCACATATATACCAGCAATCTTCCTAATAAACTATTGATGTGGGATATTTTGGGTCATTACAATCTCTCCCTATTAAATCTCTATCGTCCTCATCAACCTGGGGTCACACACAAATAATCTCGACTAGCCCTCCAATGGATCATCTTTAAGGGATTTAGATTGTACTCATTGTGCTAGCCCAAGTTGTAAATTAGAGTCATTGCACCCACATATATATCAAGGATCTTCCTAGTACACTATTGATGTGGGATATTTTGGGTCATTACATTCTCTCCTTATTAAATTCCTGACGTCCTCGTTAAGCCGGATCACACACAAGTAATCTCGTTTAGAAATGAGTACAATCTAAATCCCTTAAAGAGGAGCCATTGGAGGGCTAGTCAAGATTGATTGTGTGTGTGACCCCGTCTTGACGAGGACGTCAAGAAATTAACATGAGAAATTGTAACGACCCAAAATATCCCACATCGGAAGTATAATAAGAAGGTCATTAGTATATATGTGAGTGCAATGACTTTAATTTACAACTTGGGCTAGCTATTTTATTGGGTGAGAACCCGAGTGGTTACAATAATATTTTTTGTTTTTTAGTTTACCATTTATTTTTAAAAGAGTAATTCCGATAATTAAAAATAATTTTATTTTTAATTAATTAATTATCATTTTCTCCTTATTACTAAAGTTGTCTTCCGAATATATGCAAAAAAAAAAGTGTGTCCTTGGTTAGAAAGAGAATAAGAGATTTGTCATTTATAGAAAAAGCCCCTAACTTAAAAGATGCGGTGAGATGTTTTTTTACTTTGTAACTTTTTTTATGGAATTTTTTTTTGGTACCTAAGGAAGAAATTTTTTTCACAAAAAATAATGAAAAATGTAAGACATCTACTCATAAAAATGAAATAGAGATTGAGAGTATCTCATCACATGTATCAACTTATTTTCCAACTCCACGCACAAGTCAAGTGTTTTTTTTATTATTATCAAATAGAGGTTTAAATGATGAAAAGATGATTAAATATAAGCAGGCTAGTAAAATATAATTATTTGTAAACACCTCAAAACATAATAGACATAGTCAAATTATTTTAATACTTTTGCATAATTTAACAATTTTCGTGGATCTTGTATAGAGAAAGAAAACAAATAATTGAATTCAAAGTTATAATATTTTAAAGCTAAGTAAAAAATGTTAAAAGTAAGAAAATTGGACTTGATATTATAAAATGACATTATCTTTTACATGTTAGACTTGTCCACTGAGACTTGAATGGCACATGTTTTATTTATCATACTATTAAATCATTATCGATATTTTTTTAAATTTAAATTTGCATGATAAGCGATAAGGGTTTAGACTTTTAGAGTGCTAAAGTAAAATAATACTGATAATGATATATAACAAAATATATATTAATAAGCAAAAATATGTGGACTACTTTTAGTCTTGAAAAGACATGTCTAATATTAGATAATTGAAGTACAATTTTAAATTGCATGGGTACAAATTTTTTATAATGGGTGATGATGTTGGCACCCCTAAAAACATTTGGTAACACTCCCACTTTAATTCGATCATTCGTAACCGAGTAAAGTGTCTATTATTCGGTTGTTGAGGACTGAATGTAGGTCTATATATTCGGTTCTTGACAACAGAGTAAGGCATTTTTAAGTTTTTCCAAATTTTTGCAAGTTTATATTTGGTTCTTCACAGTTGTTAAGGACCGAATGAAAAATGGGAGTGTTTTCAAGAGATTTTAGGAGTGCCAACATCACCACCCTTTATAATTTGTATAAATTTATGCGCAAGAAACTTATTTTTACACTACACTGCGATGCACTTAGTGCGTTCACTTGTAGTGCTAAAATCTTTTTAGCATATTTAATTTAGTTATATGTATTAACTTGTGGTGCTAAAACAATTGTTCAACACTAGAATGGTGTTAAAAAGATTTTAATACCTTTTATTTAGTTATATATGTTCACCTATGGTGCTAAAAATTTTTGAGCACATTCAGTTTATTTATATGTGTTCACCCGTGGTGCTAAAACAGTTTTAGCATAAATTGTCTGAAGGTACTAAAAAAAGTTTTAACAACACACGTGAACACATAACTAAATTGAAAGAACTAAAAAGGTTTTAACACCACATGTAAACATAGATAACTAAACTGAAGGTATTAAAAAGGTTTTAACATCACATATGAACACAAATAATTAAACCGAATGTGCTAAAAAGGTTTTAGCACCTCATATGAACACATATAACTAAACTTAAGGTGTTAAAACAATTCTAACACCATGTAAAAAAAGTAAAGAGATATTAAAATATATATATATATAAAGAATAAGTAAAGGTACAAGAAAGAGAGAATGATAAAAGAGATGAGAAGAGTGGTGGTGGAAGATCCGACTTAAAAAGGAATTCCGTCTCCCTTCATAATCAACGAACCCCCTATCTAATACATTATTAATTAATTAATTAATACATTAATATTGTGCTTCAAATTCCTTACTCACTACCATCACTACTACCGTCGACCACCAACACCGCCGACTGCGGCACTGTTATTTCTAATGTAAGTTCATCTATACCCTACCCTTCTAGTTATTGTTGTTGTTGTTGTTATAATAAAATATGTATGTGCAAACCAGCAAACATTATATTAGGAGTATATTTGTCCATCAACATTTATTATTTTTCTTAAAATAAATTAATATTAGAAAAAATGTCCTTATTGTAAAAGTAAATTATAAAGTTAGTATTGCTTCCATTTATTAAATATGAATTCGTCCTTAAAGTTCTAAAACATTATGGAGTGAGACCTTATAACCCATTATCTCCTATGACAATTATTCAGAGGGATAATTTAAAAAGACCGAAACACATATTATTACCATTTAGTCATATCTCACCACATTTTTATAGCTCACCAACTTCTTTGAAAAGATTCCACACTATTTTTTAACTAAAGTTCATTTAATATTGTAATAACATGAAATTAATGAAATTGAGGCTATATATGATCAATAAGTAACTTATAAAAATAAGTAGCTAGCGTAATAACTTGTAAGCTAGGGTAATAACTTATACAATTTAATTTGTGTACAAGTGATTCGTTAAATAAAATCATGAGTCAACGATACCAAAAGTCCTCAAACTAAGTTTTAAGTTTTAATTAAGCCCTCAAACTTGATTTTGTGTTAATTGAGCCCTTAAATTATTCAAATTGAACAGTAACGGTCCTTCTATCCACATTCTCTATTAAATCAAACGGATTGAAAAGTTTTTTGGCACTAATCAAGTTAATTAAAGAAAAAAAACAAAGAAGGAGAAGAAGTAAATTAAAAGAAAGAGAAACAAGATGGAATACTTAAGATTGTTACGAAAGTGGTACAACAACATTAATTATTTTGTTAAAAATGTCAAAAATAGAGGTTTGATGTATGAGTTATGTGTTTTGATTATGTTCTGATGAGCTTGGATTGACGGCTCAACGATAACGTGAAAAACAAAGCTTCACTGGAGGAGAATGTGGAGGTTTTGGTATTTTATTTGGGGTTTTTTATGTTTTGTATTTTGTTGAGTTGTCCTTTTTGAAGCCCTTAAATAAAAATTTGAGGCTTTGCTGATGTGGTACTGACCAGTGGTGGAGCTGTGTAGAGGATAAGGTGGGCATTTGCCTACCTTAAATTAAGTTTGAAAATCTGTTTGCTAGAAATGAGTACAATCTTCTAAATCCCTTAAAGATGATCCATTGGAGGGCTAGCTAAGATTAATTGTGTGTGACCTTGTCTTGACAAGGATGTCAGGAATTTAAATTGGCGAAAACTGTAACGACCCAAAATATCCCACATCGGTAGTGTAATAGAAAGGTCATTGGTATATATATAAGTGTAATTACCTTAATTTACAAGTTGGGTTAGCCATTTTGAGTGAGAACCCGAGTGGTTACAATAATACTTTTTGTTTTTTAGTTTACCATTTCTTTTTAAAAGGGTAATTCCGGTAATTAAAAAGAATTTTATTTTTAATTAATTAATTATTATTTTATCCTTGTTACTAAAGTTGTCCTCCGAATATATGCAAAAAAAGAGTGTGTCATTGGTTAGAAAGATAATAAGAGATTTGTCATTTATAGAAAAAGCCCCTAAATTAAAACATGTGGTGAGATGTTTTCTTACTTTGTAACTTTTTATATGGAAATTTTTGTTTTTGTATTTAAGGAAGAAATTTTTTTCACAAAAAGTAATGAAGAATGTAAGATATCTACTTATAAAAATGAAATAGAGATTGAGAGTATCTCATTACATGGCTCAACTTGTTTTCCAACTCCACACACAAGTCAAATATTTTTCTTATCATTTTTTTATATTGTTATCAAATAGAGGTTTAAATGATGAAAAGATGATTGAATATAAACAGGCTAGTAAAATACAATTATTTGTAAACACCTCATAACATAATAGACATAGTCAAATTATTTTAATACGTTTGCATAATTTAACAATTTTCGTGGATCTTGTATAGAGAAAGAAAACAAATAATTGAATTCAAAGTTATAATATTTTAAAGCTAATTAAGTAAAAAATGTTAAAAGTAAGAAAATTGGACTTGATATTATAAAATGACATTATCTTTCACTTGTTAGACTCGTCGACTGAGACTTGAATGGCACATGTTTTATTTACTATACTATTAAATCATTATCGATATTATTTTAAATTTAAATTTGCATGATAATTGATAAGGATTTAGACTTTTAGAGTGCTAAAGTAAAATAATACTGATAATGATATATAATATATATTAATAAGCAAAAATATGTAGACTACTTTTAAGTCACATGTCTAATATATATTAGATAATTGAAGTACAATTTTAAATTGCTTTGGTACAATTTTTTTATAATTTGTATAAATCTATGCGCAAGAAAATTTATTTTTACACTACGGTGCGATGCACTTAGTGAGCTAACATGTGATAACATTAGAAAAACAAATACTAAGGCACTTTTTGATAGAAATATGAAAATTGTACGAAAAATAATTGATTTATATGAGAAGTTAAAAAATAAATCATTGTGATTAAAAAAAAAATGAGGCATGTGGTAGGGGGCGATGAAGAAAAAAAATCACAATAAATAAATAAAGATGTATGACATATAATCACCACATGTCTCAACTTATTTTTCAACTTTTAATAAAAATTAATTATTTTTTCTATCATTTTACATGTTACAATCAATTGAAATCAATGTATGGTAATTGATAATTGATTTAATTCTTACTAGATATCATGATATATTATAATTTTCAAGGGCTGATTTAGGGAGCATCAAGGTGCGCCGTAGTCCACCCCAAGCTTTTTCCCCCGGTGTTAATTAGATATTGATAAAGGTTTAACCCAGCACTATTACAAAATGTTAGTTCATTACCCTCAAAAAGGTTAAGCTTGTTGAATTATGTTCTAGTTTAAATGGTAATTAATTTTGTTTGAAGTGAGAGGTTGTAAGTTTGAATCCACAATTGAACATTAATTTTTCTTCAAACCACCTTCTCTCTCCCTCGTGGTTTGCCTTTATTTTATCTCTTTTCTTCTTTTTTTTAACCTTCTGCTCCATGATTTATTTTAAATATTATTTGAAATTAAATTTGTGATTAGTAATAAAATATTGAGTTATTTACAAAAATCACCCCTAATGTTTACCTTTTGTCTCACTTTGGTCCACGAAATTCAAAAATGCATAAGTTCATACATGAAATTTCACCCGCGTCTCACTTTCCCCCGTTTGTGGAATGACCGTCTATTTAGCTAAAGAAATTAGTCATGTGCAAGGCACATGAGAGGAAAAAACGAAAAAACTGTGTTCTTCCAAAATTAGCAAATTAGTATTTGTCCCAAGATTTTAAGGACCCCTTTACTTAAACCCATTGCATTTAACAATTAATGAATAACCCAATTTTTAGGATTTTTATTTAACCCAATTATTTTGGTTTTAGCCTAAATTCGAAAGTAATTTTTTCTTGTATATTATTCTAGTATTTTTAAGACTAATCTAACTAAATTATCCTTATTGAATAATACAATTAATAATCAATATTTATCACCTCTTATAGTATTCTTAACTCTAACACAATTAATAATATATATCTCTACTAAAATTCTTTTTTTAAATTAGTTAAATAACAAATGATACAAATGAATTAAATGTTACATATCTCTCTACAAATTGTTATCCGTCTATTTATGGAAGTTTTGAAGATTAACCCTTAATTCTGGTGGCAAATGCATCCCATTACGAAGAGAAATATAGCAGTAAAAAAAATATATTTACAGCATCAAGCATTAACGTCAAAGTCTAGCGTCCATGGCAAAATATGAGATCTGCAAAAAGTCCACTGTGGATTTAATTATGTGTTATTACGATAATCCACTATATGATCTAAGGAACCACCATTAATCTTCAATTTGGTGCATGAATAATAATTTAATAGAACATTCATTCTAAAGTTAGTAAATTCCTTTTTTCTACCCTTTTGAACCTCTCTCTTTACATTTTTTTTATATTTAACATTCTTGATCTTGATACTTTTAATATAATTGTATTTTTAATTTTATTTGTGTAATGTATTTTCTAATATGACTGTATTTTTAATTTGACTTGTATTCCGAATTGATAATTCTTGGGTAATCGACAAATTTAACCCCAAAGTTTGGGGGTAAATTGCAATTAAACCCCGTTGTTTCAATTTTTACAATGTCAACACCAATGTTTCTAATTTGTTGCAATCCAACTCAACCGTTACCTTCTGTTAATATACAACTAACGGCGCTGACGTAGTTGTCCGAGCTGGCGCTGACGTGGATGTTGCTACTATGGGCATCGACAATTTTAACCCCAAAGTTTGGGGTTAGTTGTAATTTAAACCCTGTTGTTTCAATTTTTTTCAATGTCAACACCAATGTTTCATAATTGTTGTAATCCAACCCAACCGTTCTCTTATGCTAATATACAACTAACGGCGGCTAATATACAATACACCTTTTCATTGGCGAGTGAGGAACACACGCTTACGTCAAATCATTTAAGCCACTGTTTTGAATCTCAATCCTAAGTCCTTCTATAATTATTGTTCGTTGGCGATCAATAATTGTTACCGATCATAATTGTTGCAGCAAAATTGGCGATCATAATTTTTTGAGTCACAATCCTAAATATATAACACACTTTTTCGTTGGCGATTATAATTATTGCATTAAAATTGGGTTAAGGTTGATGGTGATCACCTTACTTTTCTTGATCATATGTCTTTTTATTTTATTTTATTTTTTCGATTCTCATTTCATCTATAAATTTTTGTTAATCTTATAATTTTTAATTCTTTCATTTTAGTATTTTGCATCATCTTTTCTCTTCATGGATTATCTTTCTGTATGTACTCATGAATATATTGTGTCTATTTCCTGGTTTCTGGGGCTAAAAAAAGGTTTTATTTTTTTTCCTTTCTTTTGTAATATAGTCACTTTCTAATATTGCATGGGGGAAAAGAAGTATGGCAATACTGGATGATGGGTACCAAGAGATTGCCCTACCGCAGTAAGGCCTTTGATATATAGAAGGATTTAGGATTGTGACTAAAAAATGTGGCTTAAATGATTTGACGTAAGCGTGTGTTCCTCACTCGTCAACGAAAAAGTGTATTGTATATTAGCCGCCGTTAATTGTATATTAGCATAAGAGAATGGTTGGGTTGGATTACAACAATTATGAAACATTGGTGTTGACATTGAAAAAAATTGAAACAATAGGGTTTAAATTACAACTGACCCCAAACTTTGGGGTTAAAATTGTCGATGCCCATAGTAGCAACATCCACGTCAGCGCCACGTCAGCGCCGTTAGTTGTACATTAACAGAAGATAACGGTTGGGTTGGATTGCAACGAATTAAAAACATTGGTGTTGATATTGTAAAAATTGAAACAACGGGATTTAATTGCAATTTACCCCAAACTTTGGGGTTAAATTTGTCGATTACCCATAATTCTTTAACATACCCCCTTCGTTTGACAAAATTAGCATTCTGTCCAATTTTTTTTGTGCAATTTGACCCTTCGCCCCTTTTCTTTAGGAGAAAAACTCTCCTGGCACAGGTATGCAAGGTCATTTGGCTGACATGGTAACACCACCCAATGACAGCAATCCACGTGGAATCCACTAGCTTTATTATTCCCTCCTTACATTTTATCTCTCTATCTACTTTCAATTTCTCTCTCCTATGTAATTTTTAAGAACATTTTCTCTTTCCTTTGTGATTTTAACGCCTCCTGTCTCTCCTCTCTTCTTGTTAATGTTTTGTTCATTTATTTTTTTTATTCATTTCGTGTTACCACAATTAATAATTATTTTTGTTTTCAGTTTACACTTTTTAATTTGTTCAGTTTATAGAAATAATTGTTTATATTTCAATTGACTATATATATTGTTATTAGCACTTTAATAATAGTATCATCTAACACTTTAAATTAATAATTTAAAAAAATATTTTTTTTATATTTTTTTCTCCTTCTTCAGCCTTGAGATGCTTCTTCAAGAACCCTAACCTAATTTCATTTTTTTCTCTCTAAACATAAAAAACAACCTAATTTTCTCTTCAATCCAGTTGATCCTAAACCCATTTATCCAATTCGAATCCTAAATATCTCCATCCATCTTCATGAATGACCCAATTCAAGAAACCCTTTAATCCAACCCCAACAACCAATTCATTCAAATCCATTGAATGAAAAAGAAAATGAAAAATGGATTGTGTATATATGTAGATCGATTTTCTCTCTCTAATTATGTGTATATGGAGAGAGAAACGAAGTTTGCATATGTGTATATATAAAGGGATTTTATCCGGCCATGGCAAGTGTAAAATCCATAGATACTGGCGAGTGCGAACTCTATTGATATAAGTTTTGATAGTGCTCTTTTTGTTTTCCCGGATTTGTGGATGGAGACGAAACAATTGGATATTTTGTGTTTATAGAAAGAAATATTGTTAAATTTTGTGTCTAAAGAGAATCTTGTTAAATTCATGAATGGGATGATTGAAGGTTGAAGAAATGGGCAGAATAGTCAAACGACAGGAAGTAAGTCAATTAAAGAATTATCAATTCAGGAATAAATCTAATTATGACAATTATTTAGAGGGGTTATTTAAAACGGACAATTAAAAAAAAGGTATTATTAGATAAAGATTTTCATATTAAAGTAAAGGAATAATCTTTTTTTTGTAAATGAAGGGCCTATATTTTATTTTATTGATAATATGACATGTATCTTTTTTTTATTGTAAAATGACATCACAACCCTTAAAATAAATTAAAAAAAATACTAATATGCATTAAAATATGGACTGCAATATGAACTTTGCAGTCCATATTTTATTGCAATATAAACTTTGCAGTCCATATTTCTGGTGCAAAGTTCATATTGCAGTCTATATTTTACTACAATGTGAACTTTGCAGTTCATATTTCTAGTGCAAAGATCATATTGCAGTCCATATTTCACTGCAATATGAACTTTGAAGTCCATATTTTTTGTGCAAAATTTCATAAAAAGGGGGTAATTTAAGTAATATATAACATGTTTTTATTAATTAAACGATATTTAAATTTATTCAAATACCTTCATTTAAATTATAAAACAAAATAACCTCTTACACTAATCACCAATTAAAAATAGGCCCTTCATTCAAAAAAATATTATTCATTGGATTTTTGGTAAAAATCAATGTGTAATAAAACCTTCTACCTAATTTCTAGTATTTAAAAAGACCGAACACATATTATTACCATTTAGTCATATGTTATCAGATTTTTATAGCTCACCAACTTCTTTAAAAGGATTTCACACTATTTTTTATCTGAAGTTTATGTAATATTGTAGTAACATGAAATTAATGAAATTGAGACTATATATGACCAATAAGTAACTTAGAGTATTTTCAATGGTAAAATCAAAATAACAATTATAATCAATTTTAACAATATCGACTAAAATACTATTTCAATAGTCTAATCACATGTTAGCAACCTTTTAACAAATAATCTAATTTACTTCCTTTATAATCAAAGTTAACAACCTTCTTCAATAGATAAAATGAGGAATCCACTAATTTTATTGTGTAAAAGAGAATATTTTCAAATTTAAATCATTTTTCTCTTATTTTATTTGAAACAAAATTTAAATCGATTAATTTGTGACCAATCAATATAATGGACCCAATAAATTTGGTTATTGAAAAAAAATAATTATTGAGAGTGCCTACATTGTTAACTTTAACAACTTACTAAATGAATAATCAAAAATCATTTTGATTATTCAAGTTGGGGTATTTCATTGAAGATGCTCTTATAAAAATAAGTAGCTAGCGTAATAACTTATACAATTTAATTTGTGTATAAGTGATTCGTTAGATAAAATCATTAAAAAGATGTGAGGTACAACATAATTGAATTATGGCCGTCGTTATATAACAAAATCAATAGTTTAGATCACGTTAATAATTCTTTTGTAATTATCTATCAATTTGCATTCATGAAAATCTTAGCTCGTGCTTCACAAATTTCACATGCATCCTTAAAGTGAGGTATATATGTGGTTAAGTAAATGTCAAACATTAACTCCTTGTTTAACTAGAAAATATTAAATAATCCTTCCATCCCAAATTAAAAATGAACTCACTTTGAATCTTTCTTATTTTAAAAAATGCAATAATTTGAAACTCAAAATAGTTTGTCGGAATATTCAATGCCATCTTCTTATAAAAAGAAAATAATAAAAAAATTTATATGCCATCTGTTTATAATTAAAAATATCACCGTAGTTGTAATTTAGTTACTTATGAGCTTGCCCGATTTATTTTTTCTTCTCATAAATTAGAGATCTAGGACTCCGTATTCAATGTTGGCATTTGGACCTTGTGTCCTGTGATGTGGATTAATATGTCGCTGCTTGCTTCTGATGTTTTAAAAAAAAGAAGAAAAAAAAAGTCTCACTATCATTGAAATAAATGGTGAAAGAAAAGTAGCATTTACCCACTATACACAGAGTCCCTCTCTCTCTCTCTCTCTCTCTCTCTAAATCCCAGTCTATAAATCCCACTCTAATTTGCCTCACCTTTTCTCTTTATAAAGTTTGGGCAGCTTTTAAACATCAAGAAGCTACAAATACATGGATCTAATTTACAACTCAGTTGCATTATTTTGTGCTGTTGTAGTTGTACTCTGTGCATGGAGGGTGTTGAGTTGGGTTTGGTTTAGGCCTAAGAAGCTTGAGAAGCTCCTCAGACAGCAAGGCCTCAAGGGAAACTCCTATACGTTCTTGTTTGGAGATTTTAAGAAAATCTCTATGATGATCAAGGAAGCTAAATCCAAGCCCATCAATCTCTCCAGTGATATAGTGCCACGTGTCATGCCTTGGGTCCTTGATTCCATCAATACATATGGTGAGTTTCAAATCACAAAAGACCTTTTATTTATTCAATTTTTTTCTTTTTAGAAAAATTATAAATTTTCGATCCCTTCTGATTGTCTGATCTTTGTTTTTTTTTTTCTTTAGTTAATTTAAAGTTGGCATTTAAACTTAGTAAAACAAATAAGTTGTTATCTCCCTAACCACTAATTATATATATTGAAATTAAGCACCGAGAAAGAAAAATTATATTAAAATTAGCTATCTTTGAAATAGAGTGAAAGTCAAGTATGAATTTTCAGTTTCGGACCATGTGAATGCTAGTTTTTCATGGATGCATAATACATATATAAAAAAAAATAAAGGACGATTTTGGATTAATATTCCACTTAGTTTATAAGTCCATCCATGCCTAAAATAAAGAGAGTTAATTGCCAACAGCATTTTAGCCTCTTGATATTCTCCCTTTCTTCGAAACAGAGAGGTCATAGATTCAACCCACGTGAATGTGGTTGCCGAACCCTAGCTTTGTTAGTCCACTCTTATTATGGTGTGTCTAATTCGTTGTTTGTATAAAAAAGGTTGTGTTATGAATTCATCGCTTCTATGAAATAATAATAATAATAATAATAATAATAATAATAATAGTAAGGAGTTGACCAATTATTATTTTTTTATTTTAAAAAAGGAGAACTAAATCTCTTATTTTGTTACAAATAACAAAGAAATACTTCTCACTTTGGATGAGACTTAAACTTTTATTTTAAACTTTTGTTATGGAAAATTACTTTTACCTAGTCAAATTAGGCCATTGCATAGCGTATATAAAGAATGTGGAGTGCTAGAACACTTGCAGAAAATAAAAAAAATAATAAACTACATATTGCTTTAGGACAAGAAAAGAGTATTCTAGAAAAATTCATGTAGCAACAGCCACAAATTAATCAAATATTTCTCTCCCCTTGACAAGAGAATATCATATATAGATAAAAGCCCTACAAACTAAAAACTATACCCACTACTACCTTCTTCTTTTTTAGTTCAAGGGTACTTCGCGGAGTGTTCGAGCCAGTTTTCATGCACCTCAACTAATACCCGTTCGTGATGTGTAGCTGCCGCTTATCAAGCATTATTTTGACAACGTTGAGAATCGACCTAGGTAACACCAAGTTGACCCCAATGTTGTTTCAATAGCAACCTTATACTACTGGGCCAAGAAGTTTGGTTGCTACTACCGCAACCTTATAACTTCCTACTAACTCATTGCATAATAATAACCACAACTATATATACTAAATATACTAATTTGCTAACGATGACCCTAACTACAAGACCCATTACTAAAATTATATATATTGTGAAAGTGGCCTATCAATCCTCCTCCCTCGACATGAACCTTGTCCTCAAGGTTCACACCGGAAAGTTAACGCATGGGCGTATCTAGGGGGGCTCAAGTGGACTTCAGCTAGCCTAGCCCTCCAAAAATATATCAAGTAGTACTTTATGTATTTTTATTATAAATTGAGCTTGTAGCCCGGTGGTTATGGGATCTAGACGGTTCAAATCCTTTATATGACAATATACTTTTTTTGCATTTTTCTCTTTTAGCCTACCTCCCTACGACCTTGCATTTCCTCCCTTGTAAATTTTTTAATTGCCGAAGTAGTCGAGGCCTGACCGGGAGCACTGGTAATAATTATCAGGGAAGTAAGATATTTTTCTCGAGACAGCCGCTCATCCCTCATTCAGGCCAACTCAATGGTCTCCGGTAAAGTCTTCGGTTAGAATATTCGAACTTCCCCTGCAATCTCATCTTTAAGGCTACTTAGGAAAGTGCTCATTAATGCTTTTTGTGGCCAGCCGATCACATGGTTTGCTAATCGTTCAACCTTGCGTTGGTAGTCTCGAAGGCCTCATGTTTGCTTAATTTTTGATAGTGCCTCATCAAAATCTTCATACTCCATTGGCCTGAATCGAGCTAATAGCTCTTGCTCAAACACTTGCCAAGTGATTGATAATGGATTTTTTTGCCTCATGTTTTTTGTAACCGTTGCAGCCATTGATTGGCTTCTCCCTCCAAGTGAAACGAAGCTAGAAGTACCCGTTGGTCCTCAGGCATATGTTGGTATTGAAAAAATTGGGATGCTCGATGAAGCCATTCAGTTGGTTCGATTCCGGAGTATCTAGGGAAGTCCATTTTCATGTATCGTGGTTGGAATTGAGTGGTGTTAGTACCACAGCAGTTTTGTTTGGAAGCACCGTTAGGTCTTTGGGGCATTCCGTGGTAAGTGCGAACTATTGAACGAGGCTGTGAGTTCCCACACATAATGGTGCAGATCGTCCAGCTGGTGATGGGTGTGTTGGGCGCAGTAGCGTGGAGGCCATAAATGTGGTCAGACAATCCGTGGACAGTCCTCTCTAAACTCTCAATCCTCTCTCTATGAGTGACTTAAGTTATCCCTGATACCAAGTGTTGAAAAATATGAACTACAAAACGTAAAATTAAAGATGGAGAGAGAGTATACCGGGTTGAGTCGCGGATTAGGTCGCTCTCTTTAAGACGTACGTTTCGCGGCTCTGCCAGGAATTGTGCTAGCAATTCGTTTTTCGCCACGCCGTCCCAGGATAAAACAGCCCAGATACTCTCATGTACAATCGACGTGCACCTTCGTTGATCATTCAACAATTACTTTAAAGTTTGTGCTCGGAATCGGTAAATCTTTTATTGCCGGAGGCAAAAAAAATTTCTAGGGTTCTTTTGAATATTTTTTGGTTTCTTTTTGTTGAAGAAGATATCGATGGAAAAAAAAAATTAGCTATTGTATATTAAGAAAAATTAAAACGGTAGGATAATTAAAAAAAATCCGTTCCGTTTCGTTGAAAGAATACACGGAGATGTGGAGAGAAAAGTGGGAGCAGTCCGGATGTGGTTTGACCACATTTGAAATTTAAAAAATTAATTTCGAAATAAATTTTATTTAACAAATAATTTTTTTCTAAAACTATTTTGTATAAAAAATTTATACATAGCACAAGACAAGCCCAAAGCCTGAGCCCGGATCGGGTCGGGTCGGTCGACGCGCGCGTGTGTGTGGTAAACCACATTCATCCAAGTTCTCACCCAATAGCACAAAAGTCTAATGCCAAAAGGGCTCAAGCCCTTAAGCCAATTTTCCCATATGAAAACCCATAAAA
This sequence comes from Lonicera japonica, assembly GCA_021464415.1. Lineage (NCBI taxonomy): Eukaryota > Viridiplantae > Streptophyta > Magnoliopsida > Dipsacales > Caprifoliaceae > Lonicera > Lonicera japonica. Next base: position 53,512,723 of record CM038463.1, read on the forward strand.
AGGTTTTTTCTTTCTCCTATGTGGGACTTGGGAAAACACCACCTTGCCTTGTCTAAGTTTTTTCTTCAAATACATATTGCTCCAACAATCCCCCACTTGTATTTTAGGAAAAACGTTTTTCATTGAGCATATTACATAGGACAATGCATAAGTAAAGGTGTCTTTCAACTTGAACCTTTACGTAGTGTTTGTGTTTCAGAATATACTAAAGTAACTCGTAGTTTTGAACTCTATCTCTGACAATCACAACACACATCGCCCCCAAGAGTGTTGTCTAAAAGCCATCACGTTATAGCCATGTGCTTATATCTTGGTTAGTGAATGCTCTAGTGAATTTGCCCAAAATTCCATAGGAAGCGACCTCTCTTTCACATTCACATAAGTGAGTCTATCAAGAGTACTCCTGTAGCATTGGTACCCCACTCTACATAGAGCTATAGAACTCATTAAGAGCAAATGCTCAACCTTTTCGTCGCTTCAGGATATCATGCTCCATAGGGATGAGATAATACTGCATGATTCTAAAATATCACTTGTAACTTGTTGTTTACCCTTTGAACCTATTTTTGGGATCTCCAGTCCATAGGTTGGGTTACCATTACATTGACTCAATTCTCATCAAGCATTAACCCCATCCCTTTCAAGGTGTTAAACACCTTCTCTCTCGTTAGTCCTTTTGTAAAAGGATCAGCCAAATTTTTCTCAAACCGCACATAATCCACTCTTACAGCACCATTGGAGAGTAACTCTCTAACCGTGCTGTGTTTACGACGAATCTGTCGTCTCTTACCGTTATAGTAACAGTTCTGAACTTTTGCAATAGCCGCGGTACTATCGCAGTGGATAAGGACAGCTGGTATCGGTCTCTCCCATATAAGGGTATCTGGAAAAAAGCTTCTCAGCCAGCTTGCTTCTTCACTAGCAGCAGCTAGTGCTATCATCTCAGACTCCATCGTAGACTGGGCCAAAATGGTCTGTTTCTTGGATTTCCAAGAAACTGCACCTCCAGCAAGGCTGAAGATATATCCACTAGTGGCCTTGGAATCTTCTGACAGGGTATTCCAGTCAGCATCGCTATATCCTTCTAGGACAGCGAAAAACTTTTGATAGTGTAACTTTAGGTCCATGGTTCTTTTTAGATAACGCATGACGCTCTCAACTGCATGCCAATGCTCCATACTAGGACTGCTGGTAAACCTACATAGTACCCCCACTGCAAATGCAATATCAGGCCTAGTGCAATCAGTAGCATATCAAAGGCTACTAATGATGCTCGCATACTCAGTTTGTTTAACACTGTCTCCAGTGTTCTTGAACAACTTCACACTAGGATCATATGGAGTACATGCTGGTTTACAGTCTAAGTAATTATATTTCTTTAGAATCTTCTCAATGTAATGAGATTGATCCAAAGAAAGTCCCTTTTCCGTCCTAGTAATTTTAATCCCCAAAATTACATTGGCTTCTCCCAAATCCTTCATATCAAAATTAGCACATAGCATGGATTTCACATTATTAACAATATGGATATTAGAACCAAAGATAAGCAAGTCCTCAACATATAAGCATATAATAATGCATGCATTATTCTCAGTCTTATAATAAATGCATTTATCACTTTCATTAATTCTAAATCCATTTGAAATAAGCAATTTATCAAATTTCTCATGCCATTGCTTAGGAGCCTGTTTCAAACCATAAAAGGGCTTTATCTAATTTGCATACGTTTTGTTCTCGGCCTGTAACAATGAACCCTTCAGGTTGTTCCATGTAAATTTCCTCTTCCAATTCCCCATTCAAGAAAGCGGTTTTAACATTCATTTGATGCACAACAAGATCATGCAATGCAGCCAGGGCAATCAGTACACGTATAGATGTTATTCTAGTCACAGGAGAGTAAGTATCAAAGAAAGCTACATTTTCACGTTGTCTATAACCCTTGGCAACTAAACGTGCTTTGTATTTATCAACAGTACCATCAGGTTTCAATTTCATTTTAAGCATCCACTTACAATCTATGGCTTTACAACCAGGAGAAAGGTCTACTAAGTGCCAAGTTCTATTCAATTCTAAGGAATCCATTTTATCGTTAATGGTTTCTTGCCAAAGGTCAACATCTAAAGAAGACAAGGCTTCTTGAATAGTGGATAGATCCTCTTCTAAAGTGTATGCATAAAAATCAGGCCCAAAGTCTTTAGTGGTCCTAGCTCTTTTACTTTTCCTAGGTTCAACGGATGTATCATTGTGCATGGTACTAGCAGGTAAGGTAGAGCTAGAAGGTAGTGAGCTACCCCCACTATTTCTCATTTTAAAAAGGAATTTATCTTCATAAAAATCTACATCATTGGATTCAATAATAACATGATTTTTTAAATCATAAAATCTATAGGCCTTGCTATTAATTTCATATCCAATAAAAACACATTCATAAGCTCTAGTAGCAAGCTTAGATCTTTTAGGATCAGGTATACGCACGTAAGAAAGGCACCCCCAAACACGTAAATAAGAAATATTAGGCCTTTTATTATTTAAAATCTCATAGGGGGATAAATTAGATTTAATCTTAAGCACCCTATTAAGAACGTGACAAACGGTTAATAATATCTCTCCCCACCAATGTGAGGCAGCCCCCGAATTTAGTAGAGTAGCAACAATTAATTCGGCAAAAGTTCTATTTTTCTTTCGGCTTTTCCATTCATTTCAGGTGAATATGGAGCAGTCGTCTCATGAATAATACCAAGTGAAGCATAAAGATTTTTAAAATCAGTTTAATCATATTCGGTTCCTCTATCACTCCGAAATCTTTTTATTTTCTTATTAAACTGATTTTCAATTTCTGAAGAAAATCTTTTAAACATATCAATTGCTTCACTTTTATTTTTCATAAGGTAAACATAGGAAAAATCCAAATTATCATCAATAAAAGTAATAAAATACATTTTTCCATTTCTCGTTAAAACACCATCAAATTCACAAATATCCGAATGAATTAATTCAAAAGGTTCGGTTTCTCTCAAAACAGATTTGTGTGGTGTTTTAGTAATCTTTGCTTTGCTACAAAATTCACATTTTTCGAAATCATTTAATGATAAAGGGGGAATGATTTCCAGTTTACTCATGTTCTTAATAAGGCGCTTATTAACATGACCAAGTCTAGCATGCCACACATTAAATGAACAAATCATATAAGCAGAACTAGAAACAACTTTATTAGTATCAACATTCAACTTAAACATCCCATCACAAGCATAACCCTTTCCCACAAATACACCATTCTTAGTAAGAGTAAACAAATCTACCCCAATAGTTTGAACAAATCCATCTTTATTAAGGAGGTAACCCGAAACAAGATTCTTCCTAATTTTTGGAGTATGCAGAACATCCTTAAGGATGATAGTCTTTTCAGAAGTGAACTTCAACTGAACATCACCCGAGCCAGCAACATTAGTGGTGTGGGAATCACCCAACAGCACTTTCTGATCAACTGCATCAGAATAGGTCTTAAATAGAGCACGATCATAGCAGAAATGGCGAGAGGCGTCAGTATCCACCCACCAGCCTTCAGAACCCGATACTAGATTAATTTTTGTTATCATAACCACTAAGGGCTCTTCTTTAGTAGCATTCGCCTGAGGTGTTTGGCGTTTGTTTCGACAATTTCTTGCCATATGACCAGGCTTTCCACAGTGATAGCATGAGAACACACTATTATTATTATTATTATTATTAGCCTGGCCATTTCTGTTTTGGTTCTGAGCTTGGTTGTTCCTATTCTGGTTCTCGATCCGGATCGTATTATTTTCATCGTTCTGATTTTTCATATTTTTCTAGTTCGGCCTTAGAGCTGCAGGGGTGTTGTTCGAGCGATTCTAATTTTAATTACGGTTCTAATTTTTCTTGGAAACAACCAGAACCTTATCATTCCGATCTTGCTTACGGTTCTCCTCCTCAATCCTGAATTTAGTAATCAAACTTTCAAGTGAAAACTCTTTAGATTTGTGATGCAGATTATGTTTAAAATCTTTCCAGGCAGGGGGTAACTTATCGATCAAAACTGCCACTTGAAATTGCTCATCAATGTTCATCTCTTCAGAGATGATTTCATGTGCAATTTTCTGAAGTTCGTGGAACTGAGTAACAATAGGCTTGTCGTCCGTCATCTGGAATTTCAGATAACGACTGACAGCGTATTTCTTTGCCCCAGCCTCTTCAGTGTCATATTTCTTTTTAAGCGAATCCCAAATTTCTTTTGCGGATTTGCACGGGAGGTAAACATCATAAAGTTCATTACAGAGAGCATTCAAGATCAGATTTCTGCAGGTATAATCATTGTCCTCCCAAGTTTTGAGAGTCTTTTGATCAGCCTCAGAAATCGGATCGGAGAAGGTGGATTTTTTAGAAACACAGGCAGAATCTACCTTCTTAAAAGTTAAGTAGAAAAACAGTTTTTGTTTCCACCTCCGAAAGTGCAAACCCTCAAATTTGAAGGGTTGATTCAAATTACCAGAAGTAGTAGATTGGTTCTCGACAATATCCATAACAAAAATTACAATGAAATAGCTGATAAAAAACGTCTTAAAATTGTTGAAAAATATGAACTGCAAAACGTAAAATTAAAGATGGAGAGAGAGTACACCGGGTTCAGTCGCGGACTAGGTCGCTCTCTTTAAGACATTTCGCGGCTCTGCCTGGAATTGTGCTAGCAGTTCGTTTTTCGCCACGCCGTCCCCAGGATGAAACAGCCCAGATACTTTCCAGTTCGTTCTTTTGAATATTTTTCGGTTTCTTTTTGTTGAAGAAGATATTGATGGAAAAAAAATTCGCTATTGTATATTAAGAAAAATTAAAACGGTAGGATAATTAAAAAAAATCCGTTCCGTTTCGTTGGAAGAATACATGGAGACGTAGAGAGAAAAGTGGGAGCAGTCCAGATGTGGTTTGACCACATTTGAAATTTAAAAAATTAATTTCAAAATAAATTTTATTTAACAAATAAAATTTTTCTAAAACTATTTTGTATAAAAAATTTATAAATAGCACAAGACAAGCCCAAAGCCCGGGTTGGTCAGCGTGCACGGTGAACTACATTCATCCAAGTCGTCACCCAATAGCACAAAAGTCTAATGCCCAAAGGGCTCAAGCCCTTAAGCCAATTTCCCCATATGTGGGACTTGGGAAACACCACCTTACTTCGTCTAAGTTTTTTCTTCAAGTACATATTGCTCCAACACCAAGTGATAAAACGCTTGCATAAAATCAAAGAATAATAAACTAAATATTGCTTTGGGTATCAATAATCACAAGTTAATCAAATATTTCTCTCCCCCTTAACAAAACAAGACCCCATACATACATATATATATATATATAGATAAATATGGAGCGCGCACGTCCCCATGTTTCTGTGGTGACCGTTGTAGGAATATATGTTATAAATTCCCACAACAATGTACACTTTTATTGTCAGAAAAAAAAATATTCGCCATCTTCTTCTTCTACCTTCATTTATTATGCAAAGAAGTGGGCTAGGGTTTGTGGTTCCAAAACCCTCCGAACTATGTTGGTTTTGGGGGACTACTATTGAATCCAGTGGGTAAATTTTGGCGACTGCCCGACAGCAGCAATGCGATGCGGGCAAAATTTCTATCTTAGGACAACGTGTTCAACACGTACTACAGCAAAATAATTAAGTTTATAATTTTGATTTCTAAGTTTACTTCAAATAATGTGTAGCATTTTAATTTGGTGTTTACTAATCAGTTAAAATGTATTGTGATAAAGGTAAATTTCATCGGTTATATATCATTTGTTTTTATTATATGAGATGCATCTGTCCTTCGAGAATTATTCTAACTACTATGTGTGTGTTTTCGTAATACATAGGTAATAATTGTTTCTTATGGTTTGGGACAATACCGGTGGTGTACATTACGGACCCTAAACTTGTTCGAGAAGTGTTGCATAAGCATGACATCTTCTGGAAGCGCTTTGCAAATCCATTAGGAAAGATGTTGGCAAATGGACTATCAGCCCATGAGGGGGAAAAGTGGGCCAAACACAGGAAAATCATTAACCCTGCTTTCCATGTTGATAAGTTGAAGGTTAATTTTCCTTACCTGAAGGGAGATACTATTATCAAAAAAATATTTTATTTATTTTGTACCATAACAAATCATTTCATCTTTGTCGTTTTAAAATTTAGATAAAATCGCTATGACAAGAAACTATTGAACTGACAATAGTATCTCTCTTACTAGAAATCTTATTTTATCTTATTTTTGCATAATTCATATTTTTGAATTTACAACTTTTATTTAATTTATTTGTGTTCACGTAAAACTTACATTAAACTTTGTATTTGTTGAAATTTCTAGCATGATTTTAAGTCATCTAAGATTTATTGCAAATATAATATATGGAGATGAGATTTCTTTCTTGGTTGGTATCACCTTGATTACAACTGTATTGTAAATCAAGGAAAAAATCATATCAATGATAGATTCTTACTTTCTTTAGTATTTATACCCATTGTATTGTTCGTTGCAAGACACATAAAATATATGCAAGACAACTATCTCGTATTCTCTATTTCTTTTTTCAACATGGTATCAAAAGATTAAGATCATCTTGTCCTAAGATCTTAATAACACTTCCGTTGCTGGCGGGTGATACATATTGTTGCCCATCGGATCACCATGAAGCTGCCTTTTCAATCTACACTCATTTATCTACGCTCTAGCTTTTCACCACTGAAATCTTGCCCCCACAACCTCATTAAACCCTGTTTCCTCTGCTATCATCTATGCCACTTAAACGCATAGCCAACATCCTCAATATCCCTCTTAAAACTTTTTGTCAAGGTTGCTCGTTTGATCTTGAAGGGTTATAGAAATTATTCCACGCATCGTGTTGTTTGGTTGTCATCTTTACTTCCTCGTCTTGATAGGTGTTTAAAAGCACGTCTCCTTGTAATCGGTTTTAGATGACGATTGACCACATGACTCAATTAATATTCTTCTCAATTTCACTACACTACCTCTACTCAGGTTACCCTTGCTCATGCGACCTTCTACGGTTTGTGTTTCAAGATGCAAATGTTTGTGAAACATCCTCTAGCTTGAGGGGGGAGTGTTGAAATTGCTAGCACGATTTTAGGTCTTCTAATTTATTGCAAATACATTGTATAGAGATATGACTTATTCCTTGATCGGTCTCTCTTTGATTACATCAATCTAGTAAATTAAATCTAAGAAAAAATCATATCAATGATGGAATCTTACCTTTCTTTATGCACCATCCATGGCTTGTAGTCTCTGTACCCCTTGTATTGTTCATTGCAAGACACAAACATATGCAATACAACTATCTCGTATTCTATCTCTATATTTTTTAAGCGGTATCATATATCTTTTCTATTAACGAATTGTACGTAAAATTTAGTATTTGTTTCTTTAATTCTTGTCGCAGCTTATGCTACCAGCATTTTTTTGGAGTTGTAGTGAACTCACTAGAAAATGGGAGGCGATAGTCTCCACAAAAGGCTCATGCGAGTTGGATGTATGGCCTTACCTAGAAACATTAACTAGCGATGTTATTTCGCGTACTGCTTTTGGTAGTAGTTATGAAGAAGAAAGAAAGATATCTCAACTCCAAAAAGAACAAGCTGAGCTTGTTATGCAAGCTGCGCTATCCATTTACTTACCGGGATTGAGGTACAAATTAAATGTTCTCTCAAATTAATCTAGCATAAGTTCAAAAAAAAATTTCTTTTAGGCATTAATTGATTTATAAAACCCAAAAAGGAGGAGTCAAAATAGAATTGGAACTGAAAATAACAATATGCACAAATATTCAAAATTCAAATTAGCCTTTCTTTTTTATAAATTTAATATATTAGCTGTTCTTTCCTTTCTAGATTGCTTGAATATTAATCAAAATTTCTTTGGATATATGTAGGTTCTTGCCAACTAAGAGGAACAAGAGAATGAAGGAAATTTCCAACAAAGTAAAAATTTCATTGCAAAAAATTATTGATAAAAAAATGGTTGCAATGAACGAAGGAGAAACCAGCGATGATTTATTGGGCATACTATTGGAATCTAATATGAAAGAAATTCAAAATGGGAACAAGAGTACTGGAATGAGTATTAATGATGTTATTGAAGAGTGTAAGTTCTTTTATTTCGCTGGACAAGAAACCACCTCTATTTTGTTGGTGTGGACTATGATTTTGTTAAGCATGAATCCGAATTGGCAAGCAAAAGCCAGAGAAGAGGTTTTGCAAGTATTTGGGAACGACAATCCAAATATTGATCGGTTAAACCGCTTAAAGACTGTGAGTTTTCTAACATATGCTCTTCATGTTTTAAATAAACCGCCTAATTTGATTTTTACGTATTTTTAAGGATTACATCAATTTAACATAATTAATTGTTAAGTATAAAAATTATTTACAATCATATGGTATAATAAAAAAACACTTAAACTGTTAATTTAAGATGGACAAAGCTCAATGAAAGAACATCAACTCTCTTTTTTTCATATCTTTTTCGGAATTGCATAGGGTCCATTTTAATATTCCTCCTCAATACTGCTTTCCACCCAAAATAAAAAAATTAAGAAAAAAGAGAATCAACCTCAAAGGCCACGTTACGTTTTGATATGTTCTAATTCTAAACCCTTTTCTATTTTTATTTGTTTTAGGTAACTATGATTTTGTACGAGGTTCTAAGGTTATACCCACCAGTAACTACACTCAATCGAACTGTAAATAAAGAGACTAAACTAGGAGAACTATCCCTGCCAGCCGGTGTGCAAGTAGGATTACCATTGATGCTGATTCACCATGACACTAATATATGGGGTGATGATGCGAAGGAGTTTAACCCAGAGAGATTTTCTGAAGGTGTATCAAAGGCGACAAAGAACAAAATTCCGTTGTTCTCGTTCAGCTTGGGACCCCGAATATGCATTGGGCAGAACTTTGCAATGTTAGAAGCAAAAATAGCTCTATCTATGATTTTGCAGAACTTCTCTTTCGAGCTTTCGGCTTCTTATGCACATGCTCCTTTTAGTCTCATAATTCAACCCCAATATGGTGCTCAGTTGATACTACACAAGCTATAGCATCACATGCTATTATACATTTCATGGTCGGGAGTTTTTACTCTATATACCATTTTGTAGATTAAAATTTTCTTGTAAAAATAATATGGAGGCTATAATAACATGTTTCTTAGTGGATCATATTATGTAGATAAGCATTAGTTACTCTTTAGCGGAAGTATTTGTAATTTAAATACTAAGTCCTTGTTTGGTTCATTTTAAAAAAAAGATCATGTTTTTAGTTTTCTACCTAAAAGTCAACTTTACTTCATATTTCCCAAAAATTTATTTCACTTTCTTTCTCATAAATTTTTTAAATCACCATAACTTTTAATCCATAAATTAGAATTAGATAAAAAAATATTTGAAACCTACTGTAGAGACCCCAATCCGTGACCCCCGCAAGAACCCTAAAACCATCGAAAAAGCACCTTTTTAAGTCTATAACTCACCAAAAATACTGAAAACTGCTTTGGGAGGTTTGTAGCCCAACAAACTTGTTCCCAAAAGTATTTTTCGTGCGACAAACCAATTTTTAAAGGCCTTTGTTGTGTGACAAACCAGATTGTCGCACGACAAACTCCTCTGACCCAGACCATCTACTCCTTGACACATCAATCTGTCGAGGACAATCTTTCAGTCGTTTGTCAATGGGAAGGGTTGGCTTTATGGTTTGGTAAGTTTTAAAACGGAATTTTCAATAAATTGGTTATAAAATTTACATAGTTAACAGTTTGACTCTTTGATTTAATATAACCGTCTAAAATAGGGGTCAAAGTTAAAGAAAAAATAAAAATGAGTATAAAATTATATAGTTAACAGTTCTATCTCTTTATATATAAAATAATACTTTTAGAATAAATTTATTTATAGTGACTTAACAAAATTAAAATTACTCAATATTTATTGAAAAAATTTCTAACTACCAAAATTACACACACTTAAGAGGTAATTTTAATGTCTGAATCATGTGTTACATTAAATAACCTCTATTTAGTATTGATACAATTGTAAACAATATAATTTGACTTAGGGATGTACTTGGTTTCATTGTAGATACATAGAAAGTTCGTAAACCGCATGAGGCATGGAGGGATAGAACTATAAATTTGGGATGGGGGAATACATTGAACACTACTAAATAATAATATTTTTAATTTTTCGATTTTAACACTAAGAGTTATCCAGACCGACTTATGCGCACCTCGACTTCCTGGGTGATCTTAAGAGTGCACTTCTGCATATTGACCTATGCTTTTTAGAGTTTCGGATCGAACCCTGGTTAACAAAGAGTTCCGTACCAATTACTAGAGTAATATCTTGTGGGTAATAAATAAAAATATCATATACATTATTAATATTATAATTGTTTTAAACCTAATTAAAATAAAACTTGGTGTACTATTTTAATAAGAATTGAATGAGATAAAGAATTGATAAAAAGGGGGGCAACTGGATAAAAGGGTAAAAACTAATTATATAGGTAGATATGAGAGGATTTAGAGGAAGATAAAGGGTTGGAAAGGAAGTTTGTTTTTAATTGGGGGGAAGGAGGTGTTAGTGAAAGCTGTGCTTCAAGCTATCACTGCTTATATTATGAGTTGTTACAGACTTCCCTCATTTTTATGTCACGAGATAATGATAGCTGGCTTTTGGTGGGGGTTTTCTAAGGATGACAGGAAGATTTATTGGGTCTCTTGGAGTACGCTCTGTGCCCTTAAGGGCCTAGGAGGGTTGGGGTTTTGCAACTTTGAGGATTTTAACTAGGCTATGTTGGCAAAGGTAGCATGGCGGTTACTGTCTAAGCCAGAATTACTCGTCTCTTAGGTTTTTAAAGGTAAATATTTTACTAATGGCTCAGTCCTTGACTCGGGTAATGGGGCAGTAGTGTTGCAAGTATGGAGGGGCATGTTGTGGGGCAAGGATCTTCTCGATAAGGGCTTGCAATGGCGAGTTAGCAATAGGAAAAATATTTAGGTCTTTTCAGATTAGTGGATACCACGGCCTAATATGTTCAAGCCGTTTTCACCGAATGCCTCGAGATCTGTTATTAGGGGGGTTAACCTCTTTTTTCCGTCTGGTGGGTGAAATGTTGAAAAGGTTTCCTCGGTGTTTCTCTCTCTTGAGGCTCCTCATATTTTAAAAATATCGATTAATCCATCTCTTAGTAAGGACCATCTTATTTGGCATTTCGATAAAACGGGGGTTTACTCGATCCGTGGTTGATACAAGGTGGCCACTAGTATTCGCCGTGGAAGTGAGGACTCGTTAGGAGATGGCTTTGTGCTGTGGTGGAAGAAGGCGTGGGCTTTAAAGGTGCTGGCTAAAATTTGCATTTTTTGGTGGCGAACCTTGCATGAAGCTATCTCGGTGTTTGGTAATCTTTTTAAACAGTTACCTCAGGTGCCCCCTTGTTGTCGGTGTTGTGGTAAGGAGGTTGAAACAATTAATCGTGCATTGTGGGGGTGTAGGCGTGCTTTTGAGGTGTGGAGTGTGTCGCCTTTTGATTGGCTTCATCATGAAGCTTCTAATTTGTTGGCGAGTGCTCCTCGTGTTAGTGATAGAGGGAACGAAAAAGAGCTGAAGCAGTTTGTGATTGTGGCACGGGCGATTTAGGGAAATTGAAATATGATTATACATGGTACGGACCCAACCCCTCCCCCTTTTGATGATGATCAATTTTGTCTTGGGATATCTTGATTCTTTCACTAAGGCTATGGGGATTTGTTCGTTATCAAGGACTATTTTAAAGCGCCGGTGGTTGTAGAGGTGGAAAAAAAATCGCCGGGTTACCGAGCCGATCTAATCCATCTGGAGCGGTTTTGGGGCGGATTTTTAAACCTGGTTTGATTTCGGGTTTAAAAAAACCGTTGTAGTTTCAGTTTTTCTCTTCTAAAAATCATCCTGTATATATATATAATATAAAAATATTTATTTTATATAAAAAATATATATGTTGATTATGTGTCTAGATTTAATGTGTTTGTTGGCTAATGTTTGTATAATTGGCTACTGCCTAATTTTTGAAGAATGGCTACTTTTGTTTGAAATTGTTGTTGTCCAGTTTTTTAAATAATGGTTATTTGGGGCGGGGCGACCTGACAAACCCGACCCATAATCCATATATCCGAGGAGGGGCGATTTGGATTCAGTTAACCTTAAATTAACCTGGGGGTAGTTTTTGTTTTTTTTTTTTAAAAAAATGGCGGTTTCAGTGCAGTTTTGGTTCGAGACAAAAAAATGCAATTTGGTTTCAAATTTAAGCGAACCGCCCTGAAACTGTCCTGTTGCCATTCCTAGGTAGTTGTTGCCATCTTCAGGGGGTTTGAAACTTAATTCGGATGCTTCATTTGATAAGCGTAGAGGTATTATAGGGGTGGGGGCAGTCATTCGTGATGATATAGGCCGATTGATATTTACTTTTCAAAAGCAAATGACTGGGTGTGTGGATGTTGATATGGGGGAGGCTTTTGGCGCTTTTATTGGGATACAAGAAAATAGCTACAAATATAATTCTAAAGAGTGTTACTGACAAATAGTTATTTATAAGTACAATTATGTAGTGCCGTAGGCAGGGGCATTAACTAATATATATTCAACAATGCTAAAAGCCAGGGGGTCTTGGGTTTTATGAGGAGTGGTTGTTCGGTTGTTCCAACTCGGCATTCTTTAGAGAATCCATTGCAATAAAGAGGGGCTTGGCACCGCTTGGGAGCGTAAACTTAGTAATGTGCATGGTTCAAAGTATCGGACGAAACCGATTCGAGATGACCAATACCGAGTTAGAATAGAGGGTGCCAAACCGCTATTATGACCCGATACGATTAAAATAGCGGTATTTTAAAATATCATCGATATTTTACCGAAATCACACTGAGTCGCCGATATTTTATCGATATTTCGCTGATATTGAATAATTGAATAAAGTGACTAAAGTTTGAAAAAAAATAAAAAATTAAAGGTTACTCCATGTTGGACTTTAAAGACTTGAAGTGTAAATTAGTATTTATTGAAAAAAAAAATGTTAATATTGTTCCAAAATAATTTGTTAATCTTTATTTAATTAAATTGACAACTATTAAAAAAATGTTAATTTGTTTAATTGTTTCAAAGTAATTTGTTAATTTTTACTTAATTAAATAGGCTTAATGACCTTAATCCTAAAAAAGAGAAGATGATAAGAAGGAAGAAAAGAAAGAAGAAAAATAAACGGAAAAGAGAAAAAATAAAACAAAAGAAGAAAGAAAAGGAAAAAAGCAAAAGAAAGAAAAGGCAAAAAGGCAAAAGAATTAATGAAGAAAAGACACCAAAATCCTCCCATAGCTTGTTGGAAAAGTCAGTAATATTCTTGTCTATATTACTAGCAGACAAATGATGAAAAAAAAAGACTAATAGAGTAGAGGTTGAAAAAAAAAAGGAATAAGGTCATGAGATTTCTACAGTTATTTACAAATTCATATTCTTAAAGACAGCCATGTTTTTTTTCCTTCTTTTTTCATATTCTCTGCCTCCAAATTGTTTCTAAACTTCTCTCCCTTCTTTCATATGCTCTACCTCTAGGTATGTCTTTCTTTCCTTCTTTTTCTTTTTTTTGTTCTATACAATATATACAAATTTAAATACAATATATATATATAAATGATGGTAGATATCTCTCTAATTTTACTCATTTTTATTGTGTTTAGGGATAATGAGTCATCAAATATTGTTATATTAAATATATATACGATGATTAATATGAAAAAACACTTTATGTACTTGCTATTTTTTTTTCCCAATGTAAGTGCTCTTTATATTAATATGATAAAATACTTTATGATTAATATATATATACATTTATTTATATATAGATATTAAAATACTTAAAAGATCATACATCATATAAAGAATTAGGTTGGATTTAGAATCATAGGAATGAAATTCAAAAAAATTAGTAATAATAAATTGCTTGTTCTTTTGTAGAATGGCTCCAAAAACTGATTTAGGTTGTAAACATGGGAAAGAACTTGTTAAATGGGATAAATGAAAAGTGGTGTGCAATTAATATCAAAAAAATTATTTCTAGTGGTATCAGCATATTCAACGAACATATAGCATGTATACCAAGGAATGTTCTTGCTAAATTTTTTTTCAATGAAAGTGCTCTTTATATTAACATGATAAAATACTTTATGATTAATATATAGATATTTATTTATATATAGATATTAAAATATTTAAAAAATCATACGTCATATTAAAAATTAGGTTGGATTTAGAATCATAGGAATGAAATTAAAAAAAAATGTAGTAATAATAAATTGCTTGTTCTTTTGTAGAATGGCTCCAAAAACTGATTTAGGTTGTAAACATGGAAAAGAACTTGTTAAAGGGGATAAATGAACAGTGGTATGCAATTAATATCAAAAAATTATTTCTAGTGGTATCACCATATTCAAGGAACATATAGCATGTATACCAAGGAATGTTCTTGCTAATTTTTTTTTTCAATGTAAGTGCTCTTTATATTAATATGAAAAAAACACTTCATGGTTAATATATAGATATTTATTTATATATAGATATTAAAATATTCAAAAGGTCATACGTCATATTAAGAATTATGTTGGATTTAGAATCATAAGAATGAAAATAGTTTTAATAAATTGTTTGTTTTTTTGTAGAGTGGCTTCAAAAACTGATTTTGGTTGGAAATGTGGGAAATAACTTGTTAAAAGGGATAAAAGAAAAGTGGTGTGCAATTACTGTCAGAAAATTACTTCTGGTGGTATCACCAGATTCAAGGAATATATAGCATGTATACCAGGGAATGTTAAAGCATGTCCTTGTGCACCTGAAGAAGTGATAAAGTATGATGAGAGAGCTTCTAACCAAAGGTTTAAAACAAAGAGCTTTAGAAAAAAGGAAAAAAGAAAAACCAAGAGCTGATTTACACGGTGAAGATTTTTATAATATAAATGCCAATGGATCGGTGATGATGGTGATGAGGAAGATATAGAAAGAATGAATTATCTTGAAAGATCATATCTAAAAAAAGTAATAAAAGAAAGTAGGCCGATGGCGCACTTAGCTGAAGAGGAACGGAGACATTTTGTTTCAGGATCACGGCCATCTATTTCTGGGACTAAGCGGCCACAAATGTCGAGAGCTTAGTCAGTTAAGGAAGGAGTCAATATGCCATCAACTGGAATTGATTCACAGATGTTCAGGCCTAAAAAAGCTTATCATTATCTCCACTGGTTAGTTAATTTAAGGAACATATATCTTGTATACTAGGGAATGTTGAAGCATGTCCTTGTGCACTTGAAGAAGTAACAAGTATGATGAGAGAGCTTCTAACCAAAGGTTTAAAACAAAGAGCTTTAGAAAAAAGGAAAAAAGAAACACCAAGAGCTGATTTGTGCGGTGAAGATTTTTATAATATAAATGCTAGTGGAGATGATGGTGATGAGGAAGATATAGAAGGAATGAATTATCTTGAAAGATCACATCTAAGAAAAGTAATAAAAGAAAGTAGGCAGATGACCCACTTAGCAGAAGAGGAACGGAGACATTCTGTTTTAGGATCACGGCCATCTATTTTTGGGACTATATATTGACTCCTTCCTTAATTGACCAGTGGAGATGATGATAAGCTTTTTTAGGCCTAAAAATATGTGAATCAATTCTAGTTGATGACATATTTACTCATTCCTTAACTGGCCAAGCTCTCGACATTTGTGGCCGCTTACTCCCAGAAATAGATGGTCGTGATCCTGAAACAGAATGTCTCCGTTCCTCTTCTGCTAAGTGAGCCATCTGCCTACTTTCTTTTATTACTTTTTTAGATGTGATCTTTCAAGATAATTCATTCCTTCTATATCTTCCTCATCACCATCATCTCCACTGGCATTCATATTATAAAAATCTTCACCACGCAAATAAGCTCTTAGTTTTAAACCTTTGGTTAGAAGCTCTCTCATCATACTTGTTACTTCTTCAAGTGCACAAGGACATGCTTCAACATTCCCTGTCATACATGCTATATGTTCCTTGGATCTGGTGATACCACCAGAAGTAATTTTCTGACAATAATTGCACATCACTTTTCTTTTATCCCTTTTAACAAGTTATTTCCCACGTTTCCAACCTAAATTAGTTTTTGGAGCCACTCTACAAAAAAACAAACAATTTATTAAAACTATTTTTTTTATTTCATTCTTATGATTCTAAATCCAACATAATTCTTAATATGACGTATGACCTTTTAAATATTTTAATATCTTTATATAAATAAATATCTCTATATTAATCATAAAGTATTTTATCATATTAATATAAAGAGCACTTATATTGGAAAATAAAATTAGCAAGAACAATCCTTGGTATATATGCTATATGTTCCTTGAAAATGGTGATACCACTAGAAATAATTTTTTGATATTAATTGCATAACACTTTTTATTTATCCCCTTTAACAAGTTATTTCCCATGTTTACAACCTAAATCAGTTTTTAGAGCCATTCTACAAAAGAACAAGCAACTTATTATTACTATCTTTTTTTTTAATTTCATTCCTATGATTCTAAATCCAACCTAATTCTTAATATGACGTATGATTTTTTAAATATTTTAATATCTATATATAAATAAATATCTATATATTAATCATATTAATATAACGAGCACTTACATTGAAAAAAAAATTAGCAAGAACATTCCTTGGTATACATGTTATATGTTCCTTGAATATGGTGATACCACTAAAAATAATTTTTTGATATTAAGTGCATACCACTTTTCATTTATCCCCTTTAACAATTTCTTTCCCATGTTTACAACCTAAATCAGTTTCTGGAGCCATTCTACAAAAGAACAAGCAATTTATTATTACTACATTTTTTTAATTTCATTCCTATGATTCTAAATCCAACCTAATTCTTAATATGATTGTATGTGATGCTTTTGTACACCGGGATAAGTCCGGCCCGAACTGGTAAAAATGGTAACTGGATTTTTTGCCTCTCCTCCCCCCTTTTTCGGTTCCTTTTTTTTATCCCTTTGTTTAGAAAGCCCCCTTTTCTATTTATAGCTCAACATTTCCTGTTCCCCAAGATGGATTAGGTCGAAAGTGAAATTACCATCCGGGGCATTTTTTAGGGCTATCGTGGCACTCATTTCCTCCCTCCACCTGTTGGAGGGACAGCTGTTATAACTAACTTTCTCTCACTTTACACGTGTCACTTAATCATTCGTTCGTGCAGTAATCATCTATTTGTACGACATCATCTGTAGATGTCGGTTTCTCATTGGTGAGGAGGCTCGTGTTAATGTATTTTTTCTCTGTGTATTAGAGGTCTTTCTTAAGTTGATTACCTTTTACTCGGCGGTTTTCCCTTTTGCTCTGCTAACTATAGTCTTTTGCTCGGAGGATATTATATATCGTTTCTCACGTTGTCAGGCCTCGCCCATGACCCTTTTCATTTTTTATGATAATCAAGCCTCGTCCTACTTATTCGACCCATACGGAGATGTTGAGGCTAATTTAGCCCATGAGAGAAAGTACATAATTATGCTCCCACATTTGCCCCCCAAGCCTTCGAGTCGTGTTAATCCCATGACCTCGGAGGCTTGATTTCCCTCGAAGCAATGTCTCATTCTTGGCCGATCTCTTGGACAATATTATATTTATGGATAGTCTTCACGTGTCGTATCGTTAGTCATTGATTTTGACTAAGCGTAGTAGGATAGCTGTTACATCTCATTAAATGAGGGTCGCTTCTTACACATATCCCAATAAAGCAAGATGTCTCTTAGAGGGAAATAAAGGAAAGCAATTTTCAAAAGGAAGGTATTATTTCTTCAACCCTAATTTCTATCTCTTCATCTCCCTCATATCTCCGCTGAGATTTTTTCTTCTCTAACAGTCGAATTCTCATTGTTTTCTAGTTTGTTTAACCGAATCTATTGCTCGTCTGGTTCGTCGGTAGTTCTTCTTTCTCTGTAAGTTCCTAATTTCTTATTCCTTATTCTCGATTCATTTTTCGCAAAACCCTAGTTTCAGTTTTTCCCATCGTTGTTATTCACTGACCATCATGGGAGGGAAGTACGCATTGAATACTGATATAGACAAATCGGAATTTGAAAGGGCCTATATTCCTAACGGAATTTCTTGGAGAGAACCGGCCATTGTGAGGATATTTTCAAAGATATAAAGTTAGGTTTATTTCGATCTCATAATGAATATCCCATTTATACGTCCTTTTTTAAGGTTGCGGGTTTGAGGATTCCTCTTGATCCCTTGTTGGTAGATTTCTTGAGGGATACTCCTTTTCATCTATGCCAACTAACTCCGAAAGTACTTAGAATTATTTTATGCACGTCTGAATTGAATAGACGTCTCAATCTCAACCTGGGGTTAAAAGAAATTAAGTATTGCTATCTTTTGTCTGAGTCCGAAGATAAATGGAATCTGAGGGCCAGACCTCACTCTTCTTCCATTGTTGAGGGGCTAGCGTCATCTCACAAAGGAGTGTTTAACGACGTAGTTCTTCTTACTGGGAATCTTGAGCCTGACCCAGTTAACAAGATCATCTCTAGGCATTTCGGCGCACCTGGTTTGCATTTTATTTGTTGTGGATTTTTTTGCCTATCAACTGTTTGATGTTTTACCTTAATTGATTCTTTTTCTTTGTAGTTGGTGGAGCGAAAAGGTGCTTTAGTAAACCGCTTTTGGATGAGCTTAACCTCGACCATTTGAACGCGGCTATCAACTATGATGGGCCTAATAATGTAGGGTCTTCCCGCCATCCAAGGTCGGCTCACATTCTTCTGAATTACACCCCCCCCCCCCCCCGTATGCTTCCTTTTCCAGCCGCACCAATATTGTTAAATAGGTTGGCCCTCCCCTTGTGGATAAGGACAAATATGATTTCTTCAGGCATCATAATATAGTCAATCCTTGGGTGGTTGAAAAAAGTGAGGGTATTCAGCGGCGTATTCTACCTGGAGAATCTCCAGACTTAGAATTTTCAGGATTTTTGGTTGCCAAGGCAAAAAAAGGCAAAGGGAAGAAAAAGAGTCAGAGATTGGCAGTTGAAATAGTTTATAACCCTCCGGTAAGTCGTCCAGTGTTGCTGGCCGAGAACGCAGAGGGTGTTTATGTTGCAGAGCCGAGCACCGCTATTCCAATCTCGAGGAGGCATGGTGTAGCCTTATCTGCTTCTATCGGGTAAGTTGAAGTAAACTTTCCCGACGAGGAAGAGTTAGAAGAGGTTGAAGAATCTCCATTGCAAAGAAGACCTAGAAGTGGGGTGTCTATTCCCGAGTCTTCTAATACGAAGATGGCCAGTCGGCGTAGTGTTTTCGATTCTTTAAATGCTCGGCTTTATAAAAATAGAGCTTCAGGGAGTTCGGCAAGTCCTCCTACTAAGAAGAGGAAAACCACTCAGGAAGAGACTCATGTTGCTGAGGTTGGAGAACCAATTGTAGAGGAGGCCCGTCCTAAAGTCACCTCTAGCATGGATGTTGGGAAAGCTGGGGTTTCAGGGAGTCCTTCCCTGGTTGAGACAGAGGAACCGATCCACGAGGTGCCGAGCATATGGTCAACTCACCAGCTCATCCTGAGGTGACCAAAATCAGGAAGATACTCCTTCAGATGAAACTCTTCTGGGAGAGTTTGTCATTAGGCCCTGAGTTGCTCACGATCAAAGGCTGATCAATGTAAAGGACTATGCTTTGACAAGTAGTAGAGTTGCTCATGCTTTGGCGATAGCTATGATCTTGCCGGAGGACGACAAAAAACTGAAGTCTGTTTATCTTTCTGAACTGGAATATAGAGGCTTCTAGTGCCAAGCCGTCGTAAGATACTATTTCTTCTCTCCGCTGATATTTCACTTTCTTTTCAATGATCGTTTCTTAACTGCCTTTTTATTTTTCTTACAATCGAACCAGTATTTTTCGAAAATGGCTTCTCGATACAAATAAGCCAGAAAGGACCACAAAGCAAAGTGGCTAGGCTTAAGAAGGAGATTTCAGAAGCCAAAAAGGAAGCTAATGAGGCCAAAGTCATAGCTGTTAACGTGGGAAATCAGCTTTCCTCTCTTCAGGCCGACTATGACAACGTGACCAAGTCGGCCGATGAAGATAAGGCTAACTTGGAGGGTCAAGTTCAGACTCTCCAAGCTCAAATTGCTGAGCTCCAAACTTCTCTCACGCTGGCTCAGAATAGTAAGGCTCAAGTTGTTAGCAAGGCTAGAGAGGGAGAGAAGAGAGCGGCCGAGGCAGCAATTGAGGAGCTCAAGTCTCTTTATTTCGAAGAATTGACTAATGCTGAGACAACGGGCTATAATGAGGCCTCAGACGAAGCAGCAGCCCAGATCATACAGATAAAGGATATCATTTATAAAGCGGGTTATGAATCTGGTCTGTCTACTGCAGGGGTTGTGGAGGGTGATGCCCTTTTTGATAAACTAGCTCTTTGCCCTCCTAATTTGTTCGCTCAACCTCCCCCTGCTTTTGGGTCAGAGCGAGAAAGGGATAATGCTGCAGATGAGAATAAGAACTGATTATCTCTTTTCCTCTTTTTTTTTTTATAAATTGGTGAAATATTGTAATGAAATACCTTTTGTACTCAGTGTAATATTTGCCGAGTATGATTTTTATGTAGTATAAGTCCTTTTTGCTGAGCATATATCTCTTTATGTATGTCGTACTTTGATTTATTGGTTAATTGTAATTATGCCTCCCCCCAGTTGGCCACATGGCCTTTAAGAAATGGCCACTAGGCAACTAATACGAGAGGTTTTGGTATATTCCCAAGGTGTTTCTTCGAATGAAGAGAATAATAAATGGCGCATGAAGAGGGCATTAAATGATAAATATTCTTTCATATTTCTAGGACATTTATTGTATAGGGTCTCTCGACCCCCTATATAATCCCTACCTGATTGCTTCATTGTTTATGCTTTTTTGTATGTGATTAGAAAGCTGTTCTAACTTCTGAGTTTCATTTCAATGGCGAGTCTGAGTGATGAATCTATCCATTTTGAAAAATAATCCGTGCCGACCAGAAGAAACTTTTTATTGCCTGGAGCCCGAGGAAATGGAGCCATAATATCCAATCCCCACATAGCAAAGGGCTAGGGGCTGATAATGGGATGAAGGTCGCCAGCATGTTGATGAATCATTGGGGAGTATTTCTGGCATTTGTCGCACTTCTTCACATATTCTATGGCATATTTCTGCATGTAGGGCCACCAATAGCCTTGGGTCCTGGCCCTGTGAGCTAGAGATCGGCCGCCTGTATGGCTACCGCAACTCCCTTCATGCAACTCAAACAGAGTATTCTAAACCAATTTCGGGTGAACACATCTGAGGTAGGGTCCTGAGAAGGATCTCTTGTATAACTTTTGCTCGGCAAACAATCAATATCTGGTAGCTTTGGCTCTGACGCGATAAGATTCACTACTGTCATTCGGCAGTGACCCGTCTCTTAGATAATCAATGATTGGATCCATCCAACTGACACCCAAGTTTGCTTCAATGTTACACACAATCGGTTGTCCATCCATCTCTATACTCGGCTTTGGCACGAATTCTATTTCCATTGTTCGTTTTACTTCTGAACCTATTGCTAAGGCCAGAGTGGCTAGTGCATCTACATGCGAATTGTTTTCTCTGGGGAACCTTTCGATATACACCGAATTAAACTTCTTCATCATTTTTCGAGCCAGGTTCATATAGGCTGCCATTCTTTCATTCTTTGTTGCGTATTCGCCGGTCAGCTGATTTGCTACTAACTGAGAGTCACAATTAATTACTAAATCCCGAACCCCCAGGTGCACGGCCTTTTTCATACCCAGAATTAGGGCTTCATACTCAGCCTCATTGTTGCTTGTTTTGAAAGCTAGCCGAATTGCTTGTTCGATTATTCCTCCTTTTGGGGTTTTGAAAACGATGTAGACGCCAGAACCACCAATCGTTAATAATCCGTCTATGTTTAGGTGCCATGGGACTGAATTTTGGGAGGAGGCAGATGTTATAATCGGCTCACATTGTTTGGATTCGATCATTTCTTCATCCTGACTTTGCCCCCCCCGGTTAATGATTGATTTTCCGCAGAAACTTCAACATTCCCCGTGAATTCGGCAATGAAATCAGCAAGTATCTGCCCTTTGATAGCTGTCCGGGGAACATATTCAATATGAAATCTTCTCAATTCAACGGACCAATTTTTCCATTCAGCCAGACAAATCGGCTTTTCTGAGGGCTGCCTTGATTGGGCTGTTAGTGAGCACTTTGATCGGGTGAGTGTCGAAGTAATGCCTCAATTTCCTGGATGCTGTGATTAATGCTAATACAAGTTTTTCCAGAGGCAAATAATTCAATTCTGGTCCTATCAAGCATTTACTAGTAAAATATAAATGCTTTTGCACGTTGGCATGTTCTCTGATTAGGGCCGAAAAACTTACTGCCCGATCAGAAGAAGCCAAATATATAAATAGTTGTTTATTGGGATTTGGGATGGATATTAATGGTGGGCTGTTCAGGTATTGTTTCAACTCGTCGAGAGCTTGATCACATTCTGAGGTCCATTCAAATTTTTTCGTTCTTTTCAGAGATTTGAACAAAGGCATGCATTTATTAGAGCATTTTGAGATAAATCGGTTTAGAGCAGCGATCGTACCCGTGTGTTTTTGCAGCTCTTTCAGGTTTGCCGGTTTCTGAATATTAGTGATCAGCTGCACCTTTTCTGGATTTTCTTTAATTCCTCGGCAGTTGACCAGAAAACCCAAAAAATTTCTGAACTGACCCCGAACGTACATTTCGCAGCGTTCAGCTTCATCTTGTAGTGTCTTAGAGTTTCGAAAGTCTTGTCCAGGTCCTTGATATGATCATCTTCCTGTCTACTTTTCACCAGCATGTCATCCACATAAACTTCCATGGTTTTGCCGATTTCACCATGGAACATTTTGGTAACCAGTCGCTGATAAGTAGCTCCTGCATTCTTGAGACCGAAAGACATGACTTTATAACAATACAATCTCATCGTGGTGATAAAAGCGGTGGAATCCTGATCTGGGCCGAATAACAGAATTTGGTGGTACCCCGAATAAGCGTCCAAGAAACTGAATCTTTGATGACCAACTGCCGAGTCCACCAATTGATCGATTATGGGCATTGGGAAGTTATCTTTAGGGCAGGCCTTGTTCAAATCGGTGAAGTTAATACATACCCTCCATTTCCCGTTCGTTTTTTTAACTACCACTGGGTTAGATATCCTTTCCGAAAAGTCAGCTTCTCGTATAGCTCCAGCCTTAAGCAATTTTTTAACTTCTTCTTTCATGGCCATAGCCTTTTCAGGTGACGTCCGGCGTGGTTTCTGTTTAATCGACTTAAAAGCAGGGTTTATGTGTAGCCTGTGGCACATTTCGTCCTTCGATATTCTAGGCATATCATAGGGTTGCCAAGCGAATACGTCAATGTTTTTCCTTAAAAAACTGGAGAGATCTTGTCTTTGCTCTGTCGTCAGGCTGTTGCCGATTAAAAAATGTTTTTCCTTCTCATCTGACCCTTCCTCTGTGGAGATTTTAAGTAGGTCTTCAAAAATCCTTTCTCCCGGTCGTCCCCTGACCCCGCTATCAACAGGGGGACCGCTCTTTGATTGTTATTGTTTATGTTCCTTGCCCTTCCTCTGATTAGAGGGTTCGGGCACATCACTTTCCTTCCCAGTTTCTTCGTTATTTTGCTCAATGGACTTAACTGATTTTTCCTGCTCAGAATGAGTTGCCTCCTTCGCTTCTGACAGTGATCCTCTGATTGCCAAATTGAAACAGTATCTAGCATCTTCTTATTTGCCTCGAACCACACATACTCTCTTGGGAGTTAGAAATTTTAGTTTTTGATGGAACGGCGAGGCAACCGCCCTTATTTCTCCTAGCCAATTTCGTCAGAGCAAAGCATTGTATGGAGATTCGATATATATCACAAAAAAATCTGTTACTACCACCATTTCTCCGATTCGGACTGGAACACTGATAATGCAAATTGGCCAGACTGCGTCACCACTGAAGCTATAGATTGGGGAATCCACTTGCCTAACATACTTGTTTGAAATGAACGGCTTCAACTCATTATATGCTTTCAGATACATCACCTCAGAAGAAATCCCTAGATCTATTAACACTCGCTTAACATCGAAGTTGCAAATGTTGGCCATTATAACCAATGCATCATTATGGGAAATGTCTACCCCTTCCAAATCTTCCTCCGAAAAAGACAACTGATAGATGACACTGTTCTCTCGATCCCATTTGGGAGGGGCCAATATCGACATGACTTCCTTAACGGGATAAGCCTCTGCCCATAATCTTGCTCGAGCCAATCGTGCTCGCAGATAGTTCCTTATTGCTTCTGTGCTATGGACAACGCCATGTATAGCTTCGAGTATCCCCACTACAGGTTTGGCCACTTGAGCCGAAGTACGATTCTCCTTGGCCATTCTTGGTTGCTCATTTGGTTTTACCTCGTCGTGCTTCACATACTTGGTTAACCGGCCTTGTTCAACCAATTCTTCCAAAAATTGTTTCAAAGTTCTACAAGTGTCTGTCGCGTGTCCATGATCCTTGTGGTAGAAGTATTTGAGGGCATGATTCCGCATTTTGGGGTCGCCGAGCATAGGTCTCGGCCATCTGAAAAACTCTCCATCCTTAATTTCTTACATGCTTTTGTTAATGGGCTTATTAAATACGGTATTCACGCCTTTGAAAGCGTTTGATTTCTTATATTTATCGCCATTGTCCTTTCGATCACTGTCCCTTTTATTCTTCTTATCTTGATTATCGTCTCTCCGATCGCCATTCCCAGTTCTGTCTTTTTTGAACCCCTATTGCTTGCTCATAGCTTTATCATCATCTTCCACCCTCGAAAATTCATCAACCCGTGCGAGTAAATCGTTGAACGTTTTGGGAGGTCGGTGGGTGAGGTCGTTGTAGATGCCATTACTGTCATATGGTAAGCCGAACTTGAAAGTGCTAAGGGCGAATCTTGAGTCATAATCCTCGGTCTCTTGATACAACTCAAAGTACCGTTGAGAATACTCACACAGAGTTTTGCCATGTTTCTTCATGAGTTGGGTTAAAGTTTAGGGCCCTTAATCATCCTGTTATTGGTAATGAATCGAGCGGTAAATTGCTCGGCCAGTTCTCTGAAGCTATCAATCTTTGCGGGTGGTAGTTTATCAAACCAGCGAAGTGCAGTATCACCTAAACTTGCTGGGAACATCCTGCACATAAGGGCTTCCTCGCCTTTCTAATAGGCCATAACTTGTTTATAGTGGCGGATATGATCGGCCGGGTCAGATCAGCCATCATATATGTTGAATTTTGGTTGTCCAAATTTCTTCGGGGGCGGTGCATTCTGAATTCTCTTAGTAAAAGGGGAACTGTGATCTTCTCCCAAGGCTCTTCTTGTTAATTCCACAGCCGACTTCTCATCCTCTGTTTTATCGGCCATGGCTGAATGAATTAACTTTCGCAAATCTTTTTCGGCCCAATTGTTCAACGGGTTTTCCTTTCTTTCGACCGCTTGTACTAACTTGATTCCCTTGTTAGCCTTACAAACTTCCCTTGTTCTCAATCGTTCAAAAACACTATGATGCCCTGATCGGTTCGGACTGGATTGACGCTCTTTTTCTTTAACAATACCCTCTCGTAACCATTTCTTCGAATTAACTTCATCATAGTCATCTCTTGAGGAAGAGACAACAGTCTCGGCTTCTCTTAACTCAGTCAGTTTAAATGGTTCATGTACCATCTTCTTAAGCATTTGCTCTTTAAGGAGTTGTGACAATATTTCGTTTTCTCGTCGTAATTTGGCCACTGCGGAAGATTCATTTAAATCAGGAGCATCTTTTTTGGGATAGTTAGGATCGTAGAGATTGTTAGACGAGTGAGTTTGTGAATGGTTTAGGTTAGGTTGCCTGGGTGCCGTGGCCACATGCCTGTTTGCTATCGGGTTCACATTTGTGTTGGGATTTGGGTCTGTCACTGGGGCTATATTTGAATTCTCACCTATTTGATGACTTTTAGTTTGAACCATTTCTAAACAAATTTCACAAAGGACTTTGTACCAAATTTTTGGATAAAGTAAAGCAATTAGAATGAAAATGGCGAGAAGAGAATAACAGAGGTTGAAGAAAGTAGCGAGATAGTAAGAGGTAGAAATCCAATTACCGGAAAATGAGAAATAGCTTTTTGTTGCGGTTTCCCAGAGACGGCTCCAAATTGTATGTGATGCTTTTGTACGCCGGGATAAGTCCAGCCTGAACTGGTAGAAATAGTAACTGGATTTTTTGCCTCTCCTCCCCCCTTTTTCGGTTCTTTTTTTCTATCCCTTTGTTTAGAGAGCCCCCTTTTCTATTTATAGCTCTGCATTTCGTGTTCCCCAAGATGGATTAGGTCAAAAGTGAAATTACCATCCGGGGCATTTTTTAGGGCTTTCGTGGCACTCATTTCCTCCCTCCACCTGTCGGAGGGACATCTGTTATAATTAACTTTCTCTCACTTTACACGTGTCACTTAATTATTCGTTCGTGCAGTAATCATCTATTTGTACGACATCATCTGTAGATGTCGCCTTCTCATTGGTGAGGAGGCTCGTGTTGATGTGTTTTCTCTCTGCGTATTAGAGGTCTTTCTTAAGTTGATTACCTTTTACTCGACGATTTTCCCCTTTGCTCGGCTAACTGTAGTCTTTTGCTTGGCGGATATTATATACCGTTTCTCACGTTGCCAGGCCTCTCCCATGACCTTTTTCATTTTTTGTGATAATCGGGTCTCGTCCTACTCATTCGGCCCATACGGAGATGTTGAGACTAATTTAGCCCATGAGAGAAGGTACAGAATTATGCTCCCACAATGACGTTTGATCTTTTAAATATTTTAATATCTATATATAAATAAATATCTATATATTAATCATAAAGTATTTTATCATATTAATATAAAAAGCACTTACATTGGGAAAAAAAAATTAGCAAGTACATAAAGTGTTTTTTCATATTAATCATTGTGTATATATATATATATATTTAATATAACAATATTTGATGAATCATTATCTCTAGACACAACAAAAATGTGTAAAATTAAAGAGGTATCTACCATCATCTATATATATATTGTATTTAAATTTTATATATATTGTATAGAACAAAAAAAAGAAGGAAAGAAAGATATGGCTGTCTTTAAGAATATAAATTTGTAAATAACTATAGAAATCTCGTGATCTTATTCCTTTTTTTTTTCAACCTCTACTCCATTAGTCTTTCTTTTCATCATTTGTCTGCAAGTAACATAGACAAGAATATTATTGACTTTTCCAACAAGCCATGGCAGGCTTTTGGTGTCTTTTCTTCATTCTTTTGCTTTTTTTTTTCTTTTCTTTCTTCTTTTGTTTTTTTTTCTTTTTCGTTTATTTTTCTTCTTACTTTTCTTCCTTCTTATCATCTTCTTTTTTTTTTAGGAGTAAGGTCATTAAGCATATTTAATTAAGTAAAAATTAAAAAATTACTTTGAAACAATTGAACAAATTAACATTTTTTTAATAGTTATCAATTTAATTAAATAAAGATTAACAAATTATTTTGGAACAATATCAACATTTTTTTTCAATAAATACTAATTTACACTTTAAGTCTCTAAAGTCGAACATAGAGTAATTTTTTTTCCCCCTAACTTTAGTCACTTTATTCAATTATTCAATATCAGTGAAATATCGGCGACTCGGCTTGATTTTAATAAAATATTGATGATATTTCGAAATACCGCAATTTTAATCGTATCGGACTATCGGGTCATAATAGCAGTTCGGCACCTCCTATTCTAACTCGGTATCGGCCATCTCGGATCGGTTTCGGCCGATACTTTGAACCATGCTATATATCGAATCCAATTATTCAAATCTTGTTTTGGAAAGGTTTCCCAAAAACACTATTCATTCATTATCCGCATTAAAATTGAGTATGAGTACAACTTAGGCATGTTCCACCTTTTCGAACGTCCAAAAATTATAAAATCCAATCCAATTTTTTTCTAAATTTGCTATGAGATTCAACATTTTCAATTTTTGAATTTTCCGATTGCCAACATTTCCAAAGGAAATTGGAATGGAATTGGAAACTATATTCAAATTTCCAAAATTCCAAATTTCCTAAAATACATTATTTGGTGAATAATACTTATATTATTTCTAAATTTGGTGATGATATATTTATATAATGTTTGTAGTTTTGTATTTATATCTTTTTAATTATTCTTTCAATCCATCTCAACTTAAGTTAACGTTGAACTTTTAGTACTTTCTAATAAATAAATAAAAAAAACACATTAATTTCAACCTAGGACAACTATACAACTTATTTTTTTAATATGAGATTTAATACATCGGTTAAACTCATATTTTTAACAATAATGCATGCAAGAATAGTATCTAGTATCTAATGTTTTGTTGTATAATTAACTTGTAATAATGATAGTAGCATATTGTTTATAATGTTTTTGTGGTGGTAGATAATTGCAATATAGTTCGTTAAAAGAAAAATCCCAATTCGACAACTATTTTTTCCAATAATATTGTAGTTATGTTAAAATTTTAAGAAATTGGAAAATTTTGAAAATTCCAAAGATTCCAGACTTATGATTCTTGAACTTTTTCTTTGAATTTTTGAAATTTTTGGAATTGGAATTGGAAAGGTATTTGGAATTCCGAATATTTGGAATTTTTTTCCAAGTAAGTGTATTCCAATATGTTCCATCCGATGAACACCCCTAAGTACACCCAATACCCAGTAACGAGTCATTATTTTTTACTTTTTTTTATGAATTATGCATATTTGTGAATATAAGAATTGATATCTCAATTTCAATTAATTAAGATGCTAGTATTTGGAAGGGAGTCCAAATTTGTTAATCTTACCTTAAGCAGGGTTAACGTGACTCTCTCTTCTTATTGGCCAAAAGTCTGTGTCAACATCAGCAAAGGCTCTGCTTTCATTTAAAAGCTCAAAAAAGAACTACTCAATTAAAATACAAAACATTATTAAACCAAAACAAAGGGTGCTGGTAAAAGCATCTTGAGAAGTTAGTTTAGAATCCCTTTTTCATAAAAGAAAAAAGTCATGTATAATTTGTGCATTCTTTAAAGGCACCTTTATTCAAGATATGACTTTATTCAACCAGCAAAAACAAACTGGCCAAAATGCTTTTGCAGCGCTTCTACAACTGCATTAACTACAAGTGCTAATTGCCTATATCCTTTTACTACCTCTGGAAACACACTCGCAAAAAAAGAAAAGAAAGGAAGTCACTCTAAACATTATGTTCTCCATTTTAATAAAGTTTTCTTTACATATATATATATATACACTCATATGTCTGTATCTGAATAATTCTTACATACCGACTTAGTGGTGTATAAAAGTATAATAACAAGAACTTATTAAGTATATGATGATTTGCTCTACATGATCATTATATACAACGACCATTCATGTTTTAACTTATTTATAAAATAATATATCGCTCGTGATTCTTGAATTTCCTGGACATGGAAATTGTCAAACCCAATATACTATAATTTAGTCTTACGTTTGGAGAGTTTATATATAAGTTGCAAGCAATCCAAATTACTGGACATGAATGAGGACTTATCAATATTTAGATCAAGTTTATGTTGTAGGCATGATTTTAATAGGGTAGTGTTACTGTCATGGGTGTTCAAACAAAATTAAAAATTATTCACCGGTACTTTGAAAAAGGGTGTTGAAACTATTTGTTTTTGGGGCGCTTTTACAAACACCCCTAAATAAAAACCAAAACACTCTGTATTCTTCTCCCACCTATTTTTTCACGTTTTCATCGACCATGAATAGAGGTTTGATGTATGAGTTATGTGGTTTGATTATATTGTGATGAGCTTGGATTGACAGGTCAGGGATAACGTGAAAAACAAAACTTGACGAACATGGAGGTTTTGATTTTTGATTTGGGGTTTTTAATGTTTTGTATTTTATTGAGTAGTCCTTTTTGAATCCCTTAAATAAAAATTTGAGACTGTTCTGATGTGGTGCGGACCAGTGGCGAAGCTACATAGAGGGTAAAGTGGGCAAATGTGCACTTAAATGCCCACCTTAAAGTTTGAGAATGTGCCTATTATTAATAGTATTAATTTTGAATAAAATTAAATCTAGTAGAAAAATATATTTTAATTTGCCCACCTTATTTTTTGTTAAAAATTGTCCTTTGCCCCCTTAATGCAGATTATGGTATTTTAGCAATTTAAAATTGGCATCATGTCACATTCTCTTTGAAACATTTTACTAAAACATCATTTCTAGAAGTACATACTAGAATATTAAAGGAGAGTCACCTACTACATAATTTTTTTTTTCTCCTCCTTTATTATTAAATTTTGGCTACGCTATTGACACTGATGTAATAAAAAACAAAAGGTCACATTAACCCTAGTTAAAGTAAGGTTAACAAACTTACATTCAATTAGAAGGAGGCCGCTAATAGTGAAATTGTGGTCGTAATGTAAAATCATACATTAACATTTTAATTAGTTGAGATAAATCTTTGGGTTGTATATTGATTTTGAAACGGAAAATAAATAATGATGGACCAATTAATAATGGATGATGTTATAGGCACCCCGATTTTGTAGCCAAAACACCGATGTATCTTTAACACCGCAATAATGATCATAGCAACCGTATGGTGATACCTCAAATTTAAGTACCGAGTCGGTGTCTTGTTGCTGAATTTCGACATTCGATTCGGTAACCTTCCACCGACTTAACATTCGACAAAGTTTGGCCGAGTCAATTTTTAAAAATATTTCACTGACATTCGATCTCGGCAAAAGGTTACCGAATTTTAACTTCTAATTCGGTGAATTGCCACCGAATGTTGACCTTGAAGTCGGCAACATGCTACCGACTTAGATGTTTTGTATTTGGGCAACCAACCCCGTACGGTGACACCCCAAATTTAAGCACCGAGTCGGTGTCTTGTTACCGAATTTCGACATTCGATTCGGTAACCTTCCACCGACTTGACATTCGGCAATCTTTGGCCGAGTCAATTTTTAAAAATATTTCACTAACATTTGATCTTGGTAAAAGGTTACCGAATTTTAATCTCAAACTCGGTAAACTGTCACCGAATGTTGACATTTAAGTCGGCAACTTGTTACCGACTTGAATGTTATGTATTGGGGGCACCAAACTCCTAATTTGTAGCCACAACACCGAATGGTTAATATTTTGGTTGCCCTTATAAAAAAAAACCTTATTTTAAATTTGTGGTGTTCTGGCTACAAAAGAGGGGTGTATATAACATCACCCATTAATAATAAACCTTTGGTTGTTAACCGATTTTGGTAATGCCCTATAGGACAAGCAGCTTGCCCAGGGAGTAATTTGTTGGATTAATTTTATATTAATACAATTAGGGACCACACATGTATATAATTAATGTGTGTGTTATCATTTATAAGCCTAAATTCAAGTGATTTAAATTAAGGTCTTTAAGTAAGCTTCGGGGTATATTTGTCAAGGAATTAATGTGTAAATACGTATAGGCAATTTCTAATTCTATGAGGGGCAGAATTAAAAATAGTGAAAGTTAGTAACCGCCACCAACTGTCATATATATACTTTGGATTATAGTCCCCAATCCACCCCAAATATCATTTTTCTCGTATCCTCTCAAAAAGAGAAACTTAAGTATAAGAAGGAAAAGGGTTGGAAGATCATCCTGTATTTGCGCTTCAGCTCAAATGCTATCGATAAATTAGGGTACGCTTTTCTTTATGATTTTTTAATAATATAACGTGATATGCTATCGATCCTTGTATTTTATGATTCTAATGGATTTAATTCTTACATAATCCATTCTCTTCCTACCTCTTGGAAACAAATGAAGCAAAACATGACCAACTCAACTAGGCAAATATGGATGGTTATTGAACTCACCTCTTAAATACTAGTTTACTCTTAACGAATAACACGTTAGAGCCATTATTTTTTTTCCTTTTTTTAAAGTTTAAATATAACTAAAATATATTTATTCATAAAGGATTTGTATAAATTTAGGTTATATAGGAAGTTAAGGAAAAAAATGAAAAGAAGAAGGAGAAGAAGAAAAGAAAGGAAGTTATACAGATGTTTATCGTTAATTATATTTTATTTATTTATTAATTTATTTTTATACTCATTTTGTTTTAGTAAAAATATATTTTAAAGATTTTTTTCAAAAAAATATCTCTTACTAAATATAATTAAGTCGTATTATCCGATAACAAACATCATCCGATAATTTATCGAATTATCTACTTAAATATGTTGCTGAGTTGAGATGATGTCCTGCCAACAATAAAAGAAAAGGAACAACAATTGGGCCCAGTGGAGCCAATGCACTAAGCGGAAGAGAGGGAACCGAGGTAGCAAAACAGAAGGCTGGAACCTTTTAATAAAAAAGTAAGAAAGAGTTGATTTTTTAAAAAAATTATAAAATAAATTAAAATATGTAGTGAGATATCTTTTTATTTTTTTTATAAAATTAATTTTTTTTTTGATTGAAGAAGAAAAAATTTTCATAAAAAATATTGAATGATGTAGGAGATCTACTCATAAAAATGAATATAAGATAGAGAGTATATCATTATA
Source organism: Lonicera japonica (assembly GCA_021464415.1). NCBI lineage: Eukaryota > Viridiplantae > Streptophyta > Magnoliopsida > Dipsacales > Caprifoliaceae > Lonicera > Lonicera japonica. Next base: position 53,545,538 of record CM038463.1, read on the forward strand.
TGCTTGAACTTATTTTTCTATTCCTTATACAAATTAAGTCCTTTTTTTTTTTTTTTCATGTTATTATTAAATAAAGTCTTCAAATATGAAAAGATGATTGAATATAGAAAACAGATGAGTGAAATAAATTATACCATAAAAGGCATAGTCAATTTTTTTTTAGTAATTTTACATAATTTAATAATTTTCTGGATCGTGTATAGGAAAAGAATATAAATAATTGAATTCAAGGTTATAATATTTTAGAGCTAAATAAAAAAGTTAAAATAAGAAAATTGGACTTGATATCATAAAATGACATTATCTTTTATATCTTAGACTCGTCCGTTAAGACTTGAATGGCCCACACGTTTTATTTATTATACTATTAAATCATTATCAATATTATTTTAAATAAGTGTTTAGACTTTTAGAATGCTAAAGTCCTAAAATGGTACTGATAATGATATATTAATATACTAAATATTAATAGGCAAAAATATGTGGACTATTTTAAGTCTCGAAGAGACATGTCTAATATTAAATAATTGAAGCCCAATTTTAAATTGCAACGGTACAATATTTTTATAATTTATATAAATTTATGCACAACAAAATTTATTTTTACACTATAGAGCGATGCACATAGCGAGCTAACATGTGATAATATTAGAAAGAAAAAAAAACTACACTAAGATACCTTGGATAGCAATATCAAAACTGGTACAAAAAAACAATTGATTTATGTCAGAAGTTAAAAAATAAGTTATTGTGATAAAAAAAAAAGAAAAAAAAAAGTTGAGGCATGCAATAGGATTAACTCTTACTTTCTAACATTTTAAATGGAAAACTTTTCAATACGGGGGAGGAAAAAGAAAATCACAATAAATAAATAAAGACGTATGACATACACTCATAAAAATGAGTATGAGATGGAGAGTATATCATCACATACATCAACTTATTTTTCAACTTCTCATATAGATTATTTGTTTTTTTCCGATGATTTTAGGTGTCAAACGAAGTCTATGTATGGTAATTGATAACTGATTTAATTCGTAGTATATATCATGATATATTATAATTTTAAAGGGCGGATTTAAGGTGAGCCGAGGCGACAGGAATATAAGTGTTTTTTTCCAATGTTAATTAGATATTAATATAGGTTTAGCACAGCACTAATACAAAATGTTAGTTCATTACTCATAAAGGTTAAACTTATGGAATGATGTTGGAGTATAAATGGTAATTGATTTTATTTCAAATGAAAGGTTGTGAGTTCAAATTTCCTATTCAACGTTAATTTTTTCTTCAAACCACCTTCTCTCTCCTCATGGTTTACCTTTCTTTTCTCCTTTCTTTTTTAACCCTTTACACTCCGTTATTTTTTAAGTATTTATAATTAATTTTAAATATTGATTGAAGTTAAATTTGTGATCAGTAATAAAATATTTTTATTTTATTTTAATATTTTCGACAATAAGATTTTTGATAGTTCATTTGTTCAATTAAATTTTTAGGTACTTCTTTTACACAATCTATCTCTCATAATAATCATGAATCCACTCTTAATAATTTTGAGATTATATTTTATAAATATTGTATATTAATCATGTAATATTTTTGAACTTTTATGGTGGGGTTACTTTTTGGTTATTTTCACTTTTGATTTATTACGAGGGGGTAACTTTTGGAATGTTGAAAATTGATGGATGAATAATCACCATCCACAATAAATTAAATCACGACTGATTGGTATTACGCTATGAGGCTATTAAAATACATAGTCTTTTTGAATTACTCCCTGAATAATTATTATAATTAGAGTTACCTTTCCAAATTGATCATCCTTTAACTAATTTTATTTTTTTTCTGTCTAAACATAAAAAAGAACCTAATTTTCTCTTCAAACCAATTGAACCTAAACCCATTTATCCGATTCAAACCCTACGCCCCTGTTTAGTTTATTTTTAAAAAAAATCATATTTTCATGTTTTATACGAAAAAAGTCAACTATACTTTATACTTACCAAAATTCATTTCACTTTACAGTCTCTCATAATAATTTTTTTAAAATACCATAACTTTAAATCCAAAAATTGAAATTAGATAAAAAAAATATTTGAAACCTACACATCGAAATCTATAAAATAAGATCTATTGTAACTATTTTTTGAGTTTTTTTTCATGAATTTTTTTGAATTGGTTGAATTTTTTTTAACAAAAATCAAATTCACTTTTCAACCTACTTTCATACTTTCCAAAAACTCAACTTTAAACATCAACCAAATAGGCGAGTTGGAATTTGTTGACCCTTACATTTAATTAGTTGATAAAATAAAATAATTTGATGAATCTTGCATATTTTATTGCATCGATCAATTAAATATAAGAGTAACAGGATCATCTTTAAATGATGGGCAACGAATTCTTACTCCAAAGAGGCCCACATATCTCCATTCATCTTCAATGACCCAATTCAAGAAACCCATTAATCCAACCCCCACCAAACAATTCATTCAAATCCATTGAACCTCCTCAGCCTTCACTGAACAACACCTGATTCAACTTGCAAATCATCTGAAATTATAGGCACAAACTGGATTTGTGTGCTTTATTTTTAGGGAAAATTAGTTAACAGTACTCTAGTTAAGGTTGCTAAAACTAAAGTTCCCTTTTTTTACACATTCCCAAATTTTATTTTCTCTCTATATACACATGGCAAATATCTCATGCGACCACTATTCACGGACCCTCCGTACGGACTGGCCCTTTTGGCACGCTTCTCGATAAAATTTTTTGATGAAATTTTGTGGGGATGTTTTTCATCGCCTGTAGAACATCTCCACCAAATTTCATCAAAAAATTCAACCGGGAAGTGGGTTAACTACATGATTGAAAAATACTGGTCCAGAAATAGATATATAAAATCCAATATTTTTCAATCATGTATTTAACCTACTTCTCGGTTGAATTTTTTGATGAAATTTGGTGGAGATGTTCTACACACGATGAAAAATATTTCTACAAAATTTCATCAAAAAATTCCATCGGGAAGCGTGCCAAACGGGCCAGTCCGTACTGACGGTCCGTGAATAGTGGTCCGCATGAGATCCGGACTCACACATACCTAAGTTATATATATGCATACCCAAATTTTATATATATACACATACACAAACTTAATTTTATCCCCTTATGTACACATACTTAGATTTTAATTGAACCAAAAAAAAAACCAACCCTTAGAGTAATCGATTTATATATGCACATCCAAAAAACCCATCAATATCACAAATTAAAGAGTTCACATTGACTTTTTCATTTTTCAAAAATTCATTAATTTGAAACCACTCAAATAGTTTGAACGAATATTCTATGCTATCTTCTTATAAAAAGAAAATAAAAAAATTATTATCTGCCATTTTTTAATTAAGATTATGAGTGTTATAATAATTGTAATTTGGTTGCCCATGAGGTTACTTTATTTACTTTCTCTTCGCATAAATTGAAGAGCGGAGACTCTTTATTTTAAGATTGACTTTTGAACCTTGTATCCCGTGATTTGTATTAATGTGTTGTCGTTTGTTTTTGGCAATTTTTAAAATAAATAAATAAATAAAAAGTGTAACTATCATTGAAATAAATGGTGAAAGAAAAGTAGCATTGACTTATAGTCCCTCTCTCCTTTTCTACTCCATCTCTCTGTGTGTAAATCCCACTCTAATTTGCCTCACCTTTTCTCTTTATAAAGTTTGGGCAGCTTTTAAACATCAAGAAGCTACAAATACATGGATCTAATGTACAACTTAGTTGCATTATTTTGTGCTGTTGTAGTTGTACTCTGTGCATGGAGAATGTTGAATTGGCTTTGGTTTAAGCCTAAAAAGTTCGAGAAGCTCCTCAGACGGCAAGGCCTCAAGGGAAATTCCTATACGTTCTTGTTTGGAGATTTTAAGAAACTTTCTATGATGATCAAAGAAGCCAAATCCAAACCCATCAATCTCTCCAGTGATATATTGCCACGTGTCATGCCTTGGGTCCTTGATTCCATCAGTAACTATGGTGAGCTTCAAATCACAAAAGACCTTTCATTTATTCCATTTTATATTTTAGAAAAATTAGAAAATTTTCGATCCCTTCTGGTTGTGTGATCTTCCTTTTCTTTTTCTTTAGTTAATAATAAATAAGTTATTATCTCCCTGATCACTAATTATATTGAAATTAAGCACTGAGAAAGGAAAATTATATTGAAATTAACTTATCATTGAAATGGTGTGAAGTATGGAGTTTCAATTTTTGGACCATGTGAATATCTATGTTTATACATGTTTTTCGTGGGTACACAATACATATAGAAAAAAATAAAGAGTGATTTTGGATTCATCCACTTAGCTTATAAGTCCATACACGCCTAAAATATGGAGAGTTAATTGCTAATGGCCTTGTAGCGTCTTGACATTCTCCTTTTTCTTGGTTGGACTCACATATATGAAATAGTAATAATAATAATAATAACAATAATAAATAAGGAGAGTTGACATGATAATTTTTTATTTAAAAAAAAAAAATAGGGGCCTAAGTCTTTCGTTTTGTTACAAATAATAAAAAAGACACTCATCACTCCAGATGAGACTCAACCTTTTATTTTAAACTTTTGTTATGGAAAATTCTTTTACCTAGTCAAATTAGGTCGCATAACGTGCATAAACAATGTGGAGTGATAGAACACTTGTAAAAAATAAAAAGAATAATAAACTAAATATTACTTTAGGGTAGCAAACAACCACAAGTTAATCAAATATTTCTCTCTAATTGACAAGACAAGACCATATATAGATATAGGTGAGTGCTATTGACACACACCAAAATATTTACTAACACTCCGTCATATTTACTTGGCCCTTAAGGACCGAGTATATGTGTACATACTCGGTGCCTAGAAACCGAACTATTTTTGAGTAAAAAAAATTACACTGGCTTGGCCCCTAATAACCGAGTATGTGTACACATACTCGGTCCTTAAGGGTCGAACCAATTTAGAGTGTTAAAGAGTATTTTGATGTATGTCAATAATAGCCTCCTAGATATAAGCCCTATAAACTATACCCACTTCTACCACAATCCATAACTTCCTACTAACTCATTAATTACATAATAATCACTACTATACTAAATATAGTAATTGACTAACAATGACCCTAACTACAAGACCCACGACTTAAATTATTGTGCCTATCAATCTAAAGTTATTGTTAAAGTGGCCTATCAATCCTCCTCCCCTGTTAAAGGGTTGATGCCTTTTTTTTTGCTGAATTTTCACTAGTGATTGTGGATTGAATATCTGCAATCATAAGTAAAAGTGGTGCTCGAAACTCGTACCGGGAAGATTCTTTCCTCACCATTAAAATGAATATCCCTCTCCCTACAACGTTGCATTTCCTCCCATGTTAATTTTTTGACTGCCGAAGTAGTCGAGGGTTGACCGAGAACACTAAAGTTTTGTTTGGTTCACGAAAAGAAAATCAATTCTTATCTTTCATTCTCATGGGGGTGGAAAACTAAAGTTTCTGTCGAGTTTCCTTTCTTAATTGTGTTTGGTAAAACATGGGAAGTATTTAGATAGGGGTATTATTGTCTAAAAATTTTGTAATAAATGCTATGAAATTATAAGAGAAAATCAATTATATGAGTTTTGGGAGAAATGGCTTTATACCTACTTTTCCATCAATCATGAAAGTGTTTTCGGAATTTGTGCTCACCAAACAAAAGAAAAGAAATAATTTTCTTTCATGATTACTCAAATCTGTGAACCAAATGAAATATACTACTAATTATCGGAAAAGTAAGATACTTTTATCAAATCCGTGAACTAAACGAGACCTAATACTAATTATCGGGGAAGTAAGGTATTTTTCTCGAGAGAGCCGCTCACCCCTCGTTCGGGCCAACTCAATGATCTCGTGTAAAGTCTTGGGTTTGAACATTCAAACTTCCCCTGCAATTTCATCTTTAAGGCCACCTAGAAAAGTTTTTTGCAGCCAGCCAATCACTTGGTTTGTTAATTTTTCGAACTTGTGTTGGTAGTCTCGAAGGCTTCCTGTTTGCTTAATTTTTGATAGTGCCTCATCAAAACCTTCATACCCTGTTGGCCCGAATCGGGCTACTAGCTCTTGCTCAAACACTAGCCAAGTTATAACGGAGTTTTCTGCCTCATGTTTTTGGTAACCATTGCAACCATTGATTGGCTTCTCCCTCCAAGTGAAAAGTAGCAAGAAGTACTCGTTGGTCCTTAGGCGTATTTTGGTACTGAAAGAATTGGGCTGCTCAACGAAGCCATTCAATTGGTTCGATTCCGGAGTATCTAGAAAGTCCATTTTCATGCACTGTGGTTGGAATTGAGTGGTGTTAATATCACTACCGGTTTCTTTCAGAAGCACCATTTGGTTGATGAGTCCGGGCGTTGTGTGTGAGGAGGTCGGGGCATTCCATGGTGGGTGCGAACTATTGAACGAGGCTGTGAGTTCCTGCACAGAATGGTGCAGATCGTCAAGCTGATGATGGGTGTGTTGGGTAGTAGCTGGGAGGCCATAAATGTGGTCAGACAATTCATGGACACTCCTCTCTAAACTCTCATGTTGATTTTGGGGGGATTATTGTTGAATCCTGTGGGAAAATTTCGGTGACTACCCGACAGCAGCACTGTGATGTGAGCAAAATTTCTATCTTAAGACAACTTGTTCAATAGTATTAGAGTAAAATAAGTTTATAGTTTTGATTTCTGAGTTTACTTCAAATAATTTGTAGCATTTCAATTTGGTGTTTACTAATTAATTACAATGTATTGTGATAAAAGTAAATTTCATCAGTTATATTTCATTTTTTTTCCTATTATATGAGATGCGCACGTGCCTCGAGAATTATTCTAACTTCCATGTGTGTGTTTTGTAATATACAGGTAATAATTATTTCTTATGGTTGGGGCCAATACCAATCGTGACAATTATGGATCCTGAACTTATTAAAGAAGTGTTGCACAAGCATGACATCTTTAGGAAGCCCTATGCAAATCCACTAGTAATGATGTTGGCAAATGGATTATCAGTCCATGAGGGGGAAAAGTGGGCCAAACACAGGAAAATCATTAACCCTGCTTTCCATGTTGATAAGTTGAAGGTTAATTTTCCATACCAGAAGGGAGATACTATTATCAGAATTTTTATTTTTTTTTTACCATAACAAATCATTTCATCTTTGTCGTTTTAAAATTTAGATGAAATTATTAAACTGGCAATAATATCTTCCTTTTCATAATTCTTATTTTATCTTTCTTTTTTTTTTGTTTTTTGCATGATTCTTATTTTTAAATATATAACTTTAATTTAATGCATTTGTGTTCACTTAAAACTTCCATTAAAATTAGTATTTGTTGAAATTGCTAGCATGATTTTAGATGTTCTAAGATTTATTGCAAATATAATATATAGAGATGTGATTTCTTTCTTGGTTGTATCACCTTGATTACAACAATATTGTAAATCAAGGAAGAAATCATATTGATCATAGATTCCTACTTTCTTTATGTCCCATGGGTTGTAGTATTTATACCCCTTGTTTTGTTCATTGCAACCTCTTGTCCTGCGGTCTTAATAACACGTCCGTTGTTGGCGGGTGATACATATTGTTGCCCGTCGGATCACCACAGAAGCTTCCTTTTCAACCTACACTCACTTATCTATGCTCTAGCATTCCACCACTGAAATCCTAACCCTGTTTCCTCTACTATCATCGATCTATGTCTCTTGAACAACATCCTCAATATCCCTCTTAAACTTTTTCGTCAAGGTAGCTCTTTTGATCTTGAAGGGTTATAGTAATTATTCCACGCATCATGTTGTTTGGTTGTCATCTTTACCTCCTCTTCTTGATAGGTGTTTAAAAGCACACCTACTTGTAATTGGTTTTAGATGATGATTGACTACATGACTTAATTAATGTTCTTCTCAGTTTAACAATGTTACTGCTACTCAGGTTACCCTTGCTCATGTGAACAGAACAATTTGTGTTTCAAGCTGCAAATGTTAGTGAAACATCCTCGATCTAGCTTGAGGGGGAGTGTTGAAATTGCTAGCATGATTGTAGGACTTCTAAGTTATTGCAAATACATTATATCTCTATATGATTTGTTCCTCGATTGATATCTCTTTGATTATAGCAACCTAGTAAATCTAGGAAGAAATCATATCAATGATGGAATCTTAACTTTCTTTATGCTCCATGCATGGCTTGTAGTAATAGTACCCCTTGTATTGTTCAGTGCAAGACACATAAACATATGCAATACAACTATCTCGTATTCTCTCTTTATATTTTTTAAGCGGTATCATATATCTTTTATAGTAACCAACTGTAAAATTTGAATCTTTGTTTCTTTAATTCTTATCACAGCTTATGCTACCAGCAATTTTTTGGAGTTGTAACGAACTCACGAGCAAATGGAAGGCGATAGTCTCGACAAAAGGCTCGTGCGAGTTGGATGTATGGCCTGACCTAGAGACATTAACTAGCGATGTTATTTCGCGCACTGCTTTTGGTAGTAGTTATGAAGAAGGAAGAAAGATATCTCAACTCCAAAAAGAACAAGCTGAGCATGTTATGCAAGCTGCGCTATCCATTTACTTACCAGGATTGAGGTACAAATATTGTCTCAAATCCAGCATAATTTCAATTTTTTTTTCTTTTAGGCATAATTGATTTATAAAACCCAAAAAGGAGGAGTTAGTAATAGAATTGGAAGTGAAAATAACAATATGCACGAAGATTCAAAATTCAAATTAGCCTTTCTTTTTTATAAATTTAGTTTATTAATTAGTTGTTCTTTCCTTTCTAGATTGTTTGAACATTGATCAAAATTTCTTTGGATATATGTAGGTTCTTGCCAACTAAGAGGAACAAGAGAATGAAGGAAATTTACAAAGAAGTAAAAATTTCATTGCAAAAAATTATTGATAAAAAAATGGTTGCAATGAACGAAGGAGAAACTAGTGATGATTTATTGGGCATACTATTGGAATCTAATATGAAAGAAATTCAACATGGGAACAAAAGTAATGGAATGAGTATTAATGATGTTATTGAAGAGTGTAAGTTCTTTTATTTCGCTGGACAAGAAACCACCTCTGTTTTGTTGGTGTGGACTATGATTTTGTTAAGCATGAATCCAAATTGGCAAGCAAAAGCCAGAGAAGAGGTTTTGCAAATATTTGGGAATGATAAGCCAAATATTGATGGGTTAAACCGCTTAAAGACCGTGAGTTCTCTAACATATGCTCTTCATGTTTTAAATTAAGCGTCTAATTTGACTTCTACGTATTTTTAAGGATTTCATCAATTTAAGATAATTAATTGTTTAGTGTAAAATTTATTTACACCAAAAAAAAAGGAAAAAAAAAAGAGAAGAGAATAAACCTCAAGGGGCACCTTACATTTTGATATATTCTAATTTTAAACCTTGTTCAATTTTTATTTGTTTCAGGTAACTATGATTCTGTACGAGGTTCTAAGGTTATATCCACCAGTAGCTGCGCTCAGTCGAACTGTTTACAAAGCGACTAAACTAGGAGAAATATCCCTACCAGCCGGTGTGCAAGTAGGATTGCCACTGATGCTAATTCACCATGACACTAATATATGGGGTGATGACGCGAAAGAGTTTAACCCGGAGAGATTTTCTGAAGGTGTATCAAAGGCAACAAAGAACAAAATTCCGTTGTTCTCGTTCAGCTTGGGACCCCGAATATGCCTTGGGCAGAACTTTGCAATGTTAGAAGCGAAAATGGCTCTATCTATGATTTTGCAGAACTTCTCTTTCGAGCTTTCGGCATCTTACGCACATGCTCCTTTTAGTGTCGTAACTCTTCAACCACAATATGGTGCTCAGTTGATTCTACACAAGCTATAGTATCACATGTGATTATAAATTTCATGGTTGGGAATTTGAATTTTATAAACCATTTCGTAGATTAAAACTTTCTTGTAAAAATAATATGGAGGTTATAATAAACATGTTAATTTCTTAGTGTATCATATTATGTAGATAAGCATTAGTTACCGTTTAGTGGAAGTATTTGTAATTTAAATACTAAGAGTTCGTTTGGTTTGAATTTTAGAAAAAGAATTGATATTTTAAATTCGTAGAAAGCTCTTATACATGAATACATGAGTAAATTTTCTCTCCTCCTCCTCCTCCTCCTTCAATGTGTCTTCTTCTTCTTCTTCTTCAATGGGTGGCTATGACTTCTAGTTTACAGCATCTCCTTGTTATATGAAATGTTTCTCTATACTGTGTTAAGACAGAATGTCTATGTTTAGTGTTCACATATTTTGTATTATAGACAATCTCAAAACAAGAAGCATCGAAGTGCCTATAAATTCTTGTAAAACTTATTCAATGAAAGAATGTGAGCTTGGACCAATGTGAAATGTCAAGAGATTCTCTACACAGTGTCGCTGCAATAAAACTTCGGTTCTAGTGTTCATGTTAAGTATTGATGTGGCCAGAACCTGCACAGTCCCACGGACAGGCTAGGCGAAAGGTGGAGACATTCGCTTGCAATTTTCCATGCTATAAAACCAGTTGGGTTCACCATCTTGATTATTAGACAGTGATTGTTGACATCTGGTTCTAATGGAAAGGAATTTTGGTTCATAGATATTAAAATTTAACAATCTTTTTGTACTTTTAGCGTTTTGGAGATACTTCAAGAAATTTTAAGATATTTGGTATAAAATATTAACATTTCTATCTAGCGCTTACTCACGGTTAGTACGGTTAGAATGTATTATGATAATGATTAATTTTATCAGTTAGATATGCCAATTTTTATGGAGACACGTATGTAATTTTAGAATTGTTGAAATTCAAGTTCTAAATACTGTGTTTGTTTAAAAATTGTTTCTTATGGATTGGGATGGTACCGGCCAAGGGAGCACATTATGGACCCTAAACTACTTAGAGATGTTTTCCACAAGGATGAATCTTCAAGAAGCCCAATGCAAATCCAGCAGTCAGGAACTTTGCAAATGGCTATCAACCCAAGAGGGGGAGAAGTGAACCAAACATAGGAAGATCATTAACCCTGCTTTCCATATCCGTCGCTGTTGAGCCCATTTCTGAAAACTTGTTTTTGCTTTGAATCCGCTATAGCTCCTATGAAATACCCCAAATTTAATTACACAGTTAAATTTGCCTTCTTGGTTTTGTACCTGTAAGCTATTGCTTACAAGAGGACTGCAATAACCAAAAAGTTCAAAAGTTCATATGCTACTTGAAATTGAATGTGCATGGTCGTCTCCTTGTGTTTCTTTGAGACCTAAATTAAATCTAGTAGCATATAGGTTTTTCACATATAGATTAAATTGTTTAACTTTAACCATATATAGCAAATTTCTTCTCCACCTACTAAAGTTGTGTTTGGTGTTCAAAACAAGAAAACATGAGAGGATAAAATCATCCATTTCCATGTTTGGTGCTAGTCGGATTCAATACATTCGAGGTGGGATAAGACAATATGACAAAAAGATAATATATGTTACTCATTACATATTAATTATACATGTATTATACGAATATATATTATACACAAAAAATTTCCTATGCGGATTACTGTTCACCGATTGCCCGTACGGATTGGCCCATTTGGTATGCTTCCCGATTGAACTTTTTGATGAAATTTGGTGGGGATGTTATTCATCGTGTGTAGAACATCTCCACTAAATTTCATCAAAAAATTAAACCGGAAAGTGGGTTGATTACACGATTGAAAAATATTGGTCCAGAAATAGATATATAAAATCCAATATTTTTCAATCATGTAATTAACCCACTTCCCAGTTTAACTTTTTTGATGAAATTTGGTGGAGATGTTTTACACACCATGAAAAACATCCCCACTAAATTTCATCAAAAAATTCCATCGGCATGCCAAATGGGCCAATCTGTACGGGCAATCCGTAAACAGTAATCCGTACCAGAAATGGACTCATATTATACATATCAAATTATATGGCTTGAAATGCAAGATTAGATTAAATTTATCATGTCTGTACTATCTTATCTTGTAACTATATTTATCCTATTTTATATTTTTATGTGGCACATCAAAAGCAGCCTAACAATAAACATCTTTGTGTCAAAGCTTATGCTACCAGCATTTTATAAAAGTTTTAGTGAACTCACGAGTAAATGGGAAGGGCTAATCTCAGCGAAAAGGTCATGCGAGTTTGGAAGTGTGCAGGCCTTACTTGCGAACTTTAATTAGTGATGTCATTTCGCGTACAACTTGTGGCAATAGCTATCAAGAAGAAGAAATGTAGGGAATGAAAGGCTTCAGGGTTACATCATTTATTTTCTCATTTTTGTCCCTCGGGGCCGTGCCTTGTGCGTGGCGCATGACTTTTTGTCAAAGGAATTACCATACTATAATGAAACTTTAGGGGGTTAAATTAATGAATTGAAACATTAAGGACTGAAGTGAGAATGTGAGTAAACTTCAGGGATTAAAGTATATTTCACTCTAAAAAATTCCCACAATGTTGGAATGCTTTAAATCATGATTTTCGTTAGGCAGTTTCATTTTATTACAGTTAGTTCAATGTTGGCCTTATATTTTGACGGTAAGTTCTTATTATAGAAATTTATTTATTTTGACAAGTAATTTTGATATTGTACAAGATTTTACGATTATACCCGCTAGTAGTTGTTGCCCTCACTCATAAGGTTGAGAAAGAGACCAAATTAGATGAAATCCCTGTTAGCTGCGGTTTAGGTGGCATTAGGAATAATCCTAATCCACCGTGAGCTATGGGGCGATATACAAATGATTGAGTTCAAACGAGAGAGATTAGCAAAGGAATGTCATAGGCAACGAAGAATAAAGTCTAATTTTTTTTTTTCCCATTCGTCTTTGGACCTCGAATATGAAATGGACAGAATTTCGCAATGTCGGAAGCAAAAATGGCCTTGGCCATGATTTTACAGTGATTCTCTTTTGAGATTTGGACATCTTATGCCCATGCTCCTTTCTTTATTTTATTTTTTTCAATCTTAAGCAGCTTTGACTAGATGAAATTTTTTAAATTTTCATTAATGGATGACTGTATGAAATTAGAGAAAGGTACCCCTGTTATTTTATTTTGTTTGTCCATTTGGTGCAATGATTAGGGGAAGGGGATAAGGTGCCTACTACGCCAGGGTACGGGTTCAAACCCCCACTCTAACTGGGAGTGGAAGCTACTTTTCACACAATGACCAAAAAAATGCATAATAAAAATTCAATAAGATTGAGGAATAAGCATTCACCAGCAAGTTTACATTTTAATGCTTCGGAATATTCGACATTAGGAGGTGAGAACACTGCCTTCAATTCATCATTAAAAGATAAAAACAAACACAACATACGGAAAAATATGTAGTTATCTCTTTCCTTCTGACTAAAGCCTAATATGATGAATTGGGTTTTCCAATTGAAATAGAACCTCGAAAATGACCAAAATAATTTGCAGACAAATGAAGAACAAAACTGGTTTTTTGGTCACTGGAAAATAAGTCTGCATTGACTAAAATAGAGATAAAAGAAGAGGAGAATCTTCATATACACTGAAACCAAATATTAAAATGCATTCCATTATTTGCTTCATAAAAATTCCATAAATTCTACTGCAAAGAAAAATTTCATCATTCTAAAACAGAACAAAGAACAAAACCTAGAAGGGTAATGCCGAAGAACCTTTTAATCACCTTGGTCCCGATAGAATCGAAGGCAACAACGGGGTGCTACTCTTGCTAAGTGCATCACGTTTCCGTAATGGATTCGAGAAGCCACAATCAAGGTTTTCTTCGACTTCCATGACACCTTCTAAAACTTTAACCACCACTGACATCGACGGCCTCTTGACATAGTCACTTTGCAAACACCATGCTGCAACCTTCATCATCTCCACAACTTCGGCTCCATTTGAGCACATATCTTCGCTATATGAATCAACCATTTCCAAAAGTTTACCTTCCTCCATTCTTTTCCGAAAGAGGCTTAGCAAATGCATGCTCTCTTCCGATTTGGATCGGTCGAAATTCTTTCTTCCACAACAAATTTCTAACACCACAACTCCAAAGCTGTACACATCAACCTTTTCTGTAATAATTGAATTCAACCACTCTGGGGCTAGATAACCGGGAGTGCCTCTCATTGTGGTCATAACTTGGCTCTGATTCCTATCAACTAGCTTTGGATAGCCCAAAATCTGCTACCTTCGCATTATAATTCTCATCTAAAAGGATGTTTTGAGGTTTAATATCCAAGTGGATGATCTTTTGCCTACAATCCTCGTGGAGATAGGATAATCCCTTGGCAATGTCAAGAATAACCTTCTTCCTGCATTTCCAATCAAGAATTGCGCCCTCTTCGTTTTGGTGATAGATCCATCTGTCCAATGAACCATTGCACATGTACTCGTAAACTAAAATCCAACCATGAGATTTCTCAACACAGAACCCTATCAGTCTTACCAAGTTAAGATGGTGAATGCTGCCAATGGTTTCAACCTCGGCTACGAATGATTTTTTAACTTGGGTTAAACCGTCAAGGCATTTTACCGCAATTTTAGTGGCATCTTTGAGAGTCCCTTCGAAAACTGAGCCAAATCCTCCCTCCCCAAGCTTTTTGCTGAAGTTTTCGGTTGCAACTTTTAAGTCTTCATAAGAGAATCTAGTGGGCAGTCCCGGTACTTGATCTAGATAATCCTCTTCCTCTTCGCCCTTTCTGCTCTTCAAGAATACCACAAACCAGATTATTAAAAGAACGAAGAAACCCCCAAATGTGGATCCCAATATAGTCCCAAGCCGGTTTTTCTTCTTGGCTATTGATGAAGGAGTGAGAGCCGACGTAGGAGAGATTGCACTTTGTGGAATCTGAACCTTCACAAACACCGAAGAGTTGTAATCAGTGTTTTCCTTCTCATTGTTCATTAATGAAAATATTTCGGATGGCAAATAGCATTCCCCATATAAGAGATCCAAACCATAACGAAATATGGCAGCTTTGCATGAACAGTTCCTTAAGCATTCTTGTTTACAGCTCTCCATATCAACGTGACCATCCAGATCAAGGGGATCAAAATTATGACCTAAATTAAAGGTAAAATAGGTAACGTCCTGGAGCTCTACAAATGTATGATATTGGGAAGAATTGCAAGTAAGCGGAACAATTTCGGAACAACCAAGATTAGGCTGCCTATCATTTATTTGCCTAAATGACTTGGGGCAACTACATTGCCCATTTAAGCAAATCCCATTTTTTCCACAAACCATTGGGTAATTACAGTTGCCAAAATCCCCTGTAAGTAGATCCGCCACCTCCTTCCACTCGAATTGCCGTTCATAAACCTTCAAATGTCCGTCTGGCTCCAACTTCATATACTGTGCTGAGAATCCCTGGGGAATAGAAATCACGGGGTTGCCAGGCTCTACAGAATTTATAAAACGAACTATACTTCCATTTAGAGTTACATAACTTGGCACTACCGGATCGTTGACTAAATATAGAGCATAGACTTGCGGAGGGTTCGATTCTATCGAAGCGAACAAACCATCTTTAGTAGGAAAAAGAGAAAACCAACCTTGTTCTGGTTGAGCCGAATTAGTGGCAGAAACGCTGGCAGTTAGCCTCTTGCCAACAACCAACTTTTGCCCGGGAACCAATGCATCAGTTGGGTAATCGAAAGACTGCCAAACGGTTGAATTGTTTTCATCAAACAGAACAAGATTCCCCTCGTCTGTCAAGTTCAACCCGGCCACATTTTTACTTGCGGTGTTAGTAGACCAAACGAAAGTACCGTCAGCATCTCGTAAAACAAGATCTCCATCTAGCGACAGCTGCAACGTTGCATTGCTCCCTACAGGCTTGTTTCGATTAGCAGACCAGACAACCTGTGGCAAATAATTTGGTGGATCTACAGTACCAATGCTATTTGTTATAACAATGTAGATTGCGAAGAGGTATGATGTACAATTCCCATTGCAAAAGAAGCCACATGCGAATGTTCTGATCCCAAATGTTCCTCTTTGAAGGATTGTTGTAATTCTTGATCCGTCCCTGAAATACGTTGTGCGCGGATCAGAGACGTTGTTGAGCCATGATGAAGAAAGATTGGCCGTCGGATAATCATACTGAGAAGGCTGGGCGCGGATTAGGCTCAATATACAAAGTATAGGTATGAAATAGCAAAAAGTCCAGCATAGTTTAGTACCCATTTGAAATATTAGCTGTTTTAACTATACAAAGATGTTGAACTGAATACATGGAAATGTGTGCTTAAGCAGAGAAGTGTGGATGGATAAGAAAATTAGATTTCTAAGGTGTGAAGACTGAAGTTATGTGCTAAGTCAATATTGGAAGATGGCCCACAGCTTTTATTGTAAAGTAATAGAAAACGCGTATAATAAGTTGCTTCACTGCCTTTTCTGACACTGTAAATCTAGCAAAAAAAAAAAAAAAAACCCTATCTTTATTATGCATATATGTTATTCTCTGTTTCAAATCAAGTCTTCGTTATTTTTAATTTAAGGGGTTTTTCATTTTGAGATATAATTGATATACTATTTGAAAATATATTAACTATTTATAATCAAATGATCAATTTTCCAATCTAAAATGAAGTGATGTTCTTAAAAACTCACAAACGACCATTTTTTTTAGAAGATTTATAAATTATAACTACATATTAATTTTTTTTTTATCATAACCACATATATAATCAATGTACTATTTGAAAATATATTAACTATTTATAATTAAATGATCAATTTTCTTGATAGAGGTGTTAAGGCTAATTCAAAAATCAATCGAATAGACCGAACTGATCCGAAACAATCCGTAAAACAACGAACTAGAAAAAAAAAAAAAGAATCAAAAATCAAGAAAACCAAAACCAAATAGTTTGGTTTGGGTTTGAAACTACCTAGTTCAAAACAAAACTAAACCGAATTATGTATAAGAATAAAAATGGTTAATATATACCGTAAAGCCTCGTTTGATTCGGGTATTAAAAAGTGTGATGAGATTGTTAATACCATTTTTTTTATAATACCTTGTTTGATTCGCATAAATGTGCTAGGATTACTAATACCGGTATTAACTTAATACCACTCTTTGTGGTATAATTTAATACCAGGGGAGGTGGTATTGTTTATGCAGGATTAAAAAAAATGAACTATATATTTTCAAAAATGCCATTACTAGTTACTACTATAATATTTTCAAAAATGCCACTACTACTACTACTACTACTACTACTACTACTACTACTATATTATTATTATTTTTATTTTATTTTATTTTCTAAAAAAAAATTTATTTTATTTTTCTAAAAAAAAATTATTTTATTTTTCTAAAAAAAAAATTATTTTATTTTTAAAAATTTTATTTTTTTAAAAAAACAAAATTAATTTTTTTCCCTTTTTAATTTTTATTTTATTTTGTTAGTCCAAAATATAATCACATATACGAGTTACAGAATCAAACATGGTATTAACATCAGCATATGATATCCCAGTATTAATATTACATGAATCAAACAGAGTATTAGTATTAAATTAATACCATAATTAATAGTCCAGTACTATTAGGCCGCGTTTGATTCGGGTATTAAAAAGTGGGATGAGATTATTAATACCACTTTTTTTATAATACCTTGTTTGATTCGCACAAATGTGCCGGGATTACTAATACCGGTACTAACTTAATACCACTCTTTGTGCTATAATTTAATACTAGGGGGAGGTGGTATTGTTTATCCAGGATTAAGAAAAATGACCCATATATTTTCAAAAATGCCACTACCACTACTACTACTATATTATTATTATTATTATTTTAATTTATCTAAAAAAAAATTTAAAAATAATAAATTTATTTTTTTAAAAAAATTAAATTTTTTTTAAAAAAATATTTTTATTTTGCTAGTCCAAAATATAATCCCGTATACGAGTTACATAACCAAACATGGTATTAACATCAGTATCAGATATCCCAGTATTAATACTGCATGAATCAAACAGGGTATTGGTATTAAATTAATATCAGGATTAATAGTCCAGTACTATTAATACTGGTATTATTAATTCCACTGATCCTAATACCTGAATCAAACGAGGCCTTAATACTAGTATTATTAATCCCGCTTACCCTAATACCTGAATCAAACGAAGCCTAAGGGTTAAGTATATTATAATACAAAAAAGTGGGACTTTTATAAGAATATATTTTTTTTATTAATTGAATGTTGTGATCATTTAAAAAAAAAATTCCTTAACGCGTGCCCTTATTATTGAATTAATTACATAATGTTAAGATTTTTTTAAAATAATTTAAAATACACTCGCTAAATTAATCTTTTCACCACATTTCAAAAGTTTTAACTTTCAAATTTGATAGTAAATTAAAACCACCTCACACAAATCTATCAACTCATCCCGCTTACTATTTCGCTCTATTAGTCATGCACTCATGCTTTTCCTTCAACGCAACGTAACAAAACCGTCAAACAAAATATACCTCCCCGCCTTAAAATTTTCCTCCAAAAATGGACTCCACCTTTAGCCGTACCATTTGGGTTCCTTGCCTTCATATACCCGCCATCCAACTTCTATTTGGGTTTACTTCCAATGATTGAAGGTTCCTCTTCAAGATAATGATCGAGTTGGGCTTTACGGATTTACTTCCAAAAATAATTATGTTTGGTTATCTTTCAATTTACGAATTGAACTATCTATAATTGTTTAGTTATGTTTGGTTCTTACGCAAGTGATTTCATTGTATAAAAGTCAATTAACCATGTTCTTGTTTATTTATTTATTTACGGAATTTGTTCCTTTGAGTTTTGTTTTATTTCCTTTCCCCTTTGTTAAAGTTTCAAAAAAATCCCAAAATTTTATGGACATTATATTCTAAAACGTTTTTAATTTCGAAAAACATCGGAATCAAAATTGAAAGATATTTGGGATTTTGAAAACGTATTTTAATTCATTCCATCCGAGTTACATCTTAAGTAGAAACATATTTTGATATACGAAAAAATTCTTTTAATCCATATAATTTTTAGTTCCAGGCCTTTTTAATTAATCAAAATTATTGTCCGATAAATAATATTCTTATGCTAAAATCCGTTAATTAGCAATAAAAGTTATCGTCACTTGGAGTATGTTTGGTGAGTGTTTTTTTTTTCAAATTTTAAAAACTCAACTTAAAATCAACTTTACTTTTACGCTTCCCAAAATTTATTTCACTTTCCTTTCTCTCTCTAAAAAAAACTTTTAAAACACCGTAACTTTAAATCTAAAAATCAAAATTAGATAAAAACTATATTTAAAACTTACTCATTGAGATCTATAAAATAAGTTCAATTGTGACTATTTTTTGAAAAAAAATTTATGAGATTTTTTAGTTGTTGAAAAACTCAAACAAAAACTAAATTCACTTTTCAACATATTTCAAACTTTACCAAATACCATATTTTAAAAACTCAATTTAAAATCTCAACTCAAAACATCACCTAGATGTTCATATTTTGTAAGGATAAGTTTTAATAAACTCACCCCACTTGTGGCGTCAGTTGAAAGTTTCTCATTAAAGTTTGTGGGTGTAACATTTAGGTGATAGTTGGTAGATGTTTTGAGTTGAGTTTTTAAAATATGGTGTTTGGTAGAATTTGGAAGTATGTTGAAAAATGAATTTGGTTTTGTTTGAGTTTTTTTCAACCAACTAAAAAATTTCATAAAATAGTCACAATGGATCTTATTTTATAAATTTCGACGAGTATGTTTTAAATATATATTTTTTATTTAATTTTGAATTTTGAATTTAAAGTTATGGTGTTTTAAAAGTTTTTTAGAGAGAGAAAGTACAGTGAAATAAATTTTGGGAAGTGTGAAAGTATAGTTGATTTTGAGTTGAGTTTTTAAAATTTGAGGGAAAAAAAAAACCACATACCAAACAGCCCCTTAAGTTTTCTCTAATTGTGGTGAGAAGATTAATATAATACATCCAATATATTATTTGGTAAATATACTCGCTGCTGCTATATATATAATCTCCATTTAAAAAAAAAAAACCCCTCTTTTACCACCCTTCTTTATGTATACAACCCATTTTTACCATTTATATTTTATTAAAATTTGTATATTTGAAATTTACTAATTAATACATATAAAATAAGATCCATTATGGTTATAAAATTACGTGTAAAAGAAAAAATTAAAGAAAACCTATTGCAACCCACTTTTCTCTTTTTAAACATATTTTTTCTTCATATATTTATATTCAAATCACTTTACACAATTTATTTGTCTCAAATCACCTAATTATTCCTTTATTTTAAAAAAATATAAAAAGATATATGTTTATATTTAATCTTTTACAAATTTAAATAGTTTATTTTATTTTTTAAAAAGTATTACTTTTGTAAACCAATGTTATTACCAATGGTACCATATATATACGATTAAAATTTTAAAATATGTAGTGTTGTTATATGGTGACCAAATGATTATGGATGGCAAATGGTACAACCATTCCTTTTGTTTAAAATAAATAAATATTTAATCTTTTAAAGATTTAAATATATATTTTTAAATCACATTACTTTTATAAACCAGTGTTATTACTAATAAAGCCATTTGTTTATAATTAAAATTTTATAAGTATATAATATCAATGGGATATATTAATTCTTCCAATTAACCCCACCCGACCTTAATGAAATGGTGAAACGGGTTCAAATTTAAACATATCGAGTATTTTTTGCTCAATCTTATTATTTTTTAATTATTAATTTTTTTTTTACCTCATTGTGTCATTCGACACAAACAATACCTAGTTAAAAATAAGATCCATTCCAAACATAAACGTGATAGGATGGAGAGGAGGAATTTCTATGAGAAAGGAGTTCCTACCTATAAACAAAGGGCATACTTGTCCGCATCAATAGGACTGCAAGCCTTCCTTCCTTAACTACCACTGACTTGACATTGGATTGCTACGAGAGATTTAAATCGTATACAAAATGTTAAGAAAAATTACATTTTACCCGCATGAAGTTTGAAAGCTTTTTTAGTTTCATCCATAAAGTTTATTTTCCCTGCATTTGTGGCTTCACCTTCTTCTTCTGGTCCTTCCCCTTTTTCCTTTTTGCATGGTTTAATCATATCCTAATGAAGGGAATGAAGGACTTAATTAAGGGCATCAATGCCATTTATTTTCCCTCTTTTGCTCCTCCAAGTTCAAACAATACCCGGCCCCATGCATGTGAGACATGCATTTTTTGTCAAAGAAACAAATTGGACGTCCAATTTGGGCAGCACATTGAAATCGAAATGAAATTTTAAGGGTCAAGTTGACAAAATATAAACTTCATAGACTAAAGTGAGACTTCGGGAAAATTTCATGTGGCTAAAGTGCTTTCCAGAGATCAAAGTTAGATTATCAATTTGAGATGAAATGTATTTTATTTTTTTATCTCCTGAATTAAGAGTTTACATTGCCTTTGAATCAATTTACTGCATCTTTCGATGCTAAACTATTTTTTTTTTTACAACCACTGATTAGGTTGAATTTAATTTATCTTTAAAGTATCAATTAGTTTTCTCTTTAAAAGTAAAGTCAAAATATGTAGAAATCTTAATTTGGAACCAAAGGAGAATCATATTTTAACTTTCATATTGTTATTAAATAAAATTAAAGTATTTTAAGAACAAATTAAAATTATACAAATATAATACTCGCTTATCAACAGAGTTCTATTTCATTAAAGATCTAAGCACATATAATTTCATACTAGAATCGGAGGCAACACGTGATGCGCGCTTACAATATGATATCTACTAATTAATCCTCAATTACATAACGATGACCGTTAATTACAAAACAAAATCTAATGTACAAAATAAAATCACTTGTATGATTCTTTTATAATCATCTAGCACCCTTCCATGCAAGAACTCAGATTAATTGTGTGTAACAAATCCAACATATATTCTTCAAGGCTAAAAATATACTCGATCATGTAAAAGACAAATATATTAACTCATATAAATATATAAAGGCAGGCTCTAAATATATATATATACACACACATATGAGTATTTTTGAATTGTAAAAATCAAATAAGTGCAACATGAGCCACGTTATACATGCATGGAAGAAACAAGTTGATTCCACCACAATTATCTTTATTGACTGTAATAAATATAAATTGTTTGATTCATCTACTATATTTATCTAAAACCAAAGATATTTCTGGGTTCTTGAATCTGCGGCAATTTTTGTTTTTCAAATTCTATCCTCGTAAGCTTTATTTCACAATAAAATATTTACGGCACATATCAACATGGAGTTATAAATTAATGAGTAGACTATTAACGAATTCATATTATTATTGGGTTGCCCGTTTGATATGATTTATTAACGAATTGCATACAGATTTGAACACTAAGGCTTCGTTTGATTCCGGTATTAGGATAGTGGGATTAATAATATCAGTATTAATAGTATTGGATTATTAATCCTGGTATTAATTTAATAACAATACCCTGTTTGATTCATGCAATATTAATACTATAATATCTCATGTTGATGTTAGTACTATGTTTGGTTCTGTAACTCGTATTCGGGATTATATTTTAGACTAACAAAAACAAATTTAATTTTTTTTAAAAAACAAAAAAAAATTAAAAAAATAATAATAATGTAGTAGTGGTGGCATTTTTGAAAATATATGGTTCCTTTTTTTTAATCCCTGATAAACAATACCACCTCCCCTTAGTATTAAATTATACCACAAAGAGTGATATTAAGTTAATACCGGTATTAGTAATCCCAACGCATTTGTGCGAATCAAACAATGTATTATAAAAAAAAAGTGTTATTAATAATCCCATCCCACTTTTTAATACCCCAATCAAACAATGCCTAAATTTGTTAAGACCCGTTAACAAAATTGTAAATGTTTAATATAATGAGGGGTCCTAATTAATGTTTACATACAAAAATAAACCTAAAGAGATATCTCACTTGTCTCCCTTATTTCATCAGCCCTCACTTTACTCACTCTTTCTCCCACTCCGAATGCCGAATTCAACCTCCATTTAGGAGTGAAATTTTGTATCAAAAATATCAAATTATAATATTTTACAGGATTTTTTGAGATGTAGTTCGTCAAAACTTGAGATATCAAACATGATTTTTTAAACTATTGATTATTTTAAAATTAATGTATCGTTAAAATAGTCTGAATGCATGGACTTAATTCCTACACTAAGAATGAACTAATATTAATTCTGCGCACACACGATGTATTTATAGAAGAAATTTTTTAGTTCATGATTAGTGAGTGTTGATAAGATTTATTTGTGATTTTTCTGTACTCTTGTCCTTATCATTAAGCCATGAAAGTTAAATATATACTTATTATATACATTGGGATGGGGTGTTTAGAAAGTGCTTTGCAGTTTTGAGAAACTCTAGAGGATCTATATATAAATATAATCAAGAGTCTACCCTATAGTGTAAATGCTTAGAGCATCTCCAACAATGCTCTCTACTACCAGCATATGGCGATATTCACATGGTAAGACCATCGATTCGCACAATTGTCTTCCTTTTAGACTCTTGACTCTTGACTAGTATGCTATTATTTGGATTAAGGAAAAATACATTAAATCTCCGTATAGTTTTCCAGGTTAATGGGTCGCGCCCTTAAATAATTTACTTGATATTAAACTCTTTTAAGTCTCGTTTGATTCGCGAATTTAAGCACTCAGGAAAGTTTTTCTTTTTCTTTATTTGGTAAACACAAATTTAAGAAACACTTTTTTAACAGGAAAAAAGTAGGGGGTAAAGTTATTCATCTCAGAACTCATGGCATTGATTTTTCCTTATTATTTTTCAGCATTTATTACAAAAATTTTGGAAAATAATACCTCTACCTAAATAATTTCCATATTTTACCAAATACAAGAAAGGAAACTTGATAGGAACTTTAGTTTCTTACACTCATGGGAAAGACAAGGGAATTAATTTCCCTTCTGTGAATCAAACGAGGCCTTATACTATTACTGCCTCTCACTTTATCCTAACTTGTTTAGAAATTGTTAGTGTTTAAAAATGTTTGATATTTATTTTCATTTTCGCCCATTAATTTTTTTTATATGTTTTTAGATTTGTCTTTATATTTTTTGTTAGATACAATAAGCTTAAAACAGAGATATATTACTATTGGGCTATTCAACAACTTTTAATTAATTAATATTTTGCCAAATATGAAGTAATAAGTAATAACCAAAGTTATCACAAGGTATTAATCTCATTGCATGTTTATGTGTAGGCTTGTTAATGGATCGGATATGAACCGAATCGTACAGTATCTAAATCCGATCTAAAAACTAATACATCATATTGAATCCAATCCATATATCCAATCCACTCTAATCCGAAATTTAAAAAAATAATCACAAGTAAAAATTGGGAGAAATGGAATTGAACTTGTACTTAGAATAGAGAAATGTAGATTGGACATCATACGGATCTGGAAAAATTATGTATTTTTTGATATATATATATATATATATTTCAATCTTATAATTAATCCACTTTCTGGTAGAATTTTTTGATGAAATTTGGTAGAAATGACTTACACATCATGGAGATTATCTCCACCAAATTTCATCAAAAAATTCATCTCCAAAGTAGGTCAAAAGGTGCACATGTCTGTGTGTATATGTCGAATTGGGTTGTAAATGGATCGGCTTGGGGTATATCCATATCCGATTTGTTAATCAAAGGCTAAATGGATTCGGGTCAGATTTAGATAATTGAACAAAAATTCTTTACCATATCCGAGTAAATGGATAGGATTCGGATCAAGATCCTATCCATTGACATGCCTATTCATAAGGAATACTAAAAAAAAAGCAATTTAATCATACTCTTAATTGAAATTTTAGTTTGCCCATCTCAAATATTTTTTTATAATTATATTTCGGTAGCTTCAATTTAATACTCATTTAAATTTTTTAAACATAGTAAAAAAGCCTGTTAAAAATAAAAAATAGACTATTACTTTATTCTCTTCCAAGAAATACTACTAAAATAATATTTTTACATTTTCATTATATTATATTGTGTTATAAGATCCTTGATATAGTCTTAATCGATAGAATATTATGAATTTATTATTAATAATATTGCGTTATTGTTTAAAAGTAAATATTGTTGACCTTGAAGGTCTTAATCTTATTTTGATAATAACAATAAATCAATCACGTGTAATTTAACATGTTCTTGATATAAGATTATAGATTTCTTATTTGGAAAATCAAGAATAGCATGATTGCTCAAAGAAAGTTTGACAAGAATCATTCAATCAATATCCGATCTAGTCAACGAAGCATTGGACTAAAACTGATCTATCCGAATCAAGATCATTCTTCTACAAGCGTTGGACAAGACAAGAAGATCATTCTCATCACTCACAAGCTAGCATGCAAAATCATGAAGATCAAGATCAAGGATCATATGCTAAAGCTTCAAGGAAAAAGCTTCAAGTGAAGAATCAATTTGAAGAAACAAATCGAAGCATTCGAAGACTCACCTATTCGGTAATTGAGTGTTTGCTTAGGATTAATGTAAAGTTTCTTAATTGATTGATAATATAGCTCAAACATAAACTTGCATCATTGTTAGATTGATCAAAACCAAGTTTGAATCAAAATCATTTCAAAACATCATTCTTGCAAAAACCGGTTTTGAAATAAATTCATAATTAATTCATATGAATGAATTTTGATACAAAAACATATTAGGGAGTCTTAAAAACTTATTTGGAACACTCCCCAAGCATTAGAATCAATTTTGGAATCATATTGCAAAAGTTGGAAAAATTGCACAAAACCTCCACCCACCAGAAACATGTAGTCGACGACATGATTAATGGGTGAGTAGACTACATTACTGTTGAGGGTCATGTAGTCGACTACATGGGCATCAGTGTAGTCGACTACACTGCCAGAATATAGCCGTTGGAACTTTGTTAAATGTGCAATTTTGTCCCATAAACTATTGAATCCACCTCAAACGGCTATATCACTTTTGGGACTATAAATATGACTTCCAAGACTCATTCTAAACACCTTGAATCATTCATATACTCTATTCTTCATCTATCTTCACTATTCAAAGATTCAAGAAATTATTTTTGATCAATCATTCATCTTTTGAGCTATATCATCTTGATCAAATAGGATAACTCTAGAATGAGCTTCAAATTGTATTCTATACACACTTGAGAGAGTTATTGTAAATTGGTGCGAATCACCAAACAATTTAGTATTCAAATTGTGAGAGGTAAATCTCATAGGAAAACAATAAGATAAATTCTTGTTTAGTTTTTGTGAAAGGTAAATTTCACAAGTTAGCAAGAGGGTATCTTGTGAGAGTATTGTGGTGTAGCAATACTTGTAAAGTGTGTGAGACAACACTTGTAGAGGTTTGATCTTCACCCGGAAGGAGATTGATTTTAGTGAAAATTCTCAGGGAACTAATTGAGCGCGAACTATGGTTTGGTAAACCAAAACCGTGTGGACAAAAAGCCTTGGACTTCAAATTGGTTCAATCTTTCTAACTCAATCTCTTTATTATTGATTGTTTAAATTATTTGAGATTGCTTAATTATTTGCTCTTGTGCTTGATTGTTCATTTGCTTGCATTCCTTGATAAATTTGTTTAGTAAATTGTATTACTTAAACATTTTCGAAAAGTTTTTAAATTCCGCATTAAGTTTCAAAAACCTTATTCACCTCCCTCTAGGGTTGTTTTCCGACCAACAAATATCTTAATTCATTACAAGTGGGCCCCTATTTTACCATAAACAGTTGCATTATTGTGATTTTATTATTAATAATGTCACGTGGATCCTTCTATTTAAAATTCAAACTTTATTAGGTCGAGATAAAGTGAAAGACAGCAATAGTACTGGAGGATTGAGTGTCAGGTAAAATAGTTTAAGGGGACAATCCGTTAACCCGAAAAACTATAGGGGGTTTAATCTATTTTTCCTTTTAAATTAAAACTATATTACTAATCATTTATACTATTAATAAAACATGAGTAAGGTTTTTGGTGTCTTAATTGAATTACCAAAATATCCCTCCTCTATAGTAAGAAAATAAACAAAATTCAATTATAGGATTTGAACCTGTGAACTTACGCATAAAGAAAATGTGCTTTACCACTTGATCAAACAAAATCATTTGTCTTAAAAGCGTTACCACTTAAGCAAACCCCTTTTTTGGTATCTCTATTCAATTATTAAAATATCCCCCCATTCTCTTTCCCATCAAGGACAATTTAGTAAATTAATTTTTTTATTTAAATGCATACTTTTATAATATCATATAGTTACAACGGGTTAGAGCGGATTAATTCAGGTCGAGGCAGATTTAGGTCCAAGTAAAGGTAATAATTTTTGTTTTTGGTCGTGTTTGGGCCTAACACAATATGACACGAAGCTATGTTATTTTTACGAAATACAAACACAACCCACTGAATACACAACACGAGACGACATACATGATTGCAGGTTTGGGGTTCACACAATGCGTTAAAGCTGCACACAGATTACAAAAGTTAATTATAACACAAGCAGAAACGAGGATTTTCTCTAATTAGAAATGATAAGACCTATTTAACATGATTAATATAACGTAAGGTCCTAATAAATACGTTATAACACAATTAGAACGTGGTTTTTTTAAAAATTTAGACACGATAAGATCCAATTAACATGACAAGACACGATTAATGCCTATCTCCAATTTTATTTGAAAATTTGGACACGAAGACAACTTCGTGTTTACAATTATAGACACAAACACGAATCATTGAGCCAATTTCGTCTCGTTTCATTGTGTCGTTTCTAAAATTGCTACTTCTAGGTACAAGCATAATTAATGGAAATGATTCTAAATTGCCAATATAACACCTGCCTCGGTCAGGCCAAGAAGGGTATATATAGGTCGGGCATGCTTTTTGGGGGTTAAGTTCAGATCTCCCTAACCCCGCTTGCATCCCTACGCATTACTAGCCCTACTAACAACTATAAAAGAAATTCAAATTAATTTTTCTTTTCAACAAAAATATAATAACGGCAATTAAATATATGAGAACTAGGTCATTTTTATTTAATCAAGATCATATGTTTCAAAATCTATACATATATATCTAGAGAGAGATAATTTAAAAAAAATTACTATTTTAGGATAGGTAAACCTGTTAGAGTGATATACTAAAAGCCATGATTTTATTATTATTAGTTTTGATATGTTATATAGACTCAGTTTTGCTATTTTAATGAGAATTTTTATGGGGAATGGTTGCATTATATTATTTATTTAAATATTGTCTATGTGTGTGTTTTTTATTCTATATAGTAGATGAGTGTAGAGTATATCTTACATATAGAGGATCATATCATCGGTTTTTGTGGAATATAAGTTTATTGGTTCACGGTCTTAGATGGAATTGGACAACCATCGGTAGAATTGTAGCACAAATTTTAGTACTTTATCTTGACTACAGGAAACGGTATAGTTTTAACTCGTTGTGTTAGTACACTTTGTGTGTATTGAACAGGACCAGTTTGGGTTAATTGTTTTTATACTGACTATATAAAACAATTTAAAATCCCATGGTTATTATGATTACTTATACTCTTAATCTTGAAATAATTAATAGACATATATATATATATATATATGTAGTATTTGTTGTTTTGACTCATTAAGAGTGAGATTCATTTATGAATCAATAATTTTCGTGAATTGGATGATGACACTATATGTATGATGAATATTAATTATTGACGGAATTCACGTCCCGGTATATAGATTGATGATAATCCCTTAAGAAGCTTATAAGTTTTGATCCTGTCAAACCCTGTAGATGGATTATGTTAATCCGACATGTCAAATAAGTTAAGTAGTACGCTCAAGGAATAAGAAGTCATTTAAATATAATTGTCAGTAATTTAATTTAAATGATTGTTATCTGAAATCTTAACGTGGAAAAAATAATAATTATTTAATAACAAGGAGCTTGAAATATAATTTTGAGATAAGGAAGGGAGTGCAATTATAATTTTTTAGTGGTATGAATTATAATTTATGGAAGGAATCAATTCTTAATCGAATTAGGATTCCGGTTTTTCATAGTAATCCCAAACACTTATTTCTCCTTAGGGTCCCTATCGTAACCTTATATATATGCCATCCTTCCCTCTTCTCTCGACATAATAATTCTCACGAATTTAGAATTTGTGCCGTAGAGAGTAGAGAAGGAGATCTTGGTGATACCGCAACCCACACTCGGTACAGAATTGCAAGGCGAAAGGAATACGATAGAAGATCTTGAGGTTCCATCGAGCCCGTGTTCTCGATTCGTCTACACCAACCCCTCTTCGTGCTGAGACGAGATCAAACCAGAGAGATCTCGAAGGTAAAATCCGATTTCGCACTAGGGTTTTACATAAAAAAATTTGTTCGGTCTATACGCAATATTAAACAATTCTGGAACTAAGTTTCCATCAAAATCTGTATTTAGAAAATTATGTTCATGAACACTTTAACTTTGCTAAATAATCAGGCTTTACTTTCTATAATCCGTAATGTACACAAAATTTATCGAAGAGGACATTTACGTAAATCTATTTTGTAGGTCGGAAAATACCCTAGAGGGGGGGTGAATAAGGTTTATAAAGCTAAATGCGGAATTTAAAAATCTTTTCAAAAAGTTTAAGTAAAACAATTTACTTAACAAATATATATCAAGGAATGTAAGCAATAACAAAACAATCAATAATAAAGAGATTGAGTTAGAAAGATTAAACCAATCGAAATCCAAGATTTTTTGTCCACACGGTTCGGCTTGTTCCCCCTACTCCGCGCTCGGTTAATTCCCCGAGAACTTCCACTAAAACCGATCTCCTTCCGGGTGAAGATCAAACCACTACAAGTGTATTCTTCTCACACACTCTACAAGTATTGCTACACCACAACACTCTCACAAGATACCCTCTTGCTAACCTATGAGATACAACTCTCACAAATATGATTTGAATAAGTTTTGGTGGCTAACACCAATGTACAATATCTCTCTTATGTATAACAAAATACAAATGAAGCTCACACTAAGAGATATCAAAATTGATCAAAGTATATAGCTCAAAAATGAAAGATTGATCAATTAAATGAATTGAATACTTGAATAACTTTGTATATATGTAAAATGAGTTTGTACAATGATTCAAGTGTGTTAAAACATGTCTAAGACATCATATATATAGCTTACAAAATCATATGGCCGTTGGGAATGATTAAGAGAGGTTTTGGCTCCAAGGTATACATTTTCAAACTTTCCAACAGCTAGTTTTGACAAAAAAATTCAAAATTGTTTTGTTAATTTCTCTCAATTAGACCGTTGGATCATGCTCAAATTTTATTCAAAATTGCCAGGAGATGTTGTCTAACTACTGTAAAAATTTCAAAATGATCGGAGTTCGGTAAAGCCTCCATTTTACCGTTAGATCAAAACCGGGCAAAAATTGAGCGAATTTTAAACGAAAAATAAAAATATTTTTCCAATTTAATAATTTAGTTCCAAATAAAATTCTAATGATTTTTGAACCTCAAATATATGTTTCTAAGATACCCATTTTTATTATAGCTTAAAATATGATCATTTAAAATTAATATGAACTTCTAATTTATCCCAAATTTTATAAAATAAAAATAAAAGAAAATTAAGCATAATTAAATAATGTATGCTCAAAATTAAGCATTATCAATCTCTTTTATTTTATTTTATAAAATTTTCTTGCATTAATGTACACATTATTATGAGTATTAACAAGTATTTTTACAGCTTTAGATTAATAATTACTGATTCCCTTCTTTTTGATGAAGAAAAAGGGGGAGAAGTATGTGTGTTATGTGTGTGTGTCATGAGTGATAATGGTACACACTCGTTTATTTTATCATTTTGTGTCATGAGTGATAATGGTACACACTCGTTTATTTTATCATTTATTTTATTATGCTATGCTTGATCAAGAACGACTACTTTGTCTATTTGTTTAAGTACTTTTCGATATGCAAGTATTTTTCATTTTTTAAAAATTCATTTTCTTTCTCAAAGTTTTCACACTTGCTAGAAATTATCAAATTTTCCTTTTTGAGGCTAGCATACATTTTAGACAAATTTTTAAACTTTTTATGCAATTCATCAAACATATCATATAATTCTTCATAATCATTCTCATCATGTATATCATTATTAATAGATGCATTATCATCACTAGATGAGTAATAAGAAGAGTGTACCTCATCGTCTCTTGCCATAAGGCAAAGATTTGTCGTTTCCTCATCGCTAGAATCGGCATTGGATTCACCTTCTTCGGAATCACTCCAAGTACCTTTGAGGGCGTGTCGTACTTGCTTGAAGGATTTGTCTCTTTTGTCTCTTCTTTCCTTTCTTCTAACTGGGCAATTTGTTTTGAGATGCCCTGGTTCATGGCAATGGAAACACTTCTTTTCTTCTTCATTTTCAACTCTTGGTTGAATAGATCGATCATTGTTCCTTCTTGATGACGAATCAAAGTTGTTTCCTTTACCTTGAAATTTCTTCTTCTTGGCTAGAAATTTTATGAATTTTCTAGAAAGAAGAGCCATATCCTCATCTTCTATCATCAACCCTTCATCATTATCTAGTTGAGTTGCTTTGAGAGCTAGAGACTTTTTGGCTTTTGAATCACTTTCTTCTTCTCTTGCCAATTCCTTCCCATGGGTTTTAAGTGAACCCAAGAGTTCATCCATGCTTAGCGTTTTGAGATTCTTGGCTTCTTGAATAGCCGTTACTTTGGGTCTCCATTTCTTGGGAAGAGTTCTAAGAATCTTTCGAATCTTATCCTCATTAGAATATTCCTTTCCAAGAAGATCTAAAGCATTAGTAATAATAGAGAACCTACTATACATAGAAGCAAGTGATTCATTAGGCTCCATTTTGAAAAGTTCATAATCATGAACGAGCATATTAATATTATCATCCTTAACTTGTGAAGTTCCTTCATAGGCAACTTCTAATTTATCCCAAATTTCTTTGGCGGTTTTACAACTAGAAATCTTGTTGTATTCATCTATAGTTAATGCACAATGTAGAGCATTCAAGGCTTTAGCATTAAATTGGATTTTCTTAATATCATTCTCATCATATTCGGAAATAGATTTAGGAGTGACTATACCATTTTCATCGGTTTTGGTAATCTTATAAGGTCCAATGAGTGTAACCTTCCATTGTTCAAAATCACTAGCTTGAAGGAAAGTACACATACGACTTTTTCAATAACTATAATTTTTACCATCAAATAGAGGTGGTCTAGTGGTGGAAGAACCTTCGTTAATTCCGGTTCCTTGATAAATAGACATGATCGTAAACTCTAAGATTATTAAATCAAAACAAGAGTACAACCTCTTATACCAATTGTAGGTCGGAAAATACCCTAGAGGGGGGGGGGGGTGAATAGGGTTTATAAAACTAAATGCGGAATTTAAAAATCTTTTCAAAAAGTTTAAGTAAAACAATTTACTTAACAAATATATATCAAGGAATGTAAGCAATAACAAAACAATCAATAATAAAGAGATTGAGTTAGAAAGATTAAACCAATCGAAATCCAAGATTTTTTGTCCACACGGTTCGGCTTGTTCCCCCTACTCCGCGCTCGGTTAGTTCCCCGAGAACTTCCACTAAAACCGATCTCCTTCCGAGTGAAGATCAAACCACTACAAGTGTATTCTTCTCACACACTCTACAAGTATTGCTACACCACAACATTCTTACAAGATACCCTCTTGCTAACCTATGAGATACAACTCTCACAAATATGATTTGAATAAGTTTTGGTGGCTAACACCAATGTACAATATCTCTCTTGTGTATAACAAAATACAAATGAAGCTCACACTAAGAGATATCAAAATTGATCAAAGTATATAGCTCAAAAATGAAAGATTGATCAATTAAATGAATTGAATACTTGAATAACTTTGTATATATGTAAAATGAGTTTGTACAATGATTCAAGTGTGTTAAAACATGTCTAAGACATCATATATATAGCTTACAAAATCATATGGCCGTTGGGGATGATTAAGAGAGGTTTTGGCTCCAAGGTATACATTTTCAAACTTTCCAACAGCTAGTTTTGACAAAAAAATTCAAAATTGTTTTGTTAATTTCTCTCAATTAGACCGTTGGATCATGCTCAAATTTTATTCAAAATTGACAGGAGATGTTGTCTAACTACTGTAAAAATTTCAAAATGATCGGAGTTCGGTAAAGCCTCCATTTTACCGTTAGATCAAAACCGGGCAAAAATTGAGCGAATTTTAAACGAAAAATAAAAATATTTTTCCAATTTAATAATTTAGTTCCAAATAAAATTCTAATGATTTTTCAACCTCAAATATATGTTTCTAAGATACCCATTTTTATTATAGCTTAAAATATGATCATTTAAAATTAATATGAACTTCTAATTTATCCCAAATTTTATAAAATAAAAATAAAAGAAAATTAAGCATAATTAAATAATGTATGCTCAAAATTAAGCATTATCAATCTCTTTTATTTTATTTTATAAAATTTTCTTGCATTAATGTACACATTATTATGAGTATTAACAAGTATTTTTACAGCTTTAGATTAATAATTACTGATTCCCTTCTTTTTGATGAAGAAAAAGGGGGAGAAGTATGTGTGTTATGTGTGTGTGTCATGAGTGATAATGGTACACACTCGTTTATTTTATCATTTATTTTATTATGCTATGCTTGATCAAGAACGACTACTTTGTCTATTTGTTTAAGTACTTTTCGATATGCAAGTATTTTTCATTTTTTAAAAATGCATTTTCTTTCTCAAAGTTTTCACACTTGCTAGAAATAATCAAATTTTCCTTTTTGAGGCTAGCATACATTTTAGACAAATTTTTAAACTTTTTATGCAATTCATCAAACATATCATATAATTCTTCATAATCATTTTCATCATGTATATCATTATTAATAGATGCATTATCATCACTAGATGAGTAATAAGAAGAGTGTACCTCATCGTCTCTTGCCATAAGGCAAAGATTTGTCGTTTCCTCATTGCTAGAATCGGCATTGGATTCACCTTCTTCGGAATCACTCCAAGTACCTTTGAGGGCGTGTCGTACTTGCTTGAAGGATTTGTCTCTTTTGTCTCTTCTTTCCTTTCTTCTAACTGGGCAATTTGTTTTGAGATGCCCTGGTTCATGGCAATGGAAACACTTCTTTTCTTCTTCATTTTCAACTCTTGGTTGAATAGATCGATCATTGTTCCTTCTTGATGACGAATCAAAGTTGTTTCCTTTACCTTGAAATTTCTTCTTCTTTTGGCTAGAAATTTTATGAATTTTCTAGAAAGAAGAGCCATATCCTCATCTTCTATCATCAACCCTTCATCATTATCTAGTTGAGTTGCTTTGAGAGCTAGAGACTTTTTGGCTTTTGAATCACTTTCTTCTTCTCTTGCCAATTCCTTCCCATGGGTTTTAAGTGAACCCAAGAGTTCATCCATGCTTAGCGTTTTGAGATTCTTGGCTTCTTGAATAGCCGTTACTTTGGGTCTCCATTTCTTGGGAAGAGTTCTAAGAATCTTTCGAATCTTATCCTCATTAGAATATTCCTTTCCAAGAAGATCTAAAGCATTAGTAATAATAGAGAACCTACTATACATAGAAGCAAGTGATTCATTAGGCTCCATTTTGAAAAGTTCATAATCATGAACGAGCATATTAATATTATCATCCTTAACTTGTGAAGTTCCTTCATAGGCAACTTCTAATTTATCCCAAATTTCTTTGGCGGTTTTACAACTAGAAATCTTGTTGTATTCATTTATAGTTAATGCACAATGTAGAGCATTCAAGGCTTTAGCATTAAATTGGATTTTCTTAATATCATTCTCATCATATTCGGAAATAGATTTAGGAGTGACTATACCATTTTCATCGGTTTTGGTAATCTTATAAGGTCCAATGAGTGTAACCTTCCATTGTTCAAAATCACTAGCTTGAAGGAAAGTACACATACGACTTTTTCAATAACTATAATTTTTGCCATCAAATAGAGGTGGTCTAGTGGTGGAAGAACCTTCGTTAATTCCGGTTCCTTGATAAATAGACATGATCGTAAACTCTAAGATTATTAAATCAAAATAAAAGTACAACCTCTGATACCAATTGTAGGTCGGAAAATACCCTAGAGGGGGGGGGTGAATAGGGTTTATAAAACTAAATGCGGAATTTAAAAATCTTTTCAAACCGTTTAAGTAAAACAATTTACTTAACAAATATATATCAAGGAATGTAAGCAATAACAAAATAATCAATAATAAAGAGATTGAGTTAGAAAGATTAAACCAATCGAAATCCAAGATTTTTTGTCCACACGGTTCTGCTTGTTCCCCCTACTCCGCGCTCGGTTAGTTCCCCGAGAACTTCCACTAAAATCGATCTCCTTCCGGGTGAAGATCAAACCACTACAAGTGTATTCTTCTCACACACTCTACAAGTATTGCTACACCACAACACTCTCACAAGATACCCTCTTGCTAACCTATGAGATACAACTCTCACAAATATGATTTGAATAAGTTTTGGTGGCTAACACCAATGTACAATATCTCTCTTGTGTATAACAAAATACAAATGAAGCTCACACTAAGAGATATCAAAATTGATCAAAGTATATAGCTCAAAAATGAAAGATTGATCAATTAAATGAATTGAATACTTAAATAACTTTGTATATATGTAAAATGAGTTTGTACAATGATTCAAGTGTGTTAAAACATGTCTAAGACATCATATATATAGCTTACAAAATCATATGGCCGTTGGGGATGATTAAGAGAGGTTTTGGCTCCAAGGTATACATTTTCAAACTTTCCAACAGCTAGTTTTGACAAAAAAATTCAAAATTGTTTTGTTAATTTCTCTCAATTAGACCGTTGGATCATGCTCAAATTTTATTCAAAGTTGCCAGGAGATGTTGTCTAACTACTGTAAAAATTTCAAAATGATCGGAGTTCGGTAAAGCCTCCATTTTACCGTTAGATCAAAACTGGGCAAAAATTGAGCGAATTTTAAACGAAAAATAAAAATATTTTTCCAATTTAATAATTTAGTTCCAAATAAAATTCTAATGATTTTTGAACCTCAAATATATGTTTCTAAGATACCCATTTTTATTATAGCTTAAAATATGATCATTTAAAATTAATATGAATTTATTTTGAAACTCGGTTTTTGTAAAATGATGTTTTTCAAATAAATTCAATTTCAAGCTAGTTTGAATCAATCTTTAAAAGATGCAAGAATATTTTTAAGCTATAGGGATTTGATCAATAAAGTATCTTTACATAAAATCTAAGCACTCACTCCATTTAATGATAATTCGAGTCTTCGTGATGCTTGATTTTCTTGTGCGTATCTTTACTTGTTTGATGTTCTTGATCCTTTCTTGGTTTTGATAACTTGTAGAACAAGTGGAGATCATTCTTGTGCATATCTTTACTTGCTTGGTGATCTAGATCTTTTCTTGGCTTTGTATAGCACATGTATATCGCTTTAGTTCATTTCTTGTGAGTAGAGGCGTTTGTAAAGCTTGTGTGAGATTTGCTTCGGTTTGAAGTTACACTTGGTCGGAAGATATATCGGTTAAAATGGCTATCATCATTGGAACAACCGAGTTAAATAACACTTTATTAACTTATTGTAATTATCAAAATAAGATTAATTGACTTTAAGGTCAACATATTTATTTACTACGGAGTTAGTTTTTCATATCATAAGGATCTATTCAGTTGTCCCCCAAATTATAAATTAGACAATTTATAATGAAACAATTTACAAATTTTATATTTATTTGTGCTTAGTTAGGAAAATTGAATAATTGTAAATTTGACAATTCAAGTTGATTCTTGAAAACTCAAATTAAGTCATTTGAAATAAGACTTGAAATTGACTAATTCCTGAACTTGAGAATTCACTCAAACTCTATATTTTGATGGAATATAGTATCTACACTTGATGTTACTACCTCTACACAAAATTTTAAAGAACATATAGGATTTTAAAACATCTTGTTCTATCAATTTGTATATCACAATTAAGTCTTCCAAACACTGCATGAAGTAGAATAATTTCATTTTAAATGCACAAATTTTTAATTGGCTAATCGAAAGTAAACTACTTTCATAATTGAAAATTAACGCAACGAAGCGGCCCTAACTTATTATGTAGTCATGATACATAGTATTATTTTTCATACAATTTATTTATTTCATTTGCTACACACACGTTGGGTGTGCTCTAGACGGCAGTATTCATAAAAGTTATCTTCGACAACATTTTCAAAATTAACTAAAACATGTGGGTTTATTATTTATTCTATATCTATATTATAAAAACATATAGTTTGATTACCCGTTCCTATTTTAACTGATATTTTCTCACATTAAAACATTAATAACCCATTTTGTTGCCCTCCAATTTACAGATTGAACAATTTAAAATAGCTGAATTTGTGAATTATCCAATTTGAGTGTTTGGTTGCAAAAAATGAACTAGCATATGAAGTTATAAATTGATGTTAATACTTAAGATATTAAATAAGAAAACGCAAAGGCATAGTTGGAATTACGTAACTTATAACTACAATACAAGTTTATGTCAAAAAAATCACACCATGCAAATTTTTGTTAAAATGAAAAAAAATAATTTATGATTTGTTAATTTACAATGAAATAATTGTAAATAAAATACTTTATGCAAACAAGTAAACCCTAAATCAACATGATTATATATACTTAGATATAAAATATGCACCCAACAAACTTTATATCTCATCAACATTTAAAAAATAAACTTTGAAATGTCATAACTATAATGTCAAATTTTGAATTTTAATAAAACTTATATTTTTGAAGCTTATCTACAAAAAAAATCCATCGTTAATAAATTAAATAAAAATTTGAAGAAAAATTATGAAATATTACATTTAAAGACTTTAAATATTCCATTGATCGTCTGAAATAGTATACAAGAGTTCTGAAAGTAAGGAACCATTAGAGTATAGAGAAACAAAATTGACTTCACCTTATCATTATTTGGTTAGCTAAGCGCGATAATTGACCATACGGTCTAATGCTTTATGGATTTTTAAGTTAGTTTTCTTTTATTTGACATCAAACTTTTATTTATTTATTTATTTATTTTGTTTCAGCTTCTCGTCCAACAAAGATATATCCTAGAGAGCAATCACATGACTTAAGATGTTCTAAAACATCAAACAATTCGATATCCACTTTATCTCTGTCTAACCTTGGGCTATCCCCTTATCTTACAATCTGCCCATTTGACAGACTAAAAAACAACAAAATCAATTTCAAATCTTATTTTCAACCATTATTTTTTTTTTTTTCGTCTTACCATAACATCCAACACGGACAATACCTAGTATGGAACATGTTGTTTGGTATGTAAATATTGAGAAAAAATATTATGCTCCCTTCAAAATATTCATAAAAGGGAAAAGAGAAAAATACTAAAGTTTTATTATGGTTATGCACATACTTAAATTAAAGCTCCATTTGATAACAACGTGAAAAATAATAATAATAATAATAATAATAATAATAATAATAATAATAATAAAAAATTGATTTATGTAAGAAGTTAAAAAATAATTAGAGGCATGTGAGGAGATACTCTTAATTTAATGCTTATTTTTATGAGTAGATGTCCTACGTCCTTTATTATTTTATCGGAAAAAAAAATTATTTCTCAATCACCAAAGAAAATTTTTCCATGGAAAAACTCGCAAAGTAAGAAGAAATCTCATCACATGTCTCAACTTATTTTCCAACTTTCTCACAAAAATATATTGTTTTTATTTTCCTTTTCTATGTTTTTATCAAACATACCCTAAGAGTGGAAAATTGTTTTCTTCTTCTTCTTCTTCTTCTTCTTCTTCTTCTTCTTCTTCTTCTTCTTCTTCTTCTTCTAATCTCAAATTATTGTGTCAAATATTACAATATTCAACCAGCGTTATATTGAATATTAATTTCAAGAACAGCTAGCAAACTTTTTAAGAAAAAATTAAATTTGAAAATTGAAATGGGTGGCTATGACTTGTAGTCTTCTAGTTAAGAGCATCTCCTTGTTATTTGAAATGTTTCTCTATCCCGTGTGTTAATGTAGACAATGTATATGTTTAGTGTTCACATATTTTGTATTATATATAGATAATATCAAAACAAGAAATATCTATGCGCCTATAAATTTTGGTAAAACTTATTCAATGAAACAATGTGAACTTGGAGCAATGTGAAATGTCGAGAGATTCTCTACACGTTGTCGTTGCAATAAAACTTCGTTTCTAGTGTTGATGTTAAGTATCGACTAGGCTCGAACCCGCATGGCTCCATGGACAACCTAGGTGAAATGTGGAGACATTCGCCTGCAATTTTCCATGCCATAAAACTAGTTGGGTTCTCCGTCTTGATTATTAGACAGTGATTGTTGACATCTAGTTCTAATGGAAAGGAATTTTGGTTCATGTATATTAAAATTTAACAATCTTCTTTAAGAAATTTTAAGATATTTGGTATAAATAGTAACATTTCTATCTGGCGCTTACTCACGGTTAGAATGTATTGTGATAATGATTAATTTCATCGATTAAATATGCCAAGTTTTATGGAGACGCGTATGTTTATTTTAGAATTATTGAAATTCAAGTTTAAAAACCATGTATAACTTTATAGGTAAAAATTGTTTTTTATGGATAGGGACAGTACCAAGGATAAACATTATGGATCAGAACTTGTTAGAAAAGTGTTGCATTAGCATGAAATCTACAAAAAGCCCAATGCAAATTCAGCAGTCAGGAAATTGGTAAATGGGCTATCAACCCTAGGAGGAGAGAAATGGGCCAAACACAGGAAAACCATTATCCATGCTTTCCTTGTGGAGAAGTTGAAGGTTTTCCCTTGCCAATTATATCATATATGTATACACATTTTTTATTTTTATTTTTAAAAAAAACATTGATTCATGTCGGTCACCATTGAGCCCATCTCTAAAAAGTTGCTTTTGCACTGAATCCACTAATAACTCCTCCGAAATACTCCCATTTAATTACACAGTTAAACTTGCCTCATTGATTTTTTACTTGTAATTTATCGCTTATGAGAGGACTGCAATAACTTAGAAGTTCATATGCTACTTGAAATTGAATGTGCAAGGTTGTTTCCTTGTGTTTCTTTGAGACCTAAATTAAATCTAGTATCATGTAGGTTTTTCACATATAGATTAAAAATACTTTAACTTTAATTAGAGTTGTTTTTGGTTTTAGTTAGGGTAAAAATTAAGGTATCCAAAATTCAAACCAAATATAAAAATTCAGTTCACTTTCGTTTTCTAAATTTTCTAAACCTAAACTCGAACCAAACTTTTCTGTTTAGTTTTGGTTCTGTTTTATTCGGTTTTGACATATGTTTTTTTTTTTAATTATTATCTAAATCAATTTAACATAACAATGTAATACTAACAGAAATGTAAGATTGGTTCATACTTAAATAGAAACCATGTTCTCTATTTACTTACGGCTTTTTTGTACATTTAGAAGAATAAAATACATCAAATAAAATGATAAATTATTTTACCACCATGTATGTGATAAAAATAAATCTTAGCATCGTGTAATTAATTCAATAATAAGGGCACACATTAATGCCTTTTTTTAAGAGGATCACAACATTCAATTACTAAGGAACATGATATTATAAAAGTCTCTCATTTTTATATCATATTATACTTACCGTGTGCCCTTGTATATATTAACATCTCTCATTTTCTTATTCGTAATTAAGTTTGGTTTGGTTTTGGACTAGGTAGCCCCAAACCTAAACCAAACTATTCGGTTTCGATTCGGTCTTTTCCTTTTTAGCTACAGTTTCTTTTTTGGTTTGGGGTTTTACGAATCGGTCTGGATTGATTCGGCCAGCTCGATCGAATTTCGGACTGGCCTGAACACCCCTAACTTTAACCACAACAAATTTCTTCTCCACCCACTAAAGATGTGTTTGGTGTTCAAAACAAGAAAACGGGAGAGGATACAACTATCCAATTCCATGTTTGGTACTAGTCGGATTCAATATATTCGAGGTGGGTTAACACAATATGACAAAAAGATAATACTACTCCTCATTACGTATTAATTATACATGTATTATATGAACATATTATATATGTATATATTGACAATAAATTCTCATTTTAGAAATTTCTTTACTTTTTTAACAAGTAACTATGTTATTGCACGAGGTTTTACATTTACACCCCCAGTAGTTGCCCTTAATCGTAAGGTTGAGAAAGAGACTACATTAGGAGAAATCCCCACTAGCCACAGTTCATGTGGCATTAGGAATAATCTTAATTCACCATGAGCTATAGGTCGTTATACAAACGAACAAGGGCAAAGCCTTGTGGGGGCGGGGGGCAAGTGACCCACCTTGGTTTGTAGCATTTTTTGAAAAAAGATTTTTTTTAGGGACTTATGTGCATAAAAATAAACTTGACGGGACCTAACTGTAAGGGGAAGAAATTTAGGGGACAGTTTGTAAATAGCAAACCTAACTAATTAAACCCAGCTACCAGAGATGAAATTTCTCATTTCTCACATTTCTTCTTCTTGCCGCCTATGCTTCACCATTTCTTCACTCCCCTCTCTAGACTCTCCTTGTCTGCACATTAACCAACGGACCACCACAACAATGCCATTACTTAAAAAACCGTAAAATGTTATTGTAATTTATCTTAATTGTTCACATTTTCTATTTGAGTTGCATGAACTATTATTATTAATATTATTATGTTTATGTTCAAATTTTATGGCTTTAAATATGATTTAGTGTGTTTTGATTTTCAACCAAGTTTTACTCCCTAGTGGTCTAACTCTTGACTTTGCCACTACAAACGATCGAGTTCAAATGTGAGAGTTTTCTAAAGGAGTATCATAGGCACTAGAGAATTAAGTGATGTGATTCACGACCGTATTTCTATCCGATATGACGAATCCGCGACCCTTGACGTTGAACACGTAAGAACCTTGGAATCACGCGAAGATGATGGAGGTGGAACCTCGACCCAATCCCTAAAATGAGAATGAACCTTGGTATAGTCGAAGACAAACAATCAATTGATGGGTTAATTGATTGATAAGTCGAAGAACAACAAGAATTATATTACGGCTGCTCGAAGTGTTCTTAGAACACAAGAGGTGAAAAACACACTCAAATTTGTATTATAAAACCAAGCTGCCTCCAAACATAAGAGTTGCCTCCTTTAAATAGGAGGAGAAGAGAAAACCCTAATGAAACCCTAAACAAACCCTAATTTCGAAAATAACAAAAACAAGCCCAATTCTAAGGCAACAAAAATAATGGAGAGCTCTAAATGAGCCCAAAAACTCTCTTAGCAAGCCCATCACTCTAAATATTAATTATACATAATCCTTGGGCTGCAAATAAATAAAAACAATAATAAAAACGCCCTAATTATTCTACGTCTTCTTGGCTAAGCATTATTTTCCATTCGTGCTCTTCATCTCCTTGAATGCTTCTCCAAGCGTCAGCTTTATTCATCAGCTCGTGGACCATGCTCATGAGTGCTTCCTTCATCTTGCTTGCTCTAGCTCGGGTGATCGGACCACTTGGAATCCGGATGGGATCTTCATAGTCTTCGCTCCATGATCCAGCTCCAGTGCTATCCTTGGGCTCATCATTCCCCTCCTCTTGAAAAGGAATTGTCCTCAATTCGTCACCTGTACTAAACGGACTTAGGTCAGCGACATTAAATGTAGCATTTACATTATACTCACCTGGTAGATCAAGTTTATATGCATTGTCATTGATCTTTTGCACAACTTGAAACAGTCCATCTCCTCTCGGTAAAAGCTTAGAACGCCGTTGAATTGGAAAGCGTTCCTTCCTCAAGTGCAACCAAACCCAATCTCCTGTTTCGAAAACCATATTCTCCCGTCCTTTGTTGGCTTGTCGCACATATTGCTCAGTTCTTCTCTCAATGTTTTGCCTTGCCTTCTCATGAATCTGTCTAACAAACTCAGCTTTCTTCCTGCCATCTAGGTTAGCATGCTCAACAGGTAATGGTAATAAATCCAAAGGAGCCAACGGATTAAAACCATACACAATCTCAAAAGGAGAAAACTTGGATGTAGAATGAACAGATCGATTATATGCAAACTCAACATGAGGCAAACATTCTTCCCACTCTTTCAAGTTCTTCTTAATTATGGCACGCAACAAAGTGGATAAAGTTCTATTTACTACTTCCGTTTGGCCATCAGTTTGGGGGTGACATGTAGTAGAAAACAACAATTTAGTACCCAACTTTCCCCACAAAGTCTTCCAAAAGTAGCTCAAAAACTTTGCATCCCTATCAGACACTATGGTTCTAGGCATGCCATGTAAACGCACAATTTCTTTGAAGAACAAATTAGCAATTCGTGGTGCATCATCAGTTTTATGACAAGCAATGAAATGAGCCATTTTAGAAAATCTATCAACCACCACGAAAACAGAATCATTCCCATGTTTAGTCCTAGGCAAACCCAACACAAAATCCATAGAAATATCAACCCAAGGGTCACTAGGAATGGGTAATGGAGTATATAAACCATGGGGGTTTAACTTAGACTTTGCCTTCTTACAAGTAACACATCTCTCACACATTCTTTCAACATCTCTTTTCATGTGAGGCCAAAAGAAGTGTTCTTGCAATACTCCTAAAGTCTTAGCTATACCAAAGTGTCCCATTAAACTCCCACCATGCGCTTCTTTAACAAGCAATTCGCGCAATGAACATTTAGGCACACAAAGTTTGTTTTCACGCATTAGAAATCCATCATGCCTAAAGTACTTATCAAATGCCAAATTTTCACATGCATTGAATATATCTCTAAAATCAGCATCATCACAATACAAATCCTTGATGTATTCAAACCCAAGCAATTTAGCATCTAAAGTAGCAATTAAAGTATACCTGCGTGATAAAGCATCCGCTACAACATTCTCTTTACCTTGCTTGTATTTGATCACATATGGGAAAGTCTCTATGAACTCCACCCACTTGGCATGGCGCTTGTTTAGCTTTTGCTGCCCCTTCAAGTGCTTCAATGATTCATGATCCGTGTGAATCACGAACTCCTTTGGCCAAAGATAGTGCTGCCAGGTATCCAACGCTCTCACCAACGCATAAAGCTCCTTGTCGTAAGTAGGGTAATTTAAGGTCGCCCCACCTAGCTTCTCACTAAAGTATGCTATTGGCCTTCCTTCCTGCATAAGAACAGCACCAATTCCATTTCCTGAAGCATCGCATTCAATTTCAAAAGTCTTTGCAAAGTTAGGTAAAGATAACAATGG
The DNA here is from genome assembly GCA_021464415.1 of Lonicera japonica. NCBI lineage: Eukaryota > Viridiplantae > Streptophyta > Magnoliopsida > Dipsacales > Caprifoliaceae > Lonicera > Lonicera japonica. The sequence continues at coordinate 53,590,210 of CM038463.1, forward strand.
GGCGTTACTTAGCTTGCTTTTTAGTAACTCGAATGCCTTCTCTTGCTCCTCTCCCCATTTGAATCCCACATGCTTTTTGATCACTTCAGTCAATGGCGCCGCAATAGTACTAAAGTCCTTCACGAACCGCCGATAGAAACTAGCAAGCCCATGAAAACTCCGCACTTGCCCAACACTTGTAGGACTTTGCCATTCTTGAATCGCCTTCACCTTTTCTTTATCAACCTGAATCCCTTGTGCACTCACAACAAAACCAAGAAATACAAGCTTATCCGTGCAAAAGGTGCACTTTTTCAGGTTAGCATATAACTTCTCCTTTCGCAAGACATCCAAAACAGATTTTAATTGAATTACGTGATCATCTAGACTCTTGCTATAGATAAGAATATCATCAAAATAGACTACGACAAATCTGCCAATAAAAGGTCTCAAAACATGGTTCATTAATCTCATGAAAGTGCTAGGTGCATTAGTCAAACCAAAAGGCATAACTAACCATTCATATAATCCATATTTTGTTTTAAAGGCTGTTTTCCATTTATCTCCTTCTTTCATCCTAATTTGATGATATCCACTTTTCAAATCAATTTTAGAGAATATACTAGACCCATGCAACTCATCAAGCATATCATCTAAACGTGGAATGGGGTGACGATATTTTACCGTGATATTATTTATGGCTCGGCAGTCCACGCACATCCTCCACGTTCCATCCTTCTTTGGCACTAGCAAAACTGGCACCGCACATGGGCTCATACTCTCTCTCACATACCCTTTCTCCAACAGCTCCGTAACTTGCCTTTGAAGTTCCTTTGTTTCCTCCGGATTACTCCTATAGGCTGGCCGGTTTGGAATGGAAGCCCCGGGTACGAAATCAATTTGGTGCTCTATTCCTCGGATGGGTAGTAAACCGCTTGGCGTATCCTCCGGGAAGACGTCACCAAAATCCTGCAACAAAGAGACAATAACACTAGGCAAAGAAGAATTTAGCTCGTTAGTATTCAAAAGCGCTTCTTTGTATACAAGTACAAGAAGCTGATTACAAAGCATCGCTCTTTTCACTTCACTAGCTCTCGCATAGAAATTCTTTTGCCTCCTCTCAAATTTGCTCTCAATAGTCACTGGTTTTTCCACTCTACTCTCTTTTTTCTCAAGTTCTTTTCTTTTTCCCTCACTCTCTTTCTTTTCCTCACCACTATCTCTCTTTTTCTTTTCAACTCTCCGCTGCTCCTCCTCACTTTGCAACTTCAACTGATCGGCATAGGCTTGCTGTGGCGGTAAAGGTGCAAGAATGATTGTTCTCTTGTTCATCTCAAATGAATATTTATTGGTGAAGCCATCATGCTTAACTCTTCTATCATATTGCCATGGTCTTCCCAACAACATATGGCCAGCTTGCATGGGAACCACGTCACAAAGCACTTGGTCCTCGTACCTACCAATGCTAAAGGACACCAAAACCTGCTTGTTCACCCTCACTTCACCGCTATCATTCAACCATTGCAGCTTGTAAGGCCTCGGGTGCTTAGTCGTGTGTAATGCTAGCTTCTCCACCATTTTCGTGCTAGCCACATTAGTGCAACTTCCTCCGTCTATCACCAAACTACACACCTTGCCTAGCACTAGGCACCTAGTGTGGAAAATATTCTCGCGCTGCTCCTCATCCTCCTTTGCGTGAGTACTAAGCGCTCTTCTTGCAACTAATAACTCACCCTGGATGGCGCTCTCCTCTTCTTCGACATCCTCCAAAGGTGGCATAGCTTCAGCGCCTTCTTCATCCGTCTCATATTCCCCATTATCCAGAAGCATCATTACTCTCTTATTCGGGCATTGAGTGGAAACATGGCCTCTCCCTTGACACTTCCAACATATAATGTTCCTGTTTCGGGTAGTTGGAGTATTAGTGGTGTTAGAGGCTGTCTTAGCTTGGCCTCCACTAGGAACTTCTGATTTTGAATCAACTTTCGGCTTCGGAGTGATTGCTTTTTCATCCTTCTTCCACGGACTTTGTTTCCATGGAGTAGAATAAGAACTTTGGTTTGGCTTGAAACCAACCCTCCTCTTGAGCTGCCTCTCTATTTTAATTGCCGTGTGCACCATATCTTCAATCTCAACATATGGCTGCAATTCAACCGCGTTGGCAATTTCCCGGTTTAACCCACTCAAGAACCGCGCCATGGTTGCTTCTCTATTTTCATCAACCTTGGCCCGAATCATGGCCACTTCCATCTCCTTATAGTATTCATCAACACTACGATTTCCCTGCGTAAGCCCTTGTAATTTTTGGTATAATTCCCGATAATAGTGATCGGGTACAAACCGCTTCTTCATCAACCGCTTCATCTCATCCCAAGTCTCCACGGGCCCTTCATCACTACGCCTTCGCTCTATCATCAAGCGATCCCACCAAACAAGTGCATAATCTGAAAATTCAATAGCCGCCAATTTCACCTTCTTGGACTCGGAGTAATTATGGCAATCAAATACTAATTCAACTTTCTTGACCCACTCAAGATAGGCCTCGGGGTCATTTTTTCCTTGGAAGGATGGAATCCTCATTTTGATCCCATTCATGTTGTCATCCTCCCTATTAAATCCCCTACCAAACTGTCTACCATTCCGTCGGTTAGCGACTGCCGAATTGACATCGCTATCCCCATCGTCAAAGTTATCTCGGTAATAATTATCAACATCAGCCCTCCGTTCCCTAGGCTGCGGCCTCCCATTTCTTTGAGCATTATGTGAGATGCTGGATTGCTCAATTTGAGTGCTCTCAACTCTATCTACCTTCACCCGCATTCTCTTCAATTCCTCACTCATCTCTTCCACCTGCTCTTTAAAGACACCCAACTCCTCTCTCATCTTTTTTTGTAAGGTGCTCGTCATGGCTTCTTGGAATAACCTAGGATCGAAACTCGACATATTGCTGCAAAACAGAGGTTAGCACAATATAAAGAAATAAATTTTCCTCACTGCACTCCCTTACGTGTTTCGCTCAAAAATAATATCACTCTAATTTTACCGCTCGTGTTTAGTTCTCAATGTATTGATATTCCTCTCAATTTTCACCTTTTGGAACTTCAAACGAATCGAAAAGAAAGAACCCTTTTCTTGGCTGCCCGAACAGACCAATCACAACCCAAACAGATTAATTGTATGCTAGGACAAGTACGTTTTCACCAAGAACTCAGGAAACAGGAATCCCAATGAAATATGGACAAAATACGAAGCCAAATTTCGACAAAATTGGGCGAAAAGTTCGTCTCGTGAAAAAGTGATTTTTGGAACCTTTGGAACCTATAGAATCTGAATGCAAAAAGAAATAAAGTGATTTTTTTTTAATCACAAGTCTACTAGGGTTTTTATGTTGTTCACAGCCGCCACAAATTTCAAACCTAGAAATAAAAGTCAAGTCTAGGGTTTTATATCAATACTAGCCGCCACAACTAGGGTTTTTGACCAAGAATTACAAGTCTAGGATGCTTGCAATAACAGCCGCCACAACTATCAATAGCCGCCTCAATATCAAGTTAACTAGGAATCAAGAGAATCGCAACTAGAGATTATTGCAAACACAAATCGAGCTCTACTTTAATCTGGACAGATTATGAATGGACAGATTTGCGAATATGGTTCAGCAACGAAATTGAAGATTTTCGACTTTGAACAACACAGATGAAACAGAATAAGCAGATCCGTGATAAGCAGATTTGAAAGTTTAGCAAGAGCAGATTCGTAACAACAAGAACATATTTGTAGATCTCTAAAACAGATTCGTAACAACAAGAACAGAATTGTAAGAGCAAGAACAGATTTGTAGATCTCTAAAACAAATTCGTAACAACAAGAACAGAATTTTAAGAGCAAGAACAGATTCGTAACCACAAGAACAGATTTGTAAGAGCAAGAACAGATTATCAAAGGTAGGAACAGATTTTTTTTTTTATAAGAACAAGAGCAGATCCGAAAATAGCAAGAACAGATCTGCAATAATAGGAACAAATTCGTAATAGCAAGAACACGAAAAAAATAAAACCTGGATAGAAAGAATCGCTCTGATACCAATGATGTGATTCACGACCGTATTTCTATCCGATATGACGAATCCGCGACCCTTGACGTTGAACACGTAAGAACCTTGGAATCACGCGAAGATGATGGAGGTGGAACCTCGACCCAATCCCTAAAATGAGAATGAACCTTGGTATAGTCGAAGACAAACAATCAATTGATGGGTTAATTGATTGATAAGTCGAAGAACAACAAGAATTATATTCCGGCTGCTCGAAGTGTTCTTAGAACACAAGAGGTGAAAAACACACTCAAATTTGTATTATAAAACCAAGCTGCCTCCAAACATAAGAGTTGCCTCCTTTAAATAGGAGGAGAAGAGAAAACCCTAATGAAACCCTAAACAAACCCTAATTTCGAAAATAACAAAAACAAGCCCAATTCTAAGGCAACAAAAATAATGGAGAGCTCTAAATGAGCCCAAAAACTCTCTTAGCAATCCCATCACTCTAAATATTAATTATACATAATCCTTGGGCTGCAAATAAATAAAAACAATAATAAAAATGCCCTAATTATTCTACGTCTTCTTGGCTAAGCATTATTTTCCATTCGTGCTCTTCATCTCCTTGAATGCTTCTCCAAGCGTCAGCTTTATTCATCAGCTCGTGGACCATGCTCATGAGTGCTTCCTTCATCTTGCTTGCTCTAGCTCGGGTGATCGAACCACTTGGAATTCGGATGGGATCTGCATAGTCTTCGCTCCATGATCCAGCTCCAGTGCTATCCTTGGGCTCATCATTAAGTCTCATTTTTTCCTTTCATTTCTAGACTTTGAATATGAAATGGACAAAATTTCGCATTGTTGGAAGCATAAATGGCGTTGTCCATCATTTTACGGTGATTTTCTTTTGGGCTTTCGATTTCTTATGCCCATGCTCCTTTTAGTCTCATAATTCAGATGCTCATTTGGTTCTATGCAAGCTATAATGTGATATAGAATATAAGAAATTTTCGAGCTGGTAGTTGTGAGAACCCAAGACCTCGGCCTCCCGTGTGATTCTCCCTTTGGTTTTTAAAACTTTGTTTTATAGGGAAAACGAGTTTTTAGAATCGCCAGTTTGTTTTACAATAAAACAAACAAAAGATTTTATATGTGAGAAACCAGAGATTCCTTGATGTTTACTTTGCTTGGGTTCGGGATCTACGTTATGAATTAGGAAGTTGTTAGGCACCTAATTTGCCCTTTTCAATCTCTTAATGGATCATGTATTTAATTCTTATTTTAAATATCTTGCAAGTTGTTTGAATTATTTTCAAAAGTACTTCTTTCGAATAAATTCAGTTTAAAATAGTGTTTATAAAATTAGACTCGAACTTTGTGAGCGCCTATCTATTCATTTGTAGAATGAAATCAGAGTCCCATAGTTTCACTTGTTTGAAAACTGTTTTTGTGGCGGTTTTGTTTAGAAAACGTGTCAAAATGGATTTTAGTTTTCTTGTAAAACTTAGAAAAGACTTATTTTGAAAGAAGTTAAGTTCTTTGCAAATTATTTAATTTTCTTAATTAAAACTTATATTTAAAATGGTAATTAAAATTCAGAAGAGTTATAGAAATGCGTACCTTATGTGCTTGAGGAGAAATAAGAGTTTTTTGCCTTAGTGATTGGCTTCCTCCTTACTTGTTTCTTTCTCTCTTTAGAATGGGCACTCTCTCTCTAAAAATAACTAAAACTCCAAAAAACCTTACTAATAACTCTCCTAAATCTCCCTAATGAACTCTCAAATCTCTTCCCTCTAAATGGGACCCTTAGGGTCCTATTTATGGGCTAAAAACTAACTTTAGCGACTGTGCGGTAAGAAGGTGTGAAAAGGGAGTACGGCATTGGCGTGCGGCAGGAGCTTGCGGCAATGAGGTGCGCACCAACTTGCAGCACTACGCGCGGCACTGTCAGTGCCTTGCAGCACTAGTAGACTGATCATTTACCACTGAAGACCGATCCGTTCAACCGAATGATCCATCCATGCATTATAAAGACCGATCAGTCCTACGGGTTTTCCCCGAGGACCGATTAACCAACATTGAAGACCCATTGGACCACGCTTAAGACCGATTGGTATATGCGTTAGACCGATCGGTCTTTAGTGTTAAAGGGATGACCGATTAATTTAAAAAACATACCGATTGTGTTCAAAGGGAAAACCGATCGGTCTTTAGTTTTGGAGATAAGACTGATTAGGTTCAAAGGGAAGACCGATCGGTCTTTAGTCTTGGAGAGAATACCGATTGGGTTCAAAGGGAAGATCGATTGGGTTCAAAGGGAAAACTGATCAGCCTTTAGTGTTAAATGGAAGACCGATCGGGTTTAAAGGAAAACCGATCGGTCTTTAGTGTTGAAGGGAAGACCGATTGGGTTTGCAGGCTTCTTTGAGTCACCGGTTCATTAAAGTAGGAATGCTAAAGTGAGATGTAAAGCCAAGACTTCCCTAATTAATAGATTTTTATATGCATGAATCAGTCTTTCGAGCTTTTCCTAGTGTCTTATAGAGTTTGGAACTTGATGTAAAAAAGCTTGTATTGTATAAAACTAGATTAACGCAAAATTCGTAGATTGGGGTGTTCACAGAAGAATTCTGTTATTTTTTTATTTTATTTTTTTCAAACTCAAGCAGCACTGCTCTGATTATATGAAAATTTTAAATTTTTCTTTAAATACTGAATGTATGAAATTTGATAAATGGACCCCCAGTAATTTTTATTTTTTTGCCCATTTGGTGCAATGACTGGGGGAAGGGAATAAGCTAGGGCTGTTAATGCCAATCTGAAAACCGACCGAACGGACCGAACCGATCCGTAAAACCCCGAACCGAAAAAAACCGAAACCGAAAATGAGAAAACCGAACCAAAATCAAAAAGTTTGGTTCGGGTTTGGGGTAAGCTAGTTCAAAACCGAACTAAACCGAACCGAACCGAATTATGTATAAGAAAAAAAAATGTTAATATATACTCTAAGGGCAAACGTTAATTATATTATAATAAGAAAAAAGATGACTTTTTATAAAAATATGTTCCTTAATAATTACATATTGTGATAATCTTAAAAAAAAATCATTAATGCGTGTCTTTATTATTGAATTAACTACACAAAGTTAAGATTTTTTTATCACATACACGATGGTAAGATATTTCATCTTTTTATTTAATGTGTTTTATTCTTGTAAATAGACAAATAAAATTGTAACTAAATAAAAAATATAGTGTCTATATGTTTGCTCCTTGTTTCTAAAAAAATATGACTTTAATTTGAATATGAACCATTATTACATTATTATTAGTATTACACTGTTATGTTAAATTGATTTAGAAAAAATGAAAAAAATATATATGTCAAAACCGAATAAAACCGAACCGAAAAATTTGGTTCGAGTTTGGGTTTCGAAGATTTAGAAACCGAAACCAAACCGAACCGAAACCGAATTTTTATATTTGGTTTGGGTTTGGGGTACTTAATTTCTACCCCAACCGAAACCGAAAACACCCCTAGAATAAGCTACCCGACTACACTAGGGTACAGGTTCAAACCCCCATTCTAGGAAAAGTGGAAGCAACTTTTCACACCATCACCCAAAAAAAATTGCAGAATAAAAATTCAATAAGATTGAGGAATATGCATTCACTAGCAAGTTTAACTTTTAATGCTTCAGATTCGACGTTAGGAGGTGAGAACACTACCTTTAATTTATCATTAAGAGATAAAACAAACACTGCATACGAAAAAGTAATTAGTTATCTCTTTCCTTATGGCTAAAGCCTAATATGATGAATTGGGTTTTTCAATTGAAATAGAACCTCTAAAATGGCCAAAATAAGTTGCAGACAAATTGAAAAACAAAACTAGTGTTTTGGTCATGGGAAAATAAGTCTATTTTGACTGAAATAGAGATAAAAGACGAGCAGAATCCTTCACATACATTGAATCCAAATATTGAAATGCATTCCATTATTTGCTTTATAACAATTCCATAAATTCTACAACAAAGAAAATTTTCATAATTCTAAAACAGAACAAGGAACAAAACTGAGATGATAATGCCGAAGACCTTTTTAATCACCTCGGTCCAGATAGAATCGAAGGCAACAATGGGGTGCTACTCTTTCTAAGTGTGTCATGTTTCTGTAATGGATTCGAGAAGCCACAATCAAGGTTTTGTTCGACTTCCATAACGCCTTCTAAAACTTTAACCACCACTGACATCGAAGGCCTCTTAACATAGTCATTTTGCAAACACCATGCTGCGACCTTCATCACCTCCACAACTTCGGCTCCATTTGAGCGCATATCGTCGCTATACGAATCAACCATTTCCAAAATTTTACCTTCCTCCATTCTTTTTCGAAAGAGGCTTAGCAAATGCATGCTTTCTTCCGATTTGGATCGGTCAATATTCTTTCTTCCACAACATATTTCCAACACCACAATTCCAAAGCTGTAAACGTCAACCTTTTCTGTAATAATCGAATTCAACCACTCTGGGGCAAGATAACCAGGAGTGCCCCTCATTGTGGTCATAACATGGCTCTGGTTCCTGTCTACTAGCTTGGATAGACCAAAATCCGCAACCTTTGCATTATAATTCTCATCTAAAAGGATGTTTTGAGGTTTAATATCCAAGTGGATGATTTTTTGCCTACAATCCTCGTGGAGATAGGATAATCCCTTGGCTATGTCAAGAACAACCTTCTTCCTGCAGTTCCAATCAAGAATCACGCCCTCTTCGTTTTTGTGATAGATCCATCTGTCCAGTGAACCATTGCACATGTACTCGTAAACTAAAATCCAACCGTGAGATTTCTCAACACAGAACCCTAACAGTCTTACCAAGTTAACATGGTGAATGCTGCCAATGGTTTCAACCTCGGCTACGAATGATTTTTTAACTTGGGTTAAACCATCAAGGCATTTTACTGCAACTTTAGTGGCATCTTTGAGAGTCCCTTCAAAAACTGAGCCAAATCCTCCCTCCCCAAGTTTCTTGCTGAAGTTTTCGGTTGCAACTTTTAAGTCTTCGTAAGAGAATCTAGTGGGAAGTCCCGGTACTTGATCTAAATAGTCCTCTTCCTCTTCGCCCTTTTTTCTCTTCAAGAAAACCATTAACCCAATTATTAAAAGAACAAAGAAACCCCCAAATGCGGATCCCAATATAGTCTGAAGCCAGTTTTTCTTCTTGGCTATTGATGAAGAAGTGGGAGCCGGCATAACAGAGATTGCACTTGATGGAATTTGAACCTTGACAAATGCAGAAGAGTTGTAATGAGTGTTTTCCTTTTCATTGTTCATTAATGAAAATATCTCGGATGGCATATAGCATTCCCCGCCTAAGGGATCCGAACCATAACGAAATATAGCAGCTTTGCATGAACAATTCCTTAAGCATTCTTGTTTACAACTCTCCATATCAACGCGACTAAGATTAAGATCTGAATTAAAGGTAAAATAGGTAACGTCCTCGAGCTCTACAAATGTATGATATTGGGGAGAACTGCAAGTAAGATGACCAATTTCGGAACAACCAAGATTAGGCTGCCTATCATTTATTTGCCTAAATGACTTGGGGCAACTACATTGCCCATTTAAGCAAATCCCATATTTTCCACAAACCATTGGGTAATTACAGTCGCCAAGATCCCCCATAAGTAGATCCGCCACCTCCTTCCACTCTAATTGCCGTTCATAAACCTTCAAATGTCCGTCGGGCTCCAACTTCATATACTGTGTAGAGGATGCCTGGGGAACAGAAATCACGGGGTCGCCAGGCTCAACAGAATTTATAAAATAAACTATACTTCCATTTAGACTTACATAACTTGGCGCTTTCGTATCACTGACTAAATATTGAGCGTAGACTTGCGGAGGGTTCGATTCAATCGAAGCGAACAAACCTTCATTAGTTGGAAAAAGAGAAAACCATCCTTGTTCTGGTTGAGCCAAATTAGTGGCTGAAACGATGGCAGTTAGCCTCTTGCCAACAACCAACTTTTGCCCGGGAACCAATGCATCAGTTGGGTAATCAAAAGACTGCCAAACGGTCGAATTGTTTTCATCAAACAGAACAAGATTCCCCTCGTCTGTCAAGTTCAACCCGGCCACATTTTTACTAGCCGTGTTAGTAGACCAAACTAAAGTACCGTCAGCATCTTGTAAAACAAGATCGTCTAGCAACAGTTGCAACGTTGCGTTGATCCCTACAGGCTTGTTTCGATTAGCAGACCAGACAACTTGTGGCAAATCATTTGGCGGATCTACCGTACCGCCGCTATTTGTTATAACAATGTAGATTGCGAAGAGGTATGATGTACAATTACCATTGCAAAAGAAGCCACACGCGAATGTTGTGATCCCAAATGTTCCTCTTTGAAGGATTGTTGTAATTCTTGATCCGTCGCTGAAATTCGTTGAGTGCCGAGCAGAGACGGTGTTGAGCCATGATGATGAAAGATTGGCCGTCGGATAATCATACTTAGAAGGCTGGGCGATTAGGCTCAAAATAAAAAGTAGATGTACGAAATAGCAAAGACTCCAGCATAGTTTAGTACCCATATTAAATATTAGCTGTTTTAACCATACAAAGATGTTGAACTGAATACATGGAAATGTGTGCTTAAGCATAGCAGGGCCGGTCCCGAGATTTCGGGGGCGAAGCAAATTTTACCAATGAGGCCTTTTGTTCCCAAATTTTTAAGTTTTTTTTTTTTAAACATCAAAATTTAAAAAAAATAAATTAAATTAAATTAATTTACATTAATGATCAGTATTTATTTTTTTAATTAATGATAATATATAAGATTTTTTAATTAATAAACTTTTTCAACTTTAAAATTTAAAAAATTATAAAGTGCTAAAAAATTTAAGACATTAGGTAAGAACTTATTGCAGATCATTCTAGGTCCAGCTCTGAAGGTAAGAACTTGATGGATAAGAAAATTAGATTTCTAAGGTGTGAACTGAAGCTGTGCTAAATCAATTTTGGAAGATGGCCCATAGCTTTTATTATAAAGTAATAGAAAACGCGTAAATAAGTTGCTTCACTGACTTTTCTGACACTCTAAATCTCCAGCAAAAAAAATTTAATAAAAAGCCCATCTTTACCATCCTTCTTTGTGTATACAACCCATTTTTACCATGGATATATTATTCTCCGTTTCAAATCAAAAGTTTATTGTTTTTAATTTAAGAGTTCGTTTTTTTTGACATATAATTATGTACTACTTAAAAATATATTAACTATTTATAATCAAACGATCAGTTTTCCATTGTAAAATGTTCAGTTCTTAAAAACTTCCATTGTAAAATGTTCGGTTCTTAAAAACTCATAAACAACCATTTTTTATGAAGATTTACAAATTATAGAGATAGTGGATTATAGGGTATCGCTTCGTAATGTTTTATAACTTTAAGAACGGACTTATGTTTGATAAAAGGAAGTTATACAAATTTCATAATTTGGTTTTACAATAAGGACGTTTTTCATAATATTAATTTATTTTAAGTAAAATAATAAATGTTGATGGACAAAAATATCCATAATATAAATATCTCTTATCATACACACTACTCGCTATAGTAATGGTTAGGGGTGTGCACGGTTCAGTTAACCGAACCGTGCTGCTTAACCGGCAACTGAACCGACCAAGTCGGTTTTTCAAAATTAGGAACCGAGACAGAACCCAAAAGGGATGAAATCGGTCGGTTTCGGGCAAGGTCGGTTTTGATTCGTTTTCAGTTTTAGCGTAAGAGGATTTTTGATGAAGAATTTTATTTTCAAAACCCATTTAACTTGTTATGTAAATCTTATTTTCATAAATCACAACACAAGATGTAATAAAGATGAAGAATTTTTATCTCAAAACCCACTTAACTTAAGAAAAAAAATAATAGGAGATAAGAAAAGGGGTGGTAAGTAAATAAAAACCTAGGGTTCTTCCATGTAATTTATATATCTCGGTTCGGTTCAGTTTTTGGCCAATATTCTTAACCAAGAATCGCCAATCGAACCGATGGCAGTCGATTCTTTAAGCAACAAATCGAAAATGAACCGCAAATTGACAAAACTGTCGATTTCGGTCCGGTTTGGGTCGATTCGGGTCGGTTTTTCGGTTATTTTGCACACCCCTAATAATGGTGAACCAATTTGCCCCTCCTCCTCTACCAAAACTTCCAATACCTCATCTTTCTCCTTAGATTCCCATTCAACCATCAAATATTTCCCTCTGTCTCACCAATGATCTCAGCTTTTCCACCACCACCACCCCCCAACTCTCTGATAATATCGCCAAGATGAGCGCCGTTCTCATCTTCTTCTTTTTTGCAGGTGAAATCATAAAAAATATATAACTTTTAATCGAACCGTTGAATTTGACTGATTTTTGGATATGTTGTTCAGAAGACAAAATTATTAACAATATGAGAAAAATCAAGACGATCAAAGGTCGTTTTGCTATCGAAATCGACCAATTTTGACAGTCTATCGGGATTTATATAAAAAAATATGATCGCAACTTTTTTTTTACAAACCCTACGTCGATCCATATATATATACATATAAAGAAATTGAGTGGATGATGATCTCATTAATTTTGTTATTCTCTGTTTTGCATTGGTGCTAAAACAGATTTAACACCATTGGTTTTGTGCTAAAATCACTTTAATGTGTAGCATTGGATGGGCGCTTAATCGTTTTAGCACCATAAATTTTATTGTTCTCTGTTTTCTATTGGTACTAAAACCATTTAGCACCATTGGTGCTAAAACCATTTAGTATAAATTCTGATGAAATGTGAGATGTTATAAGGATTGGTGCTAGACAAATTTAGCACTATTGATGCTAAAACCATTTAGCGTCAATTCTGATGAGATGTGAGATGTTGTAAAGATTGGTGCTAAAACCATTTAGCACCAATTCTGATGAGACGTGAGATGTTATAAGGAATGAGTATTAATGTTATTTTTGTATAATATCTTTAATTTACACGGCTAATTTGTAAGTGTCCTTTATAATTATGTTATTATTGAAATGGACCCTTATGCCCAATTGCCCCTAAATTATAATTACATATTAGTTTTTTTTAATCATACCCACGTATTTATGTTAAGAGTTTGTTCTTTAATTTTTTATTTTTTTCTTATTCTTTTTTATTTTTTTTGGGGAAAGTAATAACTCATTAACTCATAATGGTTTTTAATTCAATTTGTGCACATAAATGACGTAAATTCCTTAAAGATAATTAATGATGTTTTGTTGAAGAGATTATATGATATGATATGACTGGTATCCAATGTTAGATAGGTTCTCCCCTTACGTTAAAATATTAAATTATAATAATATTATTTATACACAAAAATATACATTTAAATCTTTAATTTACATACCACCTTTTCTCTCATCAATTTTTTTTAATATAATTTAAATTTATTAAAAATTCAAAAATTCAAAGTTTTGAAGTGTTATAAATTTAAATTCAAAATTTCAATTTTAATAAAATTTATATTTTAAAAATCTACTAAACATCATCAATTTATTAAATCAATGGCTCGCATTTAATTACAACAAATAAGATAATTTTGGGCCATTAGATATTTAGATGTATTTTCAAAACACCAAGTCAAAGAAGTCTACATTTTTTTTTCTTTCTTATATTTTACCAATCTACTATTTCTCCCACTTTTCTCTGTCACTAACTTTTTTTTAAAATTTAAAATATATTAACTTAAAAAACAAAAATTAAAATTTGTAAAATTCGTATATTTGAAATTTATTAATTAATACATATAAAATAAGATCTGTTATTTTATTAATTTTATAATTTAAATTATAAATAATATTTTGTGAATGTTTGTATTATAAATAGTTTACCTTTAACAAGACGGACGAAGAGAAATTAATCTACGCGCATAATTAGGCAGGTTTACGGGAAAATCTTTGTACCTACTACCTAGCATATGACAATATTCACTTGGTAGGACTAGGGGTGGATTTGGTACAATACCGTACAATACCAAGTATACCGAGTACCGTACCGAAAATTCGGTACGCCAAAATCTATTACCATTACCATACCAAAACTTTGGTATACCGAACTTTGGTATACCGAAATATCGGTATGGTACGGATTGGTACGGTACATTACCAAAAAATCAATCTTAAAAAAAAAAGACGATTGCATACCCTTAACGGTCTATAAACACTAATCCAATTATACAAATAATAGATCCCACAATTTTAATTATTGAGAAAAATAAACATTTTAACCAATTTTAATAATACATTCAATTAGAGATGCTCTTACGCACTGTTACACACGTATACCAACTTATTTAACCAATTGTTTTTTAACTACTATTAACAATTTTAATTTAAACATTTTAAGGTACTTATTTACTATCAAACTGAAAATGAAAACAACCATCAAACCATTTATAATTTGTCAAACAAGGCCAGCTTATCATTATTTAAAAATAAAAAAATAAAAAACAAAGCAAACAAAATCCTATCACAAGCTGGTCAATAATGTTAAACTGTAATCAAGTTCATTTTCAATTTAATCAACTAACAACTGCATGCATGCTCATACATATACTCCTATTCCTATGCATTGTAAATCATAACTCCTTTTTCTAGCATCTATTGTTTAATAATGCTACATGCAATTAATAAACATATATATATATATATATGTCTTTATTACACAGATATAAAAATACGCAAATTACAGATATATATATAAATTAATAAATATACAAATACACAGATTACTGATTACATATATATAAATATATATATATATACATAAATACACAAACTGTATTATTTTTTATTTATTTTCATACTCTAACAATTATACTCTATAGTCTATACACAAATATATAAATACTGAAATACACAGATATATAAATAATTAGACTATTGGTAATTAATTTGGTAATTTAATGTATTTGGTATAATTGGCACACTTGGTACGGTTCGGTATGGTATACTGTGGTAATACCAAAATTTCGGTACGGTACGGTATACCGTCGGTAATGAGTTTGAGTACCGGTGCCGTACCCAAAAAATTCGGTATGGTACAATACCGATTGGTATTGTACCATTACCAAATTTCGGTATATTTTAGTAATGGTTTGGTTTGGTACAAATTAGTACGGTATTATTGGTACATTTTCCCACCCCTAGGTAGGACCCTCAATTAGCACAATTGTCTTCCTTTTAGACTCTCGAGTCTTGACCAATATGCTATCATTTGAATTAAGGAAATATACATTAAAATCTTCATGTAATTTGTCAAAGTTAACGGGTTGCCCTCCTAAATAATTTACTCGACATTAAATTTTCTTAGACTGACTTCAATTTATTATATTATTTTTATGTTGATTTAGCATAAAAATAATGTTAGTTTCATATTGTATTTTTTTTCAACTCCAACCATAATACTAAACATAACACAAAAAAATATATTCTCTCAAAAAATAGAATATTCTCTCCAAAAAATGTTATCTACATTTTTTTCCTTATCATTATATATTAAAAATATTAATTGCAATAAAGTATACATAAATTTAATTAGAATAAATTAAATTTTTCAATAAAACAAATTATTAATATTGCTAATTAAAAAAAACAAACTAAAAAATTTAAATTAGAAGTATAGAAATGATCTAATTGATATTTAAAAGTAAATAACACTTAAGATAAAAATTAAAAGGAAAAAAAAAGGTGAATGGCGTCCATCTACAGTGTCACACCAAATTTGGTGTGCCATTGTAGATAACAACAAATTTGCTGTTGGATATACCATTCGGTTGGAGCTAACTGGGGAAAAATCAACATCAAATATAGTGGGATAGTGTGTAATTGGAGTTGCCCTTATACTATTACTGTTTTTCACTTTTATCCTAACTTGTTTAGATATTGTCAGTGTTTCAAAAAAAATTGATATTTATTTTCCTCTCCCATTAATTTTTTTTTACATGTTTTTAGATTTGTCTTTATATGTTTTGTTAAATACATTGAGCTGAAAACAGAGATACATTACCAGTGGGCTATTCAACAATTTTTAATTAATTAATTTTTTGCCAAAGATGAAATAATGAGTAATAACCAAAGTTATCACAAGACGTCAGTCTCATTGCATATTTATGTGTAGGCCTGTCAATGGATTGGATATGAACTGGATCATACTATATCTAAATTCGATCTGAAAACAAATATATCGAATCTGATCCATATATCCGATCCAATCCAATTTTATTTTATTTTATAAAATCACAAGTAAAAATTGGGAGAAATGGAATTGATCTTTTACTTAGAATAGAGAAATGTAGATTGGACATCATACAGATCTAGAAAAATTATGTATTTTTTGATATATATATATATATTTCAATCTTATAATTAACCCACTTTCTGGTAGATTTTTTTAATGAAATTTGGTAGAAATAACTTACACATCATAGAGATTATCTCCATCAAATTTCATCAAAAAATTCATCCCCGAAGTAGGTGAAAATGTGCACGTTTGTGTGTATTGTGAACACCTCAATCCACGACTCTCATGTGAACATTGGTTTTCTTATAAAACATACATTTCACATTAGGTCTTTAGTCATTATGCATATAGAAGATTGTTAGGAAATACTCTGACTTTAGATCCGCCGAGAGTCTGATACGACCATTGTTGCCACTTCGCTTACTAGGACAGGGATCGACCATTGTTGCCACTCCGAATTCCTCAGAGATAGGAATTCTTCGCATTCCCCACGAAGGGAATTACCAAAAGACAAGAATCATTATTTCACTTCTCCCAAAAGATGGAAAACCTCATTTGAAACTCTTTTTTCACAATAATCTGGATTCGGCGAAATGTCAAAACTCCCTGCACGAATTGTTAAAAATCTAGTACGCCGAGGGTAGAAATGCGCCACTGAGGGTAGACGGAGGAAAAGACCGATGTATCGTGTAGCCTAGACGAAAGGAAAGGGGCGGTCGTGGATTGTATCGCTTGAGACACAACGAAATTCACATGCCAGAAGGGTATATTTTGATTCAAGATTCACGTGAGAGTCATGAATCATTGTCTTCTTATCGTCCCAAAATTCCTATAAGCGAGAATCCTGGGACGAGAGGGTCTGTGAACACCCCAATCCATGACTCTCGTGTGAACATTGGTTTTCTCATAAAACATGCATTTCCCATTAGTCTTGAGTCATCATGCATATAGAAGACTGTTAGGAAAGACTCTGACTTTGGATCCGCCGAGAGTCTGATACGACCAATGTTGTCACTTCGCTTATTAGGACGGGGATCGACCTTGGACTCTCATTTGAGCGAGGAACACTGAATAGTGTTTTTAGTAAGGAGAAACTCCGCCAAAAGTATTAGAGAGTCTTTTGTTTTAGAGAATTTCTAGAGAGAAAGAAAGTCTAGAGAAAGAGAAAAGTCTTAAAGAGAGAAAGTTTTAGAGAGAGAAGGTATTGGAAGGAGAAAGATCAAGATAGGGAAATGAGCAAACACGCGATCCTCGTTCTTCTCCAAGCGCATTAGGTATATCTCTCTACAATTCTCCAGTATTTCAATACTGCATTTCAATACGAGTTTTAATACCAAAAGTTAGATAACTTGCAAAGAAGTCCACCGCTTTCAAAATAAGTCCTTTATAAGTTTTATAAGAAATCTAAAATTCGTTTTGACACGTTTTCAAAACAAAACCAAATACAAAAACGGTTTCCAAACAAATGAAACTATGAGACTCTGGTTTCATTCTACGAATGAATACGTAGGCGCTCGCAAAGCTCGAGTCTGATTTCAAAATACAATTTTAAACTAAATTTATCTGAAAAGGACTATTTTAAAAATGATTACTTGCAAGATATCTAAAATATGAATTAAATACATGATCCATTAAGAGACCGAAAGGGCGAATTAGGTGCCTAACACCTTCCCAATTCGTAACGTCGTTCCCGAACCCTAGCAAAATAAGTTTTAAATCAATCTCTGGTTTCAGAAGTATGAAAGATAGTTTGTTTGTACAATTTTTTGTTTGTTTTCCTGTAAGACAAACTGGCGACTCCACAAAATGCGCTTCCCTTCAAAACAAAGAAAATCGAGAATAAGGATTTCTTGGGTCGGAAGTCCGGATTCTCACAGTGGCGACTCTGCTGGGGAGGTTGAGAACTAAGCTCTAATATAGTGGATCATATATTTAATTCCTATTGTTTATTAGGTATAGGTCTTGTAAGTCTTAGTTTTAGGATAAAATAGAAGCGATCTAGGGGAATACCCTGATACCTTTATTTGTTAATTATGTGAGGAAAGTCTTTTTCATAATTAAAATTGTGTAAATTACCGTAACAAACCCTAAAGCATTTATCAATAATGAACTGCCAGATTGTTATTTTCCATGCACTCACGTCTTATCATGCATTTTCACGAGTGTGAATTTACCTTGTCAACCTCGGGACCAGAGTCGTGACTAGGCCGCGGACTTGCGGGTCTGTACTAGCCAAAAGCGCCTGGGACCACTCTCCTTGGCCAAGTACTTACCGAGGTATATAGAGTGACGAGAACACTCATGTACCCGGGACATATATCAAAAGGTCCTTGCACGTACCTGCGCTCTTGAGGTATATCGTAAGACCTGCCAAATAGGAGGGAGCCTTAAACCTTACCCTATTCAACCACGCTTGCATGTAGGGGAGTCAGCTTAGAACACACAAATTTTTTGCATTATTTTAACGATTGACAGTCGTGAGAATTTAGTGAACAAAGGCCCTGTCATTTATACTGTCACTGTTCCGACAGGTACGGCCAGAGGCTGTCCAACCTCCGTCGTAAAAATTCACGAAGATTAAAAATCTTCATAATTTTCCTAGCATTGATTCCATGAATAAAGCAACTCATGAGGAGAGAACTTCCCGTGTTTTCAAATAATTTTCCTAAAAAGCTGTTTTCAAAATGATTTTTTTTAAACTATAGATGGTCAGGGAACCCAAGGAATTCTGTTCCTACCATACCTC
Source organism: Lonicera japonica (assembly GCA_021464415.1). Taxonomy (NCBI): domain Eukaryota; kingdom Viridiplantae; phylum Streptophyta; class Magnoliopsida; order Dipsacales; family Caprifoliaceae; genus Lonicera; species Lonicera japonica. The sequence continues at coordinate 53,609,289 of CM038463.1, forward strand.
TATACGGGGCTCTCAAGCTGTCACTGTTAGTCTGTTTTCGATCTTACATAAAGAAAACTTTTTTGTGTGTTTAGCTTCATCCCGATCGATGTATTTCTGGATAAGGCCTGACAATTTCTAAATGATATATTGTTTTTATTTTTCGGGAAACACGCGCGAATGAATTTGTCCTTCTCTCTCGTATCAGATATTCATTCAATCTGGCCTCAGCGTGGGTTGGAAGAGACAGTACTGGAAGGTTAGTCAGACCAGATTCTTTCAACTCAATGGATTAGAATACACCAAATCGGGGCACGCTCAATCAGTTAAACCATGCAGCAGATCCGCTGCCCGGTCCTTTCTACCCAAACCCGGGTATGCCACATAATAGTACTATGGGGGGTCTGCCACTGCATCAGAATACATATCCAAACTTAGCCGGCACAAGCACAAATGGGAATGTCCCGGTACCCAGTTTAGAGGATTTATATCAGATGTTGATGAATTTGAACCAGAGCATGGCTATACTCCTAACTGACAATCGGAATACTCAGGCCAAATTGGATGAATTAGCCAAGGGACGTACATCAGAACAGGCAAAGGAAACCCCAATTGTCCCACCACCACCACCATCAGCCCATACTGAAATACCACCTCTGCTTGAACAGTCGAATCAACCAAGGGTCATGCCCGATCCAATTAGCAATTGGCTACATCAAAACCCAAAAGATCAGGTTCTTCCACAGATGCCGCTGATGCATGAGCCTTACCATGATCCTTACTATGACCTGGTGAGAAGGCCAATAAGTATTCAAAAGGAAGGTCCCTTGTAACACCCCCGCCTTAATTAGTAGGATAACGCCCGTAATTAAGACCTGGAGCGTTACTGACCCACCTTAGACGAGCTAAAGTAAGTCTAAAATAAATAATGAAATAATAAATTCAAGAAAATCACATAGCATGGAATAAACGATACTCCTACTACGGGTGACAATACATAAGTGTAATATACATGTTCACGTATACATATAATCCGAGTGACATACAAACCATGTCAACATGTAGTATAAAGTGAACAACAACAACAACAACAACAGCAACAACAACTTAGGCTAGTCGTGGCTTGCCATATACACACATGTATAACAAAAATGAGTCTGTATCAGATGTCCTCTACTTCGTTCCCTACCCAATCACTTCCTTAGTCTTCTCTGTTTCTTGGATACCTAAATTTATTTACATAAAACGGGATGAGCGCATAGCTCAATAGGGGAAAGAAATAATAGAAAATATTACGTTCAGTACTTAATTAGCAATTTAACCATAAATCGGTAAAATAATGCATGTACATGCATATGGAGGTTACCTCCATTGTGTCAACCATCATACCACGTCATAAAAAAAATACCGAAGTCGAACCGAATCATAATAATAATAAGAATGGTACTGACCGCCCCCAAGAGATACCGAAGCTGGGCCAAACCATAATCATAAGAATAAGAACGGGCCTGACTGTCCCAGAGAATATATCAAACATAATCACAATATAAGATCATCTGGCCCATAAAAGATCATCATCATATCATAATAGAATTGGACCACATGTCCATCCATATCATATCACAGAATCACAAATGCTTTGCCGAGGTATAGATTTCCGGGCTACTCACCGCTGGCTCTAGACAGCCGACCTCATTGCTGTCCCCCGGGGGTTTAGGGATTTTCAACCCAAGGACATCGAGCCCTACTTATTTTCACACCGGCAAGCACTAATCGATACATATTTCCTTCATCATTGAAGGGCCACGATAGAATCATAATCGGATCCATCACGGGATCATATCACATCTAGAATGTTACAATGATCATAAAAGACTTTCGGCATCACAGATACGAATCATATGCCCACATAATAGGCCATAAGAATAGTCCGAACTTGCCAAAGATCTCCAAGAATCCGGTTGACACAATAATGATGTACAATATACATAACATGCCAATAAATGAACATTTAAAATAATTTATGCCATATAACTACAATAAATCTCTATACATGTCCCTTGATGTATATAATTCATCAATTAATTAATTTCAGCCATATACTACCACTATACATCAAAGGAATATATCATGTATATTATACAACACATGTATATCAAGTATAATAGCATATCTTATTACAAATCACATGCTCTTGGTTTTATAAATCATAAAACATCATCATCCTCATTAAATATCCTCCAATAATAACTTAATTAAAATTCTTAATCATCAAATATTAACGTAGTAACCCAATTCATTAACCAAATGAATTTACTCAAATTATGGAGTAGACTTTGGAATATTTAAGAAAATATTCAAGATTCCCACGTAGGAATCAATACCGCACACCAATCTTGTAAAATTCACCAAAAATTCATTTCTCATCCTTTTTGGGTAATTCTGAAACCATAAGTTAGGTATTAAACTATATTTTAAAATACATACTTGATACATCACTTTTCTCATTACCAATCTGCCCAGATTTAATCAAAACAGTGGCCAAAATATGAACAAATGTGTATTACTCCATATTTTAAATTCAAACTTGCAAAATATTATTTATACACATGTACTTGGTTATTATAAATCATAAATCATTAATCAATATAGCTACTTACATATGTACAATCACATACTCATGTAATATTTATTATTCTTTAATAATTTAAAACACAAGAAATCATAATTAACCCATACCTCAAAATATTTATCCTCAAAGAATGAAGTTTGAAATGATAACCCGAGTCCCAACCAGTAAAACTCTAAAATTCTTGTACCTCTGCGTAGCCCTCGACGTATAAAACAACTTTCCCTTAAGGCTCGACTCGATTCAACGAAGTTTTGACGACCAATTTATAAGGAATAACCTTAGTACCTATATTTACTTTCTCTCTCTTTTCTCTCGGCAATAATGGAAGAAAGATGGAGAATGAAGATGAAAGGAAAGGTGACAAAGTCTGTCACTTACAATATTTTACCCTGAGGTTTCATAACTTTATTATTTTAACCTTGAACCTTTACAACTTTATATTTTAGTCCATATGAAAATTTACAACTTGGTCCATAATTAATCAAGATTTTTAAACACTTCAAAAATTTCACTTAATCGAGGTTAATTCGGGTCTAATTTACGCTAATTAAATTACGGGGTATTACATCCCTCGCCATGGAAACACATAAAGAGGATAGGGAATTGTTTGAGCTTAAAGAGCAATTGAAAGCACTCACTTAGAAAGTGGCTGAAAGTTCGAATGATCTAACTCAGATACAGACTTATAATTTGTAACCTGAAGCTCGCTATCTGGTTGGCTTCAAGATGCCACCCATCCCGAAATTTACAGCAACTCGCTATTGTCCAAGAATTCGTTGCCCAATACAAGACAAATAAAGAGCTTAAAATCACAAGAAAGCATTTGGAAATGGCTAAACAGAAAGAAGGGGAAAGTATCAGTGAATTCGTCACGAGATGGAGGGAACTCGCCACCCAAATGGTTGAATGTCTCGATGAGGAAGAACAATTGGGTATGATTGTTAAGAATTTCATGCCTAAAATTCGAACTCAAATGGGGCATCAGTTCTTCGGAAGGTTTAAAGCCCTGCTTCATGTTGGCAATGAGATTGCGGAAGAGTTAGCAAAACAAGCCGAAACCAAGAAGGCTTCATCTCAATATAAAAAGGCTTCAACGTCGGCCATCAATCAAGTTTCCACTTACGGAGGGGGTTATTCTAATAATCCTTTCAACCAAGGCCCCCAAAAAAGCACTGAAAATTACTCTGCGCCGGGATATCGCAACAACACGAGCAGTAACCCAAGAACATTTAACAAAAACAGGTCCAGAGACAAATACTTCTAGCGATTGCCAGGCTCATTGGGGAAAGTGTTTGAACAGTTGAAAGAAGCAGGGATCCCATGAACCCAAGGCCGATCCCACAACCGATACCACCATATTGGAACATGAACGAGTGGTGTGAATATCATCAAGGCTTCGGACATACTATCGATAGCTGTATGGCCTTGTGCCATGCTATTCAAAACTTGATTAATAGCAAAAACATACCCGATCCATCCGCACTGAATGTCGCACGAAATCCTTTGCCCGTTCATCACGTCAACGCCATCGAAGAACACTTGGAATTACCAGATCCTGTTTTCTTGATTCAACCTGTCACAAATGATAAAAATGTTGGAATGTTGAAATTGGACCATAGAGGGCCTCCTCATGATAATGGTATCAAACACGACCCCGAATTTTAAAGGGCTAATGAAGAAACCGAGGACGAGACAATACTGGGGTTATGCATTAAAGAGATTCCTCCTTCGCAATCAGTCATAAATCCAAAGGTCATGGGGTGGATGAAACAGATGGAATTTATACCTGGGCTGGGACTTGAAAGATAGAATCAGGGGATCACTCATTTTCCATGCTTAACCGACAATCCAAAAAGACAAGGTCTGCGGTATCACCATGGAAAAACAATGGGAAAAAGTTCGTACCAAAGAAACCACTCGTCTCAAATAAACATGATTGCTTTTAATTGGAACAAAGTCTTGCAAGCGGAAAAAGAGATACCTACAATCCCTCTTGAGACCTCTAAAGAACTAACCGATTCGGTGACCACCTGGGTTCAACAACTGACTCGCTCAGGAAGGGCCTATCAACCACTGGCTCCCAAACAACCTACAACCGCCATTTCGGCCAAAGAGCCAACGAAAGACCCAGAGGAAGGACGCATCATGGAACAGTTAAAAAAGACGCAAGCACAGATTTCAATATGGGGACTTTTGGTTGCATCCAAGCCTCACAGAGTGGCATTGATGAAAATCTTAGATGAGTCAATGGTCCCTTTTGACTCCACCCCAAATGAGTTGACAGCCATGATTGTATTAATGGGGGTACAAAAGCAAATGCTTGGGTTCTCGGATGAAGACTTGTCACCTCTTGAGCGAGATCATAATCAGGCCTTATATATCACTGTGGTAGCCCGAGGGATGTCCATACCGTATGTTCTCATGGATAATGGTTCTATGATTAACGTGTGCCCGTTGAAGACTGCTGTCCATTTGGGTATCGATTTGACCACATTAGAAGAATCACCGGTCATGGTTCGAGCATATGATAATACAAAGCGAGAAGTGTTGAATTCTGTCATGATGGATATGAGAATGGGTCCGGCTATATTTATGATCGAGTTTCAAGTCATCGACATTCCATCGAGCTTTAATTTGTTATTAGGCCGGGTTTGGTTACATGAAGTTGGTACACTCTCTTCTTCCTTTCATCAAAAAATAAAAATACCTTTTAACGGGGATGTCATTATCATTAAGGGAGATCCCGAAAGAACAATAGTGCCCAAGGATTCACCGGTATTGGGAATTGGTAACCAAGACGTCCAACTTGGGGGATTTTCATATGAACCAAAAGTTCAAGCCCTTACAACTCAAATAGTGGAATATTTTTCGCCTGATGACATGACCATCATAAATTCACAAGTAGTCCAAATGATGAAGAAAATAAAATTTTTACCAGGAATTGGCTTGGGAAGGTACAAAGCTGGAATTGCATAAATGATCGAGCCATCTCAACAACCAAGTCCTTTTGCAGGATTGGGATACACCAACAATGAGAACCACGTCAAAAATGATATACCGGCCGACAGCTCGCTGAATGGATGATTTGTGAAAGAGGGTGAAGACTTTCCTTATTGTGGATTCCAAGAGCCGTAGGTCAATCAGTAAGGGAAAAGACAATCGGGTTTAGAAATTTTCTTCGAAGAAGATTTATACATAGATGAAGGTTTCACTCACACCTTCTCATCCAAATTGAAGATCACCCTACCGCCTGTTGAGCCCCTCGAAGGAGAGGAGATGTTTGAAAACATGTTCGAGGTAATGGCACTCGAAGACGATTATCTCGGTGACCCGGTTCATTTCATCTGCCCCATTAGGAAGAAGAGATTATCCAAGCAGCAAGCACAAAATACTGATAGAAATGTACAAGAATTAGAACATTTGTTGTCCATGCATAATGACATTTATATCAATAAAATTGACGATGATTTCTCTTACTTTGATTTATGTGATGTGGAAGTGATGAATGAAAATTTAAACAATGAACAAAGAATACAACCCCTTAAAGGGGACACTATCACAATAAATTTGGGAACGGATGATGATAAAAAGGAATTAAAAATCGGGGCCAAATTAAATAATGATGAAAAGATGGATTTAGAAAATTTGTTGAAAGAATTCATCAATGTTTTCGCTTAGTCATACACTGATATGCTGGGTTTGGACACCACTATTGTAATGCATGAGGTTCACATGAAACCCGAATGCAAACTAGTCAAACAAAAGTTAAGTAAGTTCATACCTGAATGATCCCTCAAAGTGAAAGAGGAAGTAACAAAGCAATTAGATGTTGGTTTAATTAGGGTTGTTGAATACCCTACCTGGTTAGCAAATATCGTGCCTGTACCAAAAGCCAATGGCAGAGTACGAGTTTATGTTGATTATCGGAATTTAAACGCTGCATGTCCATTTCCCACTACCAAATATCAACCTCATTGTCGACAATACCGCGAATCATGCCTTGAAATCATTTGTTGATGGGTTCGTTGGGTAGAATCAAATCAAAATGCATCCTGATCACCAAGAAAAGACAGTTTTCATCACGCCATGGGGTACTTATTGCTACACTGTCATGCCGTTTGGGTTAAAGAATGTCGAGGCTACATACCAACGAGCCTCAACCACACTATTTCACGACATGATTCATAAAGAGGTTGAGGTATATGTGGACGACATGATTATCAAGTCCCTAGACCGGGAAAGCCACGTCAAAACTCGTTGGGTCTTTTTTGAAAAACTTGTCCGATTTCAAATGCGGTTGAATCATCAAAAATGCGTATTCGGGGTTACTAAAGGAAAGATGCTGGGATACATGGTCAGCAAGAAAGGAATAGAGGTTGGTCCAGCAAAAATCAAGGCGATACAAGAAATGCCTATTTCGAAAACCGAGAAAGAAGTCCGAGGTTTTCTCGGAAGACTATAGTTTATTAGCAGGTTCATTTTGCAATTAACTCAAACATGTGAACCAATCTTCAAACTCCTTCAAAAAAGCTCCGATGGGCAGTGGAATGAACAATGCTAAGAAGCATTTGATAAGATCAAACGATACCTGTTTAACCCACCTGTCTTAGCACTTCCTCAAACGGGTATTCCTCTAATTATATACATGTCCGTCAATAATTCATTAGTGGGGGCAATGTTAGCGCAACATTTATTGAAAACCAAGACTGAAAAAGCAATATATTATCTAAGCAAAAAGCTTTCCCTTGGAGAACAAAATTATACAGCACTGGAGAAATCATGTGCCGCCTTGGTTTGGGCCACTTAAAAGTTGCGACATTACATGCTAGTCTTTTCTGTGATCTTAATATCTCACATGGACCCTTTGCGATACTTATTCGACAAGCCAGTTCTGACCAATCGAATGGCTAAATGGGTATTTTTGCTATCTGAATTCGACATCTCTTACATTACCCAAAAGGCGGTCAAAGGGCAAGTCATCGCCGATCATCTAGCCGGGAACCCTATTATAGATTCCGAGGTAGAGGATTTTGAATTTCATGATCATGTGCAAAAAGGTGATGTTGATATTGAATTCGTTAGCACCGAATCGCAATTTGCGGATATTTTTACTAAACCACTACCGGACGATCGTTTTTGTACTATCCGTCATGAACTTGGTATGACTAGAGCTTGTGATATCTAGTTTTATTAAATATATATATATATATTTCTCAAAGACGGAAAGCTGTCTTTAAAAATATATATATATACAGCACCCGCGTGTATCTAGAATCAACCGCCTTTGCATGGCCTAGATCCCTTTTTGATGTTGTCATAGGGGGAGAAAATATGTGCATGGTGTTGGTGTTGTGGTAAGATTTTAAATGCTTTTCTACATTCACACTTTTGAAAGGTTTATTTATAAAATATATATATATATATATTAGTTTTGGTTTTAAAATTATCTCAAATATTTGTAATATTTTTTAATTGTCATCTTTGCATAAATTGAGGGGGAGCATATTTATATTTATATGCTATTTATGCTTGTTATTGTAAACATACATTAATTTATTGTCATCATCAAAAAGGGGTGATTGTTGACCTAATGTCTTAATCTTATTTTGATAATAACAATAAATCAATCATATGTAATTTAACATGTTTCTTGATATAAGTATACAGTTCATTTATTTGGAAAATTCAAGAAAAACATGACAAGGATCAATCTTTCACTATTCGATCATTGGACAAGACAAGGAAGATCAAATCTCTCAATGCAAATCATGAAGCACATATGATCAAAAGACTATATGAAAAACTTCAAGGAAAAAGTTTCAAATGAAGATCAATTCGAAGAAATAAATCAAAGCATTCGAAGACTCGTTAATTTAGTAATTGAGTGAGTGCTTAAGATTTATGTAAAGTTACTTTATTGATCAAATTCTTATAGCTCGAGCGTATTTATGCATCTTTTAAAGATTGATTTAAACAAGCTTGAAATTGAATTTATTTGAAAAACAACATTTTACAAAAACCAAGTTTCAAAATAAATTCATATTAATTTTAAATGATCATATTTTAAGCTCTAATAAAAATAGGTATCTTAACAACATATCTTTGAGGTTCACAAATCATTAGAATTGTATTTGGAACTAAATTGTTAAATTGTAAAAATATTTTTATTTTACATTTAAAATTCGCTCAATTTTCTCACAGTTTTGATATAACGGTAAGATGGAGACCTTTCCGGACTCCGATCATTTTGAAATTTTTACAATAATTAGACAACATCTCTGAGAACTTTTTAATAAAATTTGAGCATGATCCAACGATCTAATTGCGAGAAATTATCAAAACAAATTTAAATTTTTTGTCAAAACTAGCTGTTGGAAAGTTTGAAAATGTATAACTTTGACCCAAAACCTTTCTTAATCATCCCTAACGGCCATATGGTTTTGCAAGATATATATATGAGGTCCTAAACATGTTTTAACACCTTGAATCATTCTAATACTCTATTATTCATATATTCAAATATATAAAGATTCAAGAACACATTTTGATCAATCTTTCATCTTTTGAGCTATATATTTTTGATCAATCTTGATAACTCTAGTGTGAGCTTCATTTGTAATCTTCAAATACACTTTAGAGTTATTGTATTGGTGTGTATCACCACAAACAATTCATTCTTCATTTTAAAAGAGAATTTGTCTTTTTGTAGAGTAAGAGAGCATATCTTGTGAGAAGTGTAGTGTGTATAACTACATTGTGAGTGTTGCGTGCATAACAACATTTGATTGAGGTTTGATCTTCACTCGAAGAATATTGAATAGTGGAAATTCTCGAGGAACTAACCGAGCGCGGACGTATGGTTGAAGAAACCGAGCCGTGAGGACAAAAAGTATTGAGCTTCAAATTGGTTCAATCTCTCTAACTCAAGCTATCTTTTTATTGCTATATTATTGCTTGTATTTTGAGATTGTTTATTTGTTTATCTTAGGATTGATTACTTGAAATTGATTATTTCCTTGATATTGTTGCTTTACTTAAATATTTTAAAAACGTTTTAATTCTGCATTAAGTTTTTAAAACCCTATTCACCCCCCTCTAGGGTTATTTTTCGACCTATACTGTCTATCACTTGATGTGGAAAATGGAAACTCAGTTGAATCAAAGGTTTGGTACTACGACATATGGCAGTTGCTCAGTACCCAGTTAATGCGAACAAAACTACTCGAGTTGCACTTTGACGACTCGCATCCCGATTCATATCTGTGCCAAAAAGTTATACCGACGAAATGATGATGGTATACATCTTCAGTGCCTCAATGAGGAATAATCCCGAGCAATGATGGAACAAATTCACATCGGAGAATGTGGCCCGCACATGAGTGGTCACACATTGGCAAGAAAGATCATCCGTCAAGGGTATTACTGGTTAACAATGCAAAAGGATTGTTTCGAGTATGTCAAGGGCTGTCATCAGTGCTAAATATATGCGAAAGCTCAAAAGTTGCCGCCAAAAGAACCATATCCCATGACATCTCCGTGGCCGTTTTCAATATGGGGTATCGACATAATCAACAAAATCTCACCGAAAGGTAGTAACGGACACGAGTATATACTAGTTGCCATTGATTACTTCACAAAATGGGTCAAAGCCGAATCATACAAGGAGTTAAATGCCAAAAAAGTTGCTCGTTTCATCCGACATAATATTATATGCAGGTATGGGGTCCCGCATGAAATCATATCCGATAACGGTTCACATTTCCAAGGTGAAGCTAATGACGTCATGGAAGAATATGGAATCAAGCGGCATAAATCCTCTCTATATCGCCCGCAAACTAATGGGGCTGTTGAAGCAGCCAACAAGAACTTGAAACTCATGATCAGTAAAATGGTAAAAAATGGTAGAGATTGGCCCGAAAAACTTTCATATGCACTCTGGGGGTATCGTACCACTGAAAGAGTTTTCACGGGATCAACTCCGTTTTCTTTCACTTATGGCATGGAAGCAGTTTTACCAGTCGAAATGAAAATACCTTCATTGCGGGTCATTTTGGAAAATCAGGTTCATGAAACAGATTGGATAACGACACGGTATGAAGAATTGGCCATGATTGATGAAAAACGATTAAAAGCCTCATACCAACATCAGGGGTATCAGAAACGCATTGCCAGGGCATTCAATAAAAAGATTCGAAACAGAGGTGTTATTGTGGGAGATTTAGTATTGAAAGAAATTCGAGAACCCTCTCGAGATCCAAGAGAAAAATTTGCACCCAAGTGGACAGGACCTTATATCATCACGAAGGTACTATCTGGGGGTGCCGCACACTTAACCGATGTCGATGGGCAAGAGTTGAATTCACCAGTTAATTTGGATCGATTGAAGAAGTATTATCAATGAGTTGTAATCATGAACTACGGAGACCTGAGCCCCATGAGAAAAGTAAAAGAAAGTGATTGATAATGTACTACTTAGGGAAACGTAGGCAACTTGAATAGGATATTCAGGCCCAGTCTACTATTCAAAAATAAACTTCATTCATCAAACAAAGGCATAGGGAAAAGAAAGAGGTTTTCATTATACATAACCAAACATTTCATTACATCATTTCTTACCTACCCCTACAAGTTTTCCTACAAACAACAAAAGTATACTTACTACTCATCCTAAAAAAGCTTTTAACATGAAGCTATCCAAAAATCATAACCACCCAAAAGCAAACCATCAACCATCAAAACCATCAAAGCCATCAGTCGGTCGTAGCATACAAAATCCTCTCCCTCTCTAGGGCATGGTATGATGCCAGAATAGTCTCATCCGTCACTCGAGTATCTCCAAATCGAAACCACCGCATCAGCATCGGGTCATGCTTAACTGTCTGACGAACACGACGCCAAATGTGCAACACGATATCAGATCAGATCGAGTCACATGGATAATACCAACCTCTGCACCATGAAACCGTCGGGTATAGCGGGTCGACCACAAGCCTCGTAAAATCGTCTCTAACCTCGGGGTAATAGGAAAAGCTACTGAAAAGAAATCCCTCAATGGAAATGGCACACTCAAGGGAACACCAAACTGTCTAGTCAACCGCCCAGGTATATAGAAATAAGTCTCCTTTAATCCACGGATCCGAACATGGTTATGCCCGCCCATACTCATGATCATCGTCCTCATATGCCACCAGGGAATCTCCCAACGAATCGAAGAGGCAGACTCCGAAAAGCGGATGGCCCAGTCAAATGATGATATTCAATGAATCAAAACATAATCATGACGACGAAAAAAATCTCGGGAATCCCAAGGAAGAAGGGGATCCAGAAAACGAAATCTCGAGATAACCCACATATATAAATAGATAAGGACTGCCTCAAAAGTACTCAACCTGACACTAAACTAGAGCATCCAAGCCATTTAGTGTCTCCGCCAGCAAGATGGGAGTCACTAAAACACATAAACATCACATATACACAACTTTTCTTCCAAAAATAAATATCTCATTCATTAATAACTAAAGACCAGTCACAAAACAATTTAAAAATAAAACAAACTTATTCATAATATAAAAATACCTAAAAAGTTCATAACTTATTCAAAACTTAAATGTTTTTCTCGACAACCTAATCATAAAAAACCATCAAAATAAACCATTATCAACGATGCGGGGACGGGGGAGGCTCCATCGTACGAGGGTGCTTCACTTCTGTCTCACCAACACCTTCTGCCGGACTCTCCAAAGCTGTGCGACCACGACCCTGAGGAGGAGGAGCGAGCATAGATGTCCGACCCGACTGCTGCCCGCCATGCATAGACTGTGACGGCACTGCCTACCTAGACCGCGAGCGCGAGGGGTGGTAAGTAGCCGTCATGTCCCCCGCCAAATGCTGACTATACCTCCCCATGTACTCCGTCGGAAAGGGAGCCGCGAAGGTCAACAACCCGTAGGCATTGAAATAACTCCTCAACAACTCAGCCACCTCTTGAAGTCGGAATAAGCCCACTTGTCAAACCAAGTCATGTAATATATTATTATCTATAAAAATTGCATGTATACCGAACTTTTTTACAAGTGAAATCATACCTCCTTGTCCGACACATGTGCCAAGGCTCCCATCTGCTCATCATCTAGGGGAACGTTGGGAATTCGGTACTACTTCAGCCAGCCGAAATCCATGTATGGGATATCTCGTGGGTACTTAGGGATCGAGTAGGACGTCGATGCCCCGCCAGCCTGCGACGGACCCGCCTCAGCTCCGCCAACTCCGCCCGCCGGGGGAGTATCCTCTCTAATTAAAAAAAACAAACTAAAAAATTTAAATTAGAAGTATAGAAATGATCTAATTGATATTTAAAAGTAAATAACACTTAAGATAAAAATTAAAAGGAAAAAAAAAAGGTGAATGGCGTCCATCCACAGTGTCACACCAAATTTGGTGTGCCATTGTAGATAACACCAAATTTGCTGTTGGATATACCATTCGGTTGGAGCTAACTGGGGCAAAATCAACATCAAATATAGTGGGATAGTGTGTAATTGGAGTTGCCCTTATACTATTACTGTTTTTCACTTTTATCCTAACTTGTTTAGATATTGTCAGTGTTTCAAAAAAATTGATATTTATTTTCCTCTCCCATTAATTTTTTTTACATGTTTTTAGATTTGTCTTTATATGTTTTGTTAAATACATTAAGCTGAAAACAGAGATACATTACCAGTGGGCTATTCAACAATTTTTAATTAATTAATTTTTTGCCAAAGATGAAATAATGAGTAATAACCAAAGTTATCACAAGACGTCAGTCTCATTACATATTTATGTGTAGGCTTGTCAATGGATTGGATATGAACCGGATCATACTATATCTAAATTTGATCTGAAAACAAATATATCGAATCTGATCCATATATCCGATCCAATCCAAATTTTTTTTTTTATATAAAATCACAAGTAAAAATTGGGAGAAATGGAATTGATCTTTTACTTAGAATAGAGAAATGTAGATTGGACATCATACAGATCTAGAAAAATTATGTATTTTTTAATATATATATATATTTCAATCTTATAATTAACCCACTTTTTGGTAGATTTTTTTAATGAAATTTGGTAGAAATAACTTACACATCATAGAGATTATCTCCATCAAATTTCATCAAAAAATTCATCCCCAAAGTAGGTGAAAATGTGCACGTTTGTGTGTATTGTGAACACCCCAATCCACGACTCTCATGTGAACATTGGTTTTCTCATAAAACATGCATTTCACATTAGGTCTTTAGTCATTATGCATATAGAAGATTGTTAGGAAATACTCTGACTTTAGATCCGCCGAGAGTCTGATACGACCATTGTTGCCACTTCGCTTACTAGGACAGGGATCGACCATTGTTGCCACTCCGAATTTCTCAGAGATAGGAATTCTTCGCATTCCTCACGATGGAAATTTTTTTCGACCCCCTTTCCCCACGAAGGAAAATAATGACTCCACGTATTCCTCACGAAGGAAATTTTCCGAATTCCTCAGAGATAGGAATTTTTCGCATTTCCTACGATGGGAGTTTTTTTCGATCCCCTTTCCTCACGAAGGGAAATAACCTTTACCGAACATTCCCCATGATGAAAATCTTTTTTCGCATTTCCCAAAGATGGAAATTTCTTCTTTTAACACAAGTCCCCACGAAGGGAATTACCAAAAGACAAGAATCGTTATTTCACTTCTCCCAAAAGATGGAAAACCTCCTTTGAAATTCTTTTTTCACAATAATCTGGATTCGACGAAATGTCAAAACTCCCTGCACGAATTGTTAAAAATCTAGTACGCCGAGGGTAGAAATGCGCCACTGAGGGTAGACGGAGGAAAAGACCGATGTATCGTGTAGCCTAGACGAAAGGAAAGGGGCGGTCGTGGATTGTATCGCTTGAGACACAACGAAATTCACATGCCAGAAGGGTATATTTTGATTCAAGATTCACGCGAGAGTCGTGAATCGTTGTCTTCTTATCGTCCCAAAATTCCTATAAGCGAGAATCCTGGGACGAGAGGGTCTGTGAACACCCCAATCCATGACTCTCGTGTGAACATTGGTTTTCTCATAAAACATGCATTTCACATTAGTCTTGAGTCATCATGCATATAGAAGACTGTTAGGAAAGACTCTGACTTTGGATCCGCCGAGAGTCTGATACGACCAATGTTGTCACTTCGCTTATTAGGACGGGGATCGACCTTGGACTCTCATTTGAGGGAGGAACACTGAATAGTGTTTTTAGTAAGGAGAAACTCCGCCAAAAGTATTAGAGAGTCTTTTGTTTTAGAGAATTTCTAGAGAGAAAGAAAGTCTAGAGAAAGAGAAAAGTCTTAAAGAGAGAAAGTTTTAGAGAGGGAATTTCTAGAGAGAGAAGGTCTTGGAAGAAGAAAGATCAAGATAGGGAAATGAGCAAACACGCGATCCTCGTTCTTCTCCAAGCGCATTAGGTATATCTCTTTACAATTCTCCAGTATTTCAATACTGCATTTCAATACGAGTTTTAATACAAAAAGTTAGATAACTTGCAAAGAAGTCCACTGCTTTCAAAATAAGTCCTTTATAAGTTTTATAAGAAATCTAAAATCCGTTTTGACACGTTTTCAAAAGAAAACCAAATACAAAACCGGTTTCCAAACAAATGGAACTACGAGACTCTGATTTCATTCTACGAATGAATACGTAGGCGCTTGCAAAGCTCGAGTCTGATTTCAAAATACAATTTTAAATTAAATTTATCCGAAAAGGACTATTTTAAAAATGATTACTTGCAAGATATCTAAAATATGAATTAAATACATGATCCATTAAGAGATCGAGAAGGCGAATTGGGTGCCTAACACCTTCCCAATTCGTAACGTAGTTCCTGAACCTTAGCAAAATAAGTTTAAAATCAATCTCTGTTTCAGAAGTATGAAAGATAGTTTGTTTGCAAATTATCCTTCGTACAATTTTTTTTTTGTTTTCCTGTAAAACAAACTGGAGACTCTACAAAACGCGCTTCCCTTCAAAACAAAGAAAATCGGGAATAAGGATTTCTTGGGTCGGAAGTCCGGTTTCTCACAGTATATGTCAGATCGGGTTATAAATGGATCAGATTGGGGTATATCCGTATCCGATTTGTTAATCAATAGCTAAATGGATTTAGGTCAGATTTAGATAATTGAACAAAAATTCTTTACCATATCCAAGTTAATGGATAGGATTCGGATCGAGATCCTATCCATTGACAGGCCTATTTATAAGGATTACTAAAAAAGAGCAATTTAATCATAGTCTAAATTGAAATTTTAGTTCACCTATCTTAAATAAATTTTTATAATTATATTTTGGTATGCTTCAATTTAATAGTCATTTAAATTTTTTAAACATAGTAAAAGCCAGTTAAAAATAAAAATAGATTATTACTTTCTTCTCTTCCAAGAAATACTACTAAAATAATATTTTTTCATTTTCAATATATTATTGTGTTATAAGATCCTTGATATAGTCTTAATTGATAGAATATTATAATTTTATTATTAATAATATTGCGTTATTGTGTAAAAATAAATATCTTAGTTCATTGCAAGTGGGCCCCTATTTTATCCTAAATAGCTGCATTATTGTGATTTTATTATTAATAATGTCACGTGGATCCTTCTGTTTCAAATTCAGACGTAATTGGGTCGAGATAAAGTGAAAGGCAGCAATAGTACCGGAGGATTTAGTGTCGGGTAAAATAGTTAAACGGCTCAACCCGCTAACCCAAAAAACTATAGGGGTTTAATGTATTTTCCCCTTTAAATTAAAACTACATTACTAATCATATTCATAAAAGTTATCTTCGACAACATTTTCAGAATTAACTAAAACATGTGGGTTTATTATTTATTCTATATCTATTTTTTAAAAACATATAGTTTGATTACCCGTTCCTATTTTAACTGATATTTTCTCACATTGAAACATTAATAGCCCATTTTGTTGCCCTCCAATTTATAGATTGAACAATTTAAAATAGCTTAGTTTGTGAATTATATAATTTGAGTATTTGGTTGCGAAAAATGAACTAACATATAAAGTTATGAATTGATGTTAATACATAAAATATTGAATAAGAAAACGCAAAGGCATAATTGGAATTACCTAACTTATAACTAAAATACAAGTTTACGTCGAAAAAATCACACCATGCAACTTTTTTTGTTAAAATGAGAAAAAGTTATGATTTGTTAATTTACAATGAAATAATTGTAAATAAAATACTTTATGCAAACAAGTGAACCCTAAATCAACACGACTATATATACTTAGATACAAAATATGCACCCAACAAACTTTATATCTCATCAACATTTCAAAGAAAAAACTTTAAAATGTTATAACTATAATGTCATATTTTGAATTTTAATAAAACTTATATTTTTGAAGCTTATCTACAAAAAAAAAAAAGAAGAAGAATACCAACGTAAATAAATTACATAAAAAATTTGAAGAAAAATAATGAAATATTACATTTAGGCTTCGTTTGATAGTAACATCGAAAATGAAAATGAAAATTATTAATTTAGGTGAGAAGATGGAAAATAAGTTGATGGATGTGGTGAGATTAGCTCTTGCTTTTTGCTTTTTTCCATGATAAAATTTTCTTTGGGTGACGGTGGAGAAAATTTTTTCACAAAATATTAAAGGAGGATGGGGACATATACTCACAAAAATGAGTATCAGATGGAGATGATCTAACCATGTACCTCAACTTATTTTCCATCTTCTCACTCAAATTAGTTGTTTTTATTTTTATTTTCTATGTTACTATCAAACGGAGCCTTAAAGACTTTAAATAGTCCATTGATCATCTGAACTCGTATACAAGAGTTCTGAAATTAAGGGACCATTAGAGTATAAAGAAACAAAATTAACTTCACCTTATCATTATTTGGTTAACTAAGCGCGATAATTGAACATACAGTCTAATGCTTTATGGATTTTTAAGTTATTTTTATTTTATTTGACATCCAATTTTTATTTATTTATTTGTTTTTTTTGTTTCACCTTCCCGTCCAACAAAGATATACCCTAGAGAGCAATAACCTAACTTAAGATATTCTAAAACACCAGACAATTCGATGCCCACTTTATCTCTGTCTAACCTTGGGCTATCCCCTTATTTTACAATCTGTCCATTTGACAGACTAAAAAACAACAAAATCAATTTCAAATCTTATTTTCAACCATTAATTTTTTTTTCATCTTACCATAACGTCCAACACGGACAATGCCTAGTATGGAACATGTTGTTTGGTATGTAAATATTGAGAAAGGATATTATGCTCCCTTCAAAATATTCATAAAAGGGAAAAGAGAAAAATACTAAAGTTTTATTATGGTTATGCACATACTTAAATTAAAGCTCTATTTGATAACAACGTGAAATAATAATAATAATAATAATAATAATAATAATAATTTGATATAATAATAATAATAATAATAATAATAATAATAATAATAATAATAATAATAATAATAATAATAATAATAATAATTTGATATATGTAAGAAGTTAAAAATATAATTAGAGGCATGTGAGGAGATACTCTTAATTTCATGCTTATTTTTATGAGTAGATGTCCTACGTCCTTTATTATTTTTGGAAAAAAAAAATTATTCCACAATCACCAAAGAAAAACTCACAAAGTAAGAAGAAATCTCATCACATGTCTCAACTTATTTTCCAACTTTCCTACAAAAATATATTATTTTTATTTTCCTTTTCTATATTTTTATCAAACGTACCCGAAGAGTGGAAAATTGTTTTCTTCTTCTTCTTCTTCTTCTTCTTCTTCTTCTTCTTTTTATAATCTCAAATTATTGTGTCAAATATTACATTAATATTCAACCAGCGTTATATTGAATATTAATTTCAAGAACAACTAGTGAACTTTTTAAGAAAAAATTAAATTTGAAAATTGAAATGGGTACGTGGCTATGACTTCTAGTTAAGAGCATCTCCTTGTTATTTGAAATGTTTCTCTATCCCGTGTGTTAATGCAGACAATGTATATGTTTAGTGTTCACATATTTTGTATTATAAATAATCTCAAAACAAGAAATATCGATGCGCCTATAAATCTTGGTAAAACTTATTCAATGAAAGAATGTGAACTTGGAGCAATGTGAAATGTCGAGAGATTCTCTACGCGTTGTCTGCATAAAATTTCGTTTCTAGTGTTGATGTTAAGTATCGACTAGGCCCGAACTCGCATTGCCCCAAGGACAGCCTAGGCGAAATGTGGAGACATTCGCTTGCAATTTTCCATGCTATAAATCAGTTGGGTTGGCCATCTTTGATTATTAGACAGTTATTGTTGACATCTGGTTCTAATGGAAAGGAATTTTGGTTCATATATATTAAAATTTAACAATCTTCTTTAAGAAACTTTAAGATATTTAGCATAAAATAGTAACATTTCGATCTGGCACTTACTCACAGTTAGAATGTATTGTGATAATGATTAATTTCATCGGTTAGATATGCCAAGTTTTATGAAGACGCATATGTTTATTTTAGAATGATTGAAATTCAAGTTTAAAAACCATGTATAACTTTATAGGTAAAAATTGTTTTTTATGGATTGGGACAGTACCAAGGACAAACATTATGGACCAGAACTTGTTAGAAAAGTGTTGCATAAGCACCAAATCTTCAAGAAGCCCAATGTAAATTCAGCAGTCAGGAAATTGGCAAAATGGGCTATCAATCCAAGAGGGTGAGAAGTGGACCAAACACAGTTCAGGTGGCATTAGGAATAATCCTAATTCACCATGAGCTAGTCGATATACAAACGATCGAGTTCAAATGAGAGAGATTTTCTAAAGGAGTATCATAGGCACTAGAGAATCAAGCCTCATTTTTTCCGTTCATTTCTATACTTCAAATATGAAATGGACAGAATTTCGCAATGCCGGAAGCAAAAATGGCGTTGGCCATCATTTTCCAGTGATTATCTTTTGGGCTTTTGACTTTTTAAGCCCATGCTCTTTCTAGTCTCATAACTCAGATGTTCATTTGAGTGGAAGCTATTTTTCACACTTCACACGATGGTTCAAAACTCCCGCTCAAACAAGGAGTGGAAGCTATTTTTCACACTTCACACGATGACCAAAAAAAATTGTAAAATAAAAATTCAATAAGATTTAGGAATAAGCATTCACCAGGATGTTTTCCTTTTAATGCTTCGGATTCGACATTAGGAGGTGAGAACACTGCCTTCAATTCACCATTAAGAGATAAAAATAAACATTACATACGGAAAAGTAATTAGTTATCTCTTTCCTTCTGCGTAAAGCCTAATATGATGAATTTCGTTTTTCAATTGAAGTAGAACCTCCAAAGTGACCAAAATAAATTGTAGACAAATGAAGAACAAAACTGGTTTTTAATTTGGTCACTGGAAAATAACTCTGCTTTGACTAAAATTGAGATAAAAGAAGAGAAGAATCATTCACATATACTGAAAGCAAATATTGAAATGCATTCCCTTATTTGCCTTCATAACAAAACAAATTCTACTACAAAGAAAATTTCATCATTCTAAAACAAAACAATGAACGAATCCTAGAAGGATAATGCTGTATACCCTTTTAATCACCTTGGTCCAGATAGAACTGAAGGCAACAAGGGGGTGCTACTCTTGTTAAGTGCATCACGTTTCTGTAATGGATTCGAGAATCCACAATCAAGGTTTTGTTCGACTTCCATAACGCCCTCTAAAACTTTAACCACCACCGACATCGAAGGCCTCATAACATAGTCATTTTGCAAGCACCATGCTGCGACCTTCATCATCTCCACAACTTCGGCTCCATTTGAGCGCATATCTTCGCTATATGAATCAACCATTTCCAAAAGTTTGCCTTCCTCCATTCTTTTCCGAAAGAGGCTTAGCAAATGCATGCTTTCTTCTGATTTTGATTGGTCGAAATTCTTTCTTCCACAACAAATTTCCAACACCACAACTCCAAAGCTGTACACATCAACCTTTTCTGTAATAATTGAATTCAACCACTCTGGGGCTAGGTAACCGGGAGTGCCTCTCATCGTGGTCATAACTTGGCTCTGATTCCTATCAACTAGCTTGGATAGCCCAAAATCCGCTACCTTTGCATTATAATTCTCATCTAAAAGGATGTTTTGAGGTTTAATATCCAAGTGGATGATCTTTTGCCTACAATCCTCGTGGAGATAGGATAATCCCTTGGCAATGTCAAGAATAACCTTCTTCCTGCATTTCCAATCAAGAATTGCGCCCTCTTCGTTTTGGTGATAGATCCATCTGTCCAATGAACCATTGCACATGTACTCGTAAACTAAAATCCAACCGTGAGATTTCTCAACACAGAACCCTATCAGTCTTACCAAGTTAAGATGGTGAATGCTGCCAATGGTTTCAACCTCGGCTATGAATGATTTTTTAACTTGGGTTAAACTGTCAAGGCATTTTACCGCAACTTTTGTGGCATCCTTGAGAGTCCCTTCGAAAACCGAGCCAAATCCTCCCTCCCCAAGCTTTTTGCTGAAGTTTTCGGTTGCAACTTTTAAGTCTTCGTAAGAGAATCTAGTGGGCAGTCCCGGTACTTCATCTAGAAAATCCTGTTCGTCTTCGCCCTTTCTTCTCTTCAAGAAAACCACAAACCCAGTTATTAAAAGAACAAAGAAACCCCCAAATGTGGATCCCAATATAGTCCCAAGCCAGTTTTTCTTCCTAGCTGTTGGTGGAGAAGTGGGAGCCAACGGAGAGTTTTCAGTTGGTGTAATCTGAACCTTGACAAACGCCGAAGAGTTGTAAAAGAAAGGGATTTCATCGTTCATTAATGAAAGTATCTCGGATGGCATATAACATTCCCCGTCTAAGGGATCCAAACCATAACGAAATATAGCAGCTTTGCACGAACAATTCCTTAAGCATTCTTGTTTACAACTCTCCATATCAATGCGACTAAGATTTAGATATGAATTAAAGGTAAAATAGGTAACGTCCTTGAGCTCTACAAAAGTATGATATTGGGCAGAATTGCAAGTAAGCGGAACAATTTCAGAACAACCAAGATTAGGCTGCCTATCACTTATTTGCCTAAATGACCTGGGGCAACTACATTGCCCATTTGAGCAAATCCCATTTTTCCCACAAACCATTGGGTAATTACACACGCCAAGAGAGCCACGATACCCCGAAAGTAGATCCGCCACCTCCTTCCACTCTGATTCCCATTCATATACCTTCAAATGTCCGTCGGACTCCAACTTCATATACTGTGCCGACGATGCCTGGGGTATAGAAATCAGGCCGTCTGGGTCGCCAGGTTCCACAGAATTTATAAAAAAAGCTAAACTTCCATTTAGAAACCTTACATAACTTGGTCCCGGATTCTCTTTCGGACCACTGACTAAATATTGAGCATAGAATTGCGGAGGGTTCGATTCAATCGAAGCGAACAAACCTTCATTAGTAGGAAAAAGAGAAAACCACCCTTGTTCTGGTTGAGCTGAATTAGTGGCTGAAACGCTGGCAGTTAGCCTCTTGCCAACCACCAACTTTTGCCCGGGAACCAATGCATCCGTTGGGTAATCGAAAGACTGCCAGACCGTCGTATGGTTTTTATCAAACAGAACAAGATTCCCCTTGTCTGTCAAGTTCAACCCGGCCACATTTTTACTTGCGGTGTTAGTAGACCAAACCAAAGTACCATCAGCATCCCGTAAAACAAGATCTCCATCTAACGACAGTTGCAACGTTGCATTGCTCCCTACAGGCTTGTTTCGATTAGCAGACCAGACAACCTGTGGGGAATAAATTGGATGTAGTACATTTCCACCACTGCTATTTGTTAGAGTTACAATGTAGATTGCAAAGTGGTATGATGTACAATTCCCATTGCAAAAGAAGCCGCATGCGAATCTTGGCCCAGATGTTCCTCTTAGAAGGATTGTTGTAATGCTTGATCCATCCAAGAAATTTATTGTGTGCGGAGAAGAAATGTTGTTGAGCCATGATGAAGAAAGATTGGCCGTCGGATAGTCAAAAGGCTGGGCGCGAATTAGGCTCGAAATACAAAGTATAGGTATGAAATAGCAAAAAGTCCAGCATAGTTTAGTACCCATATGAAATTATTTGCTGTTTTATCTATACAAAGATGTTGAATTCAAGATACGGAAAGTGAAAATGAAATGTTGGTAGTAAGAAATGTGAGCTTAAGCAGAGAGGTGAGGGTGAATAAGGAAATTAGATTTCTAAGGTGTGAACTGAAGCTATGTGCCCATAGCTTTTATCGTAAATTAACAACAATAAAAGATAAAAAGTAGTACATCCACTAGTGAATTTTCTGATACTATATAATTTAGTGGCCTGCAATATAAAAAAACCAATAGATACTTGCCGGCTTGATTTATCAATAATAAATATATCATATTTATTTGTAAATTGTATATTTTAAGAATAGATCCCATATAATTATCTGGTCAATATATTTGTTGCCGTATATAGAATCACCATCAAAAAAAAAATTAACAAACCATTCTTAATTTATCTCCCCTCTTTACATATACAACCCATTATTACGATGTATTTGTTATTCTGTCTTATTCAAATCAAGTGTTCGTAGTTTTGAATTTAAGATAAGTGTATTTTAAAAATATGCCAAGTCAAATTGGACTCATAGTTTGGAACACAGATAGTAATATGATACTCCATAGCCTTCTTACCAATTTAAGCATTCATACACTAGGACTTGGCTCCGCTCCATTATCTTTCGGTCTAATTTCGTCTAAGGGGGTCTAGTTTGAAGACTAAACGGATTAATTTTTTCATAAAACATGATAGAGATGACCTCTATGATGAGTATATCATCTTCACAAAATTTTATTAGAAGATTCAGTCTAGAAATGGGTGAGATGATAATCTAAAATTTGAATGGTCGAAAATGAACAAATTCATCAAATTTTTATTACGCTCACATCTGGTTTGAATTTCTTGAAGAAGTTTTGTGGATATGATCCACTCATTATAGAGATCATTTATACCAAGTTTTATGAAAAAAATGCATCCATTTATTTCTCGAATTAGACCTCCTTGGACGGAATTGGTCCCATGTACCGTCCCTTTTTTGGAATGTCCAAAATAAAGAATACACTTTCCGTTTTGGAAGTCTTAATATAATCAACGTATAAAAATTCATCACAAAAGTAAGTTTTGTCCTAAACTATTAATTATGATGAAATATATGTATCTTAAAAATATAAAAGTCAAACAATTTTTTAGTTAGGAATGAAGGTACGGTAATATTTGTTTGTGAGTACAGCATATGCTACTATTATTTTATTTGAGTTGCAGTGAATTTATGAGCAAATGGAAGAATATGGTCTTGACAAAGAGACAGAAGGCTATTCCAAACTTCGAAAAGAGATGAAGATACATTTTAGTCCTTTCAAGTTAACTTAAAATCTTTCTTTACTTCTTGATGTTTCAATTTTGTCAATTTGACTCCTAAAGTTTCATTTCAATTGCAATGTGACCCCCAAATTGGACGCCCGTTAATTTTTTCAATGGAAAATGCATGTGCCAAGCACAAGATAATGTCCTGAGGGGCAATAGGGGTAAGAAAATTTCATATAGCCCTTGAGTCCTTATTTCCCTCAATTGTGGTACGATTGTTAGAGCTTGTTTAGAACCAAAATCAAGGATATTTGCAATTTTTTCATAGAAAATATGTGAAATGTAGGGAATGAGGGGCTTCAGGGTTACATCATCTGTTTTCTCGTTTTGTCCCTCGGGGTGGTGCCTTGTGCATGGCGCATGACTTCTTCGTCAAAGGAATTAACATACTCTATGGCGTCCAGTTTAGGGCCATGTTGTCCCCACGATAAATCTTTAGGGGTTAAATTGATGAATTGAAACATTAAGGACTAACGTGAGAAATTTCTCTTTGAAAATTTCCCTCAATGTTAGAATGTTTTAAATCATCATTTTTGGTACGCAGTTTTATTTTATTACTGTTAGCTCAATGTTGGCCTTGTTTTTTTACAATAAGTTACTCATTTTAGAAACTTCTTCTTTTTATTTATTTTTTGACAAGTAATTATGATATTGTACGATGTTTTACGATTCTACCAGCCATAGTTGCCCTTACTCGAAGGGTTGAGAAATAGACCACATAAGGAGAAATCCCTACTGGCCATAGTTCAGGTGGCCTTAGGAATAATCCTAATTCACTGTGAACCATGGGGCGATATACGAACGATTGAATTCAAATGAAGGAGATTTTCTAAAGGAGTATCATAGTGAACCATGGGGCAATATACAAACGATTGAGTTCAAATGAAGGAGATTTTTTAAAGGAGTATCATAGGCAATGTAGAATCAAATCTCATTTTTTTTTCCATTCAGGGAACTCGAATATGAAATTGACAAAATTTCATAATGCCGGATGCAAAAATGACCTTGGCCATGAACAATGATTCTTTTTTGAGATTTTGACATCTTATGCCCATGCTTCTTTCAACTGTCGTAGGATGCTTATTTGGTTCTATGCAAGCTATAATGTGATACAAAAGATTAGATATTTTTGAGCTTATAGAACTTTGTTCTTCTTTTTTATTTTTTTTTCCAATCTCGAAGTTCTGAGTAGATGAAATTTTTAAGATTTTCTTTAAATGTTCAATATATGAAATTTGAAAAATGTACTCCTGCTAATTTTTTTTATTACCCTATATATTTAGAGGAATGGTTAGGGGGAAGGGGATCAGGAGTCTTAAGTGTGAGTTGGGAACGGG
Source organism: Lonicera japonica (assembly GCA_021464415.1). Taxonomy (NCBI): domain Eukaryota; kingdom Viridiplantae; phylum Streptophyta; class Magnoliopsida; order Dipsacales; family Caprifoliaceae; genus Lonicera; species Lonicera japonica. The sequence continues at coordinate 53,634,742 of CM038463.1, forward strand.
ATGAGGAGTTTAAGTGTGAGTTCACCCCTGCATTACTGCGGCTCTTGCTTTCGCTTTATTTTTGTCATAACTCATCACCATCTTGCTTCCCTTGAGTTCTTGAAAATTCTTCTTTGAAGATTGACTTACTATCGTTCTATATTTGCTATACCTGCATCACTATCCCATCAAACTGCTGTTGATGGGATTTAAACTCTGCCTACTCATGTGAAGAGTGAATCATACCATTTGAACTAAAGCTCATTAAGAGGTGAGAACATAGTCTTCAATTTATCATTAAGAGATAAAAACAAACACAACATACGGAAAACTAATTACTTACCTCTTTCTGTTAGGTTTATATTTTTAGTTGGTTTGATTTCGATATCAAAAATACTTACCGGATGCATCGTACATAATTTTGAACCTAAGGTAAATTGGTTATATGGTTTGATTCAAAATATAAGTGGTAGTTGAGCGTTAAATTCGAAATTAAAAGTTTTTTGAGTCAAATTTATTTTTTAACTATTTCTATCAAGTTTTGTCGAAATCCGAAAAATTCTATCGATACAAATTATTAAGAAAACTTATTTTTTTCATATCTAACATGTTCCATAAAGTTGTCTCGAAAATTTGAATCAAATCAAATTCCAAAAGGATTTAATATAACAAAAAAAAAGAGATAATGGGTTATAAGGTCTCGCTCTGTTATGTTTTATAGCACTAAGGACGAACTCATGTTTAATAAAGAGAAGTAGTCTGAATTTCATAATTTGGTTTTGCAATAAGGACACTTTTCATAACATTAATTTATTTTAAGGAAAATGATTAATGTTGATGGACAAAAATACCCTTCATATAAACATCTCTTAGCCCCTCTCCCCCCACCTAAACATCCAATACCTCATCTCTCTCTCTCTAGATTCCATTCAGTCATCAAATACTCCCCTCTGTCTCACCAACGACCTCACCTCCTCCACCACCACCACCACCACCACCACTTGATTCTCCGATCGTATCGCCGGGAGGAGCGCCGTTCTCATTATCTTCTTCTTTTTATGTAGGGGCAATAATAAAACATATATAACTTTTGATTGAACCGTTGGATTTAGCTGATTTTCGGATATGTTATTCGGAAGACAAAGTTACTGCTTTAATGAAAATCAAGACAATCAGAAGTCGTTTTACTATCGAAATCGACCAATTTCGACAGCCCAGTGGGATTTAAAAAAAAATCTGATCGTTCCTCTTTTTTGTTTTTTTTTACGAACCCTACGTCGATCCATATATATATATACATATATATAAATAAAGTGGATGTTGATCTCATTAATTTTGTTATTCTATGTTTTTAATAGTGCCAAAATCATTTTAGCATCTTCTGATTGTTGTCCAAGTGGTGCTACCTTATGGTTGTTGTCCAAGTGGTGCTAAATGTATTTAGCACCTTATGGTTGTTGTCCAGGTGGTGCTAAATGCATTTAACACCTTCTGGTTTTGGTGCTAAATGCATTTAGCACCTTGTCCAGGTGGTGCTAAATGCATTTAGCACCTTCTGATGGTTGATCGCGTTCTGTTCAGTATATAGTCAGTCTATCCAACCTTTGTTACTGTTCAGTTCGTACTCCCCCTATTGGTATCAGAGCATGAGTTGTGAGTAGTCATCCTTCAGAGTTCTAAACTAGATCTTTCTTAAAGGTATGAGATTAATTTGATTGTTCTTTTACTTCAAGAGACTTATTGGTAAGTCATTTCTAAGATAACTATAACAGGATTAGTATGAGATCAAAATTTTTGGTCAATATGCTCTATGTCTGCCATAACAACAAGGTGCTATGATTAGTATGCTCTGTGATCACCAGTCTATTAGATCTTTCACATCAAAAAACTTAGTACCGTGTTACATGGATCTCTCGTATCAGAAAACATAAAGTTTTGTTTACTCAAAACACAGTTATAGTTCATACGTTTTCATTTAGGAGAAGGCACATATAGACAGGGTGTTTGAGCGTTGGAGTTATGTTAAGGCAAGAGGCCGTGTTAAAACTCAGTTTGCTTGCAGAGCGGTCGAATGTGCTTATTTTCGAATGGAAAATGTATGGTTGTCAAGTTTTTATGACGCATAAAAGTAACTCTCTTGTGATTTAAAGAAAATTTGTTTTAATCTTTATCCATTAAGTTTGATTTAGCCCAGGAACTCTGTATATCCCTCAGTATGTTTAAGCCATCGTCAAAATCTAATTCTCCTTCTTTAGGTAGGTCTATGTCTTCGTCTTTATCCTCTTTTATTTTAGATTTCGATCGTCTGTCTTCCCTGTATGAAATAACACATATTTCTGCAGAAGATAAAATTCCAGAAACAAATCTCCCGGTCACAAACCCTTACAATGTTTTTGCTAAACCAAGCACTCAACCTTTTCTCAGACAAGTTCGTCAACTTGTTCGCAGCAAGTCCTCATCCCTCCCTATCAAGGAATATGTCCAGGCAAGTCCATTTGATGATCTAATAGTCCCCTCAGGCGGAAAAGAACATTTCTTCAAAGTTCCCCTCATGACAGATTTGGCCAGAATAGGAATCACCCAAGGTTACACTCATGTTCACTTTGGCGCAATCCAATTTGCTATTATATTCCATGGAAGGAAAGGAATACCGGTGGTTGCCCATATTGCCCTTGTTGATACAAGGTTAAAAGATTACCAATAAACTTGTTTCGGAAATGTACAAGTAACTCTTAATGCTGGGACAGTCTTTTTTACCTTATATCCAAATTTCAATCTCCCACTGTCTGAAAAGTTCTTGGAGGAAGCCCTTCATATCCAAGTCCAAACCACTGGAGCAGAAATGGTTCAAGGAACGTCAGCAGCAACAATTCATCACCAGATGGTTTACCGGCTCCAAAACCATTCATATGATCTAGCAATCCCAAGAAGTACCACAGCGGATGCTTTGTTACTCAAGATTGACTCTAGTGCCGCTCCCACAACTACCTATATCCCTAGGCAGCTTACCAGAGTAAAACTGATAAAGCTGTTACCAGAAAGTTGGGTAACGTCTTATGAACAGTTCTATGAGCAAAGTCACCCAGAGTTGATTTAGTCAAGTGAGCCAACTTACATCAGAAAACCAGGAAACCAAGTTGAAATAAGGTTCACCCGAACTCAATCTCCTCCACGAAATCCTTTTACAACGGAACTCAACATGTTTGAGCCCCTTGTGAAAAAGCCTACAAATCCAATCTTGGAATCATGGCCAATGAAAATTATGTACTTCGACCCAGACGGAAGCCCAGTTTTCCAAGCCAAGGATGAAAAAGGCCACATATGGTATGATGTGTGCTATTGTGAAGATTGTGAAGAACAGGCTTATGAAAATAGCCTTGATCTAAGTAAGCTACGCAGATACAGGAAGAAAGAGGCAGGGAAACCATTGAACTCATAAGAGTCTTTACAAGAAAGGTTTGAGGTAAATGATCCATCTATTGGATTATTAGGAGAACCATCAGGAAAGTTTGACTATTATGTCATATACGGAGAAAAACAGTTACCTACTCCTTCTCCAGAAGAAAGCTTGTGTCAACCATCTCCTGCTAATCTCCCCAAAAAACCCCCCAAAACCTCAAACACAATCATCTCACCTAAATCCCAGAATCCCTCCATATGCTGAAGAAGCACTGCAAGCTTTCAACTTACCTATCTACCACCCTTGTGAACAACCCACAATGTTCCAATCATTCAAACCTCAATAGCCAATCGATTACTTCATGATCAATGAAGAAATCCATTTTCCTCTAACAGAAGATTATGATGATATGACCAATCGGACTCGTCATCGCTAGAAAATTCTAGACCCCAATTATGTAGATTCTTATGGTGAGCCCAGAAAAGCTACATTGGAAGAATCTGCACTTAACTGGCAAGCAGATAATGTAGTTGCACAAAATGCAATTCTTACCCAGATAGCCAAATCCAAGCAAAAAATTGAATCAACAATGGTTCGAGTTAGCAATTTGGATGAAATAATTGTAGATATTTGGAATAGGATTCAGGCAATCCATGACCAAATGAATATTGTCTCTCTCACTGTGAAAGACATGCGAGTCACTCAATCTTGGTTTGCAAAAAAGGAACGAGAGAAGAAAGAACTGGAAGCCCAGTTACGATCCCTCTTTCCTCCACCACGGCCAGTGTCCCCACGAGGATATGGACAATTTGCTAAGCCAAGTGATCCAGTTGGTCTAGTTGGTTTGTATCCAGTACATTCAGCAGCTAGTATAGTCACAAATCCAAATAGCATTGATCTATGGGCAGATCCACCAAGAAGAAGGTTACCTAAGTGGCAAGCACCCCAGCCACTTGCTTTTCATGGCAATCCTATTAGGACAAAGTAGAAGTAGAAGCAGCAGATAAATTATCCACGTCCTCGCCCTCCAGGAGATGCTCGAATAGATTACAGGAATTTGTTTCCTGATCACGCTATTGGTCCCCATGAATCTTGATTTCGACAAACCTACTACCCTAAACTACCTTCCCATGGCCCAAACCGCAAAAACAACCTTATCTCGCCATCCTGAAGCTTATACCAAGCCTAAACCCAGTGACCCAACCACAGGCCCCTCTTCAAAGTACCCAATAAATTTGAATCCAATGGAGATACCTGAAAATAATACCTCAAATTATATATCTTCATTCCTAAAGTCCTTGACTTTTGAAGATAGACCCCAGGTTCCAGCCCAGTCAGATAATTTATTTGACTCCTTTGAATAATTATACTCAACTCAGCCAAACCGGCAACAACATCCGCCACCATCACCCAGACCTCCTTCACCACATGAAGAACTAATGGTTGAAGATCCACCCGAAGTCGTTGATGTCAACCTCCGGGAATTCTCCCATCATGATAACTACCAGAAGTTTTCAATTGAAGACATCCCAGTTGAACAATGGAGAGAGCGAATTGTTTCGTTTATCGCATGGATGACAGCTGATCGAGAGTACTATGATTTACCAGATGTGTTCAAAAGATTTATCGCACGCATTACTGGTACATTGAAAGAATGGTACGAAGCTCTTGGTCCTTACCATCAAAGACAGCTCCATAACTCGACAACTATTGATGAATTCATTGCATTCTTCTACAACGAGTTTGTTGGAACTCCTGATAAATTGCTGGAAATCTATCGAGAAGAATTCTTAAACATGAAATGCTGCTCCTTCATCATCAAAGACCTTGAACGCCATTATGAAAGAATGTCAAAACGGTTTTATTTCATTGGTTGTCTTGATGATCTCAATCTCAAACAAGTGTTCTTCCACTCATTCCCTGACCAGCTAGTTACTGAAGCACAGAAAGTCCTAAAGCTATAAAACAAGAATCTTGCAGAACTTTCGATAGCTAACGTTTACGGCTATTTGAAAGATTCCATTGAAATAATCTGCAACCAGAAAAAGCTTATGGAAAACATTAATAAAACTAGCAAGATGCTTAGTGGAGTATGCAACAATGAACACCTAAAGATCAAGTGCTCAACTGAAAAATCATGTGATTGTCGTCCCCATCACAAGCGAAGATCAAAGCATAAGCACCCCAGCTACGCCAAGCATGGTGACCAAGCCAAGCCTTGGAAGAAGCACAAGAAATGTTCCAAAAAGAAATTTCCAAAGAAAAAATGGAAATTTGCAAGAAGGAAGGAAGTCAGAGGAAAGAAAACAGATGGATGTTTTATTTGCAAGAAAAAAAGACATTATGTAAAGAATTTCCCTAATACAGCCAAGAAAGCCCAGTTCATGGCCGCCTTGGAGAAATATGCGCCTAATATTTCTGAATCAGTTATTGAATTAGTGTTGTCTCTTGATGATAATGCCTTTCCAGAAACAATCATGTATGTCGCATATACAGATGATGAAAACACTGAAACCAGTTCTGAAGCAGAAGATTCAATCTCAGACTCTGGCACAAAATCCAATCCTCTCTTATCCTAGGAATCCATGAAAATCTATGATACTACTTACCAGGAAGAAGATTTATACATTTCCTCGGCACCAACACCATTAACTGTTGTTAAGCTAATCAAGAAGTCGTATGATAAGCCTCAAAAGCTTATAGTATTTTTTGATACCGATGTAGCACGCTCATTCCTCTCCCCCATAATGCTACCGGATCGTTACTGGAAAAAATGCTCAGTGGGATTCCGAGTTGCTAATGGAGAAATCTTGATGGTTGATAAAATCAGTAGGACAGTTTAATTCCAAATTTGCCCAGGCCTTACGATTCGCCATCGTGTCTTTGGAACCAAATTAACCCAAAAGAACCTTCTCATAGGATTTGATATCCTCCATAAATTTCATGATCTCAGATGGTCAAAAGAAGGTCTCCGCTACAAGAATTACTTTCTTCCATGGGTTAATCCAGACACAGTTGCCCAAATCCTCACTCGACAAATTGAATTCCCACTCTTCCAGGATATTTCTCTTGATTCCATTCATCAGCAAATAGCAAGTCAATCTTATGCTGATTCTCATACCCAATTTCTTGAGAAATGCAAAAATCCCTTATGGATGAACCCAAAGTTCTTTGTTAGTCTTCCATTTAAGCTAAATGAAGATGTAAATCCCACCAAAGCCACCCATCTAGGCATGAACCTAGAGCACTTTGCACTTGCTTTTAAAGAATTAAAATTGTTACAAGACCAGAAGCTGATAGAAGCCAGAACATCCCCTTGGGCATGCCAAGCTTTCTACGTTAATAAAAGATTAGAACAAGCTCGAGGAAAAATGAGATTTGTAATCAACTATCAGCCTCTCAATCATTTTCTCGAAAGTGATAAGTTTCCTCTTCCTTAGAAACAATCGCTCTTTGGCTAGCTTTCTCATGTGAAAGTATTCTCAAAATTTGATCTAAAAGTAGGATTTTGGCAGTTAGGCGTCTTCCCAGAAGATCGCCCTAAAACAACATTTTGTATCCCAGGACATCATTTCCAATGGACAATTATGCCATTTGGATTAAAGAATGCTCCCTCTGTTTTCCAGAAGACAATGATGCAGATTTTTTATCCGATACTCAGCAATGCATTGGTCTACATTGGTGACATCCTTCTATTTTCCCATGATCATGATTCTCATCTTAAGCTGCTATAACAGTTCCACTAGATTGTTTGACAACACGAAATTATGCTATCAGAAAAGAAGATGGTCCTCAGTGTCACATAAATTGATTTCCTTGGCATGAAAATTACTGATGGAAAAATCCAACTCCAGAAGCACATCGCAAAAGATTTGTTGAAATTCCCAGATGTTCTCACCAGCGTTACCTAGGTTCAACAATTCTTAGGCATTGCCAACTACATGTTGCAGTTCATAGCTAATCTTTCTAAGTACACAGCCCCGTTGGCAGCCTCATTACGCAAGACGCCACCTCCTTGGAACAAAGCTCATACCGCCTGTGTAGTTGCTCTAAAAAATCTGACCCAGAAACTACCTCCATTACAAATTCCATCTACAGGAAAAAGAATTCTACAAACAGATGCAAGTAATGAACATTGGGCAGCAATTCTGTTTAAAGAAATTGATGGAACAAGAAATGTATGTGGTTACAAATCAAGAAAGTTCACAGCAGCAGAAAGCCATTATCATTCAACCTTCAAAGAAATATTGGCAGTAAAAAGAAGAATTGAGAAGTTCCAGTTTCATCTTATTGGTTACCATTTCTTAATTGAGATGGACATGACCTCATTCCCTAAAATAATCCAGTTTAAACAAAAGATGTTACCAAACTCTCAGTTACTCCGATGGTCGAAATGGTTCTCCCAATGGTCATTTGAAGTCAAATACTTGAAAGGAAAATATAACATTCTAGCAGACTTATTTTCTCGACAAAACCTAGTTTCCCACATCGCTCACTTTGTTAAACCTTCACCATGTAAACCATTATATAAACAACCAAGCCCCGTTGTTTATTTGTGTGTTTTTCCAATCTCCTAAATACCCAACATGAAGCCTTCATCTTCGAAGCCCTCTTCATCCTCACCTCATCCAGTTAACCCTTTTTATGATTTTCCACTTATAGAAGCCATACCCTACCTTCCTTCAGATCTACAAGAAAATTTTTGTGAAAAGTCACTCAAATCCAATGACCATGAAATGATCAAAAAATTCCTTGAAATCACTTTGTCCAAATATGGATTAGTTTTTAATGGAATTAAAATGCATCCCAAGTATCCCTTCTGTAATCTCTTCCATATCTATCGCCCTAGCCGTTTACCTTTACCAACCCTTGTCCTAGTTTGGTACCTTACCAAAACCTTTACCATCTCCTTCATGTTTGATATTCCTGTCATATACCAGTACCTCCTATTTACATAAGAAGATCCTATCATAGCCCAGCGGTATGATGACATCATCTATGGTGCCTTCAATCTCATCACTTTCCTCAAGTGATTCAAATCCCTTGCTCGATGGAAAATAATGTTTCTTACCCAGCCTCATCGATATGCTATCATCAATTTCACCAAACCCATGAAAGACCTGCTAGTTGGAAACCCCAATGCAGAAATTCTGGAATGGTACTCTTATAACCTGGCAAAATCAGCTCGTGAACCTTATAATATCAACTATGCCTCATGGTTGAATTATTTGTGTTACTTAAACCAGGTTAATATTGATACAATCCCAAATTATGTAAAATATAGTAATGACCCCTGTAATGGACCTGAACAATCCCTTCTTGACCTCCATGTTAGCCTCTTCAACTACGCCCTTGACCATTTTTGGGAAGAAGGACACTATAGTTCAGACTCCAATCCTTTTGTCCTTAGTCCACAACCGTCAAATGATGAAGAAAAAGAAATACAGTTCAATCCAGAAGAAGCAGTTCTTGATCCTGCCAATGATCTAGAATATCAGTTCGATTCATCCCACGAAAGCCTACGCAACTATGATCATTTTGACCCAAACAGTGAAAACGATACAGACTGAGTAGCTCGCAAGTCGCTCCTCAACTCAGTGTCGGCAGTCGAGTTCTCCCAAGCTTCAACTCGGATCTACTTTATCTTATTTTTAGCTTTCTTTTGTAAAAGTTGTTTGTCTGTTGTCAGTATGCTTTATCGAAAGGAAATTGCTTTGGAATCTCCTTTTCGAAAGTTGTAAGCTTGATGTCCCTGTCCGCCTTTACTTTTGTGATGTATTATTCTGTGTGTTTTGTATCTATATGCTTTGCCCTCTCTATATAAAGAAGCAAGCTGTATTGTCTAAGGGGGTCGTCTAAGTGAGTTTGTCTGTGTGTAAGAGTTCATCCTTTTGTAAAATTCAATTATGCAATGGGAACTTCTCTTTCTAATAACTTTTTGTTCATGTGCTAGTTTCATTTTCTTATTATATTGTATTCTCATCTCACATATGTGTTGTTGTTAGGATCCAGATACTCGTTGTTGTTTTATGTGTTGATCGTGTTCTGTTCAGTATATAGTCGGTCTATCCAACCTTTGTTACTGTTCAGTTCGTACTCCCCTTATTGTGCTAAATGCATTTAGCACTTCTGGTTGGTGCTAAATGCATTTAGCACATTATGGTTGTGGTTTAGCACCTTCTGGTTGGTGCTAAATGCATTTAGCACCTTCTGGTTGGTGCTAAATCCTATTATTATAGTTATTTTTATTTTTATTCCTTGCATTGTTGTGAGAAGATGGCTGGTTGTTACAGTTCAGTGAATGTAAGGAAAATGACTTTTGTATGTTCCTATTATTGAAACCAATTATATATCAAATGGGAGCACGTGCAATGCGTGTGTTGCCTTTTATTTTCATTAGCATTTATTTATATATATATATATATATATCAAAGTTTGCATATATTGAGAATTTAGATCATGGTAGTTAGCTTCTAAATTTTCTTTTTATTTTTGAATAAAACCTAAAAGACATCATATGCCATAATAAATGATGACAAAAAAAGACATACGCAATAGAATTTGTTGAGTTAAATGCCTGAATGCTAGCAAGTAGGATGCAGGTTATGTTATTCAAAAAACTAATGTCTTAGCAACTCATGCCTATGAAATTTGCACAATCATTTATGACTGAGTTATTCAAGAGCCGAGTTGAGCTAAAGTAAATAAGGTTAAAAAGTTTATTGTTAATCGGCTAAATTTGACCAGTTTCTCTTCCTAGTGCTCTTGGTAGGTATCTGGTAACTAGTTTTTATTATGTTCAAAAGTTAATTAATCTAGTTTTGCTGTTTTGTGATGCTATGTTAAGATATGGGTATTAAATTAATATCCAAAGTCGGCTCACAATGGTCTCCTAGTTTTCAAAGTATTAACCAGTAGGCTCTTGTAAATTTCTAGCTCGACTGTTCTAGTTTTATATAATTTTCAGTGAGGAAATTGAGGAAAAAAAAATTCTAATTAGTCCGCCCGGCATGTTGTGAGTGTGAGGCATTGATGCATGTCTTAAAAAGTGTTTGTGGGTTACAAAATCACAAAAGAAAGGGCTGAGCCTGAGCCTCCAACAGTCATTTATGGGTCACATGTATATGTGTGGGGGATTGGAATTGAATGGCTAGTAGTAGTGGACGTGTGTGTTGACCAACTTTATACATAAAGGTGCACGTAACTAATAATGCATCTACTACTACACACCATGTGATCGCAGAATTGCCTTGTTCAACTCTTATTACGACTATTACGAAATATTATGGGTAAAATTTTGCACCTTTTGGATGGTGTTAAATGCATTTAGCACATTTTGGTTGTGGTTTAACACCTTCTGATTGCTGTCCAGGTGGTACTAAATGCATTTAGCACCTTTTGGTTGTGGTTTAACATCTTCTGATTGTTGTTCAGGTGGTGCTAAATGTATTTAGCTGGTTTAACATCTTCTTATTGTTGTTCAGGTGGTGCTAAATGTATTTAGCACCTTCTGATTGGTGATAAATGTATTTAGCACCTTCTGGTTGTGGTATAGCACCTTCTGGTTGTGTTTAGCACCTTTTGATTGGTGCTAAATGCATTTAGCACGTTTTGGTTGTGGTTTAGCTAAACCACCTTCTGATTGGTACTAAATGCATTTAGTACCTTCTGGTTGTGGTTTAGTACCTTTTGATTGCTGTCCAGAAGTGCTAAATGCATTTAGCACATTCTAGTTGATGTTAGTGTCCTAATGAGATGTGAGATGTTATAAGGAAGAAGTGTTGGTGTCTTTATTGTACAATATTCTTAATTTACACGGCTAATTTTTAAGTATTATTTATAATTATGTTATTATTAAAATGATCATTTATGTCTAATTGCTTAAAAAAAAATTAATAAATAAATGATTTTATAAAATGAAAAAAAACAAAACAAAAAGGAAAGTTTAAAAAGTCAAAAGCTTCCTTTTCGAATACCCACGTGCCTTTCATTAAAGCATGGACATCATTGGTGGTGGACCAATCCCATTGCATGCCACGTGTAGATGAATAACAAAATGGTGCGTAGCCTTCTTTATAAATCGGACCCGGACATACTTTTCTAACCAGAACCGGTCCGGCGCAAATTAGCACGTATTTTTATGGCAAAAATTTACTTTTTAATATTTTTAATCCATTTCAAATATGATTTTAATTCAATATTTTTCTATAAATAAAACTTATAAATTTGGGACAAAAAAATTTGATTCTAAAGACCTTGTTGAGATAAAAATTATCCAAATCCTAAAATCAATTTTTTTTACGTTTGAGACACTACCAAAATTTTGTTTACATGCCATAAAAGACTATATTGTTCTTTAAATTCAATAACTACGTTTTCAAACGTTCACGGTCTTGTGGGAGTGTATTCGGTTGTTATTAGAGACAGGGTGAGCAAAGTGACTAAATTGCAATAAGGAAATCGCAGATGGGGGTGAAGGATTGTGATCAAGTGCGTAGAAAGAGGTGATTGGTAAGTTGAAAAAGCGAGAAGACTACGCTAAGCCAATTGTGATTGGATTCTACATTCAAGGATTAACAAGGTTGTTGCATAAATTTTGAGGAAGTAATTTTTGTAAGTTATCGAATATGTAATTCCGTTTTGATTATAGTAAAGCATTATTGATTTATTACGATGATTACTCCTAAAAAAGTAAGGATACCTCGTTACTTCATTGTATTGTTGATTCCTTTTGTGTGATTGGTTGATTGATATAATTTCTAGAAAATACAACACAAGTTTCGATAGTAAAATTTGGTAGACCTAGGGTTTTAATTCTGCTTATTAAATTTAAAATTAGTTTTTGATAAAAACCCTCAAATCAACCAAGCAATACGATCCTTTTAAATTAATTCCATCAATTAGTATCAGATGAGGTTTCCTTAATTTGTTAGGATTTGCATCTAGGTTGATTTGCGTCTATTTGTTTGCTTTGTTTTATTTTTTTTGTTTTGTTTTTCATGACTACAAAAATTGAATCCTCTAAGTTCAAAGTTCCTATGCTTAATAGGTCTAGTTATAACTACTAAAAAATTCTTATGACTATTTATTTACAATCTTTAGACGAGCGAATTTAGCAAACCGTTTTAGGCGGGAAACTTGGTCAAAGGGAAGGTAAAGGAAATAAAGATTGTGATTGAATTGGAACGGCTAGCAACCATGCCAAAACAGGCACGGTTCCTAACCCGCCAAAACCCTTTCAAGACAAACAAAATCTAGCCTGGCTAAAAACCGTGCCAAACATGCAGTCAATTTGCGAAATTTGGTGTAGTGATTAGAAGTAGCTAAGTTTTATTCTTAAGGTCTTAATGCAATCATGGCTCATGTTTCTGAGGAAGAGTTCAAAAAGATTTCAAACTGTAATACTTTCAAACATACTTGTGATATTTTGACCGTAATTTTTTAAGGAATCACAACTATGAAAAGTTCTAAAATCTAAAGGCTCGTGACATATTTAAAACTATAACGATGAAAGAAGATGAATCTTTTGATACTTTTCAAAGTAAATTCAAAGATATAGTGAATTCTTTTTACAATCTTGGTGAAATAATTTTTGAATCTCACGTTGTAAAGAAAATCCTACAGTATTTTCCTGTTAGGTTTCTCCAAAAAATTATTGTTATTGAAGAAAATAAGGATTTGGATTCTTTATTGGAAAACGAATTGATTGGCTCTCTTTAAACTTTTGAGTTTAATCGGCTTTTAAAATATAAGACTCAAAAGGACAAGGCAGATCAAACCATTGTATTTAAAGCTAAAACTGAGAACATAGCTGAATCTAATTAATGCTTGATGTCTTATTTTCAAGAGATAGTTGATTTTGCATGTAATTTTAATAAATTAATGAAGCTAAATCAGAAATTGCGTAGTGGTGGTCAAAATTTTATGAAATTGGAGAAAGAAAATGTTGAGAATAAACCCCAATCAAGTGAGAATTGCTTTGAATGTCAAGGTAGAGGTGATAAAGCATTTGGATGCTCTACTATGATTAAGAGATTAGAGAAAAAGCTTGGTAAAAAGGGTATGCATGCCACTTTTAGTGATGATTAGAAAAATCCAAACACTCAAAAAGAATCTCATGAATATTTAGCTTTTGCCACAAACATTTTCTTAGAATAAGTGATCAAGAGATTTCTAAGAATTTACTTTTTGATGACAAGGAAGATTTTCCGAATCTTTAATTGGCCTATAACGCTCTTTTACTAGAATGTCAAAAAAAATTCATGAAAAATTCAAAACTTGCATCTAAAACAATTTTTTTGAAAAAGACCTTATTGGTTTGAAAAAGGATAAAGCAAGTTTTGAGATCAAATGACTAGAAGAACACGTTTGCGACATAACTCGACAACTTGAAAACACTTTAATGGTTAAAGTTAGGTTAGAAACTAGTTCCAAAAAACTTGAATTAATGCTTTCAAATAAAAAAAATGAAAATAATAAAAAATGACTTGAATTCTCAAATTTTGATGCTAAAAAAAAAACAAAGACTGTCTTTGTGAAGGCTACTCCCTAAAATTCAAGTTTCAATGGTGCTAATTATTCTAAATTTAAAATTTTCATTGATAGAATTCCTCAAACTTTAAAGAAAGCCAACAATGTCCAAAATGAAAAATAAGTTTTTGCTAAAAAATCGGTTTATCCAAAAGTTTTATATTTATAAGTTATTAAAGATTAAGTGATACCTTTTGATGTGTACAAGCACATATTCCCACAGCCCTTTTGCTGCGAGTACTGGGAGAAGAGATGTCACTTAAGAGAATTTTGTCGGCAAGTTTTGAATCAAATGCCGAAGAGTGTTCCGATTGCCAGACCTAAACCTAAACCCATAGGAAAAAAGAAAAAAAACAAGAGTGTTAGGGTTTTGGCTAGTGAGGAACACAAAAAGGATAAAACTCCACAAATTATAAGATTTGGGTCCCGAAAAGGATCATTGCACCTATTTAGGTAATTGGGAGTCCGCCTAGTATGAAACTGGTTAGATAGATGGCTATGCCAGGCGAGTTTGTTATTTCGATCAGTTTTAGCTCCTTGCATAGGTACTGAAGTAAAGCGAACTTTGGTTTTAGATTTTCGATTGCAAAAATTGATATGTTTTGAAAAATCCAATACTTGCATCCATGTGATTGTAACTACTTTATATTTTCAAATATCTCTTGCTTTTCATGTTTAAATGCTTAATTTAGAGATATCCGTATACAATGCATTGACAATTCAATAACTGGTAGCATGTTATTTAATAACATAAGAGTTTTTGTATATATCCACGCACTATGCTGCACGATCTACATTGATGCTTTTTGAGTATTCACTAGGGTTAGGCTCTTGCTTTTAATTTGAAACTTCAAAAGCTCCAATATACTATTTATTTAGGCAAATAGGGTCTAAGAAAACCATTTGATTAAAGCAGTAAGATTTTGTGATATTGTTTTGATAAAAAAAATTAAAAAATTAGCATGTGAGGAAAAAATGTAGAGGGGATGGAAAAGAGCTATCATAGTGGAAGGATAACTGTGACGTCCCGAATCCCGTTAAGAGGATTAGACCTCCAGAATCTGGTTAATCACGGTGCCATTTGCCGATGGCGGGTAAAATGTATGAAAAATACAACTTTCAAAAAAAAATCTTAAAAAAAGTATGATCCAAACTCGTTTTAGAAAATTTAGGCATGTGGAATTCGTTTAAGTAATAAACCACCCTGTAAAACCTTTTAACCATTTTCAACCAAATCAATCCAAATGTTTAACCAAGTAGTAAAGCAACTCCACATATAAAAACATATACACAAGCCCTTTTAAACATCCTTTACTTAAAGAGTTCCAAAGTCCATTTACAAATATAAGTGGCTTTACATAACAAAATGATTATAAAACCTAATCCTTAATCTATGGACTACAATAGGTCTTTAGATATTAGAGGCTTTTAGACAAATGTACCACGCTCCAATCCCTAAAACCTAACCTGCAAAACTGTTAGAAAACGGGATGAGCCAAATCTGGGTTTAGTGGGAACTATGTAATTTTGAATAGAAGCTACACATTTCGTATAAAAGCAGGTGCAACTTTTATAGAAAGCAAGTACTTTAGTATAACATAGTATTATGAAAGTAATGTAACGCAATCCACAAGCTCTCACATGAGCTTCGAACCTCGTTAGGATCCCTATCCTAAACAATGGAAGCTACTCCATTTACTAATCAATCTTGCCCTTACAGTTTCATAGATACAACCCTCTCTGTGAATCTGTGTCTTTTTAGCTTCTTATGGTTCGTTATTCCACGGTACTCATTATTTTTCACTTTGATTATAATTCATTATGAAGTCCATTAATTCGCACATGGCTAAAAAGATTCTCACTTAGTATTTCAATATGAATATTTGTACATTATGAGAATCGGTCACGCACCCACAACCTAGTGAATATCTTTATGCACATGCTTTATAATTCCACTTTTATCGTTAATCCTTTATTCATAATATAAATCTGACCTCCGTAGTCAACTTGTCATATAATAATCCCGACATAATCACATGAGTAAGAATAACAACAACAAGTGATATAATATAACAACCATAAAGGTAATAAGCATATAAAGATTAATATGTCATATCTCTTGTATAAAGCCTCGAGCTTACCCCCGCAATCACTAGGCTTAGAGCATCGACTCTCGAAGAATCCCAAGCTCTAAACTAATCATGTCTCCTTCAAGTGAGCGAACTGTCCAGGGACTTGGTCTTAACTTGTAATTCATTTGGAGTTAAACCTACGCAAGACATTTTTGCGGGGACTACGCTCCAAATAGTTAACAAAAAGAACACTCGTACAAGCAAGTTCATCCAAGGATAGAATTACCTTAAGATCTTTCACCTAAGAATAGGGCTACTACTTGCTGGAACACACAGTCCCGTTGATAGAACCACATTAACTAATCCGCAAGCCAGGGAGGCTAGTAAACGCAGGACTATGAATACTCATCCTCGAGAAGGCAATATACATCAATATGATAACACAAATAGGCGGCTACAACTGTACAGTATAGGGATACAACCCTAGTATCTCACAGGGCTCCAACCCTGAACTAATTGAGGCTCCAACCGACAACTAGTACCGATACTCAATGATAGCGGCTACAACCGCTGCTGCTATAACCGCACTCAATGGGCTACAACCTAATCATATGGTAGGGCTACAACCTTACAATCAATGTCCACATAGATAATTGGCCACAACATCATTCAACAACATGTATGTACAACATAAATGCTACAACATCATTATCGAACAATATCGTTTCAGCACGTGTGATGGCATTAAAATCAATATATTCATTCATCATTGATATATATATATATAGAAAGCCCACACAATCCATCATACATATAGAAATCAACATAAGGAGGTAAACATGTCAATCACATGACATGAACAATGTAGTTCTTTTCTTTAGCCTTATCATAATATCAATAATCAAGTATTGTGGCCAATAACCTTATTATCGCTTCCTCCCATTTAAGAATGTACTTTATAAGCATAACTGAGGCCATGCAAGTTTAATTATTCATCGTATTGACGTCACCACGTCCCATGTGCATTACAAGGCCCATTAGTGTAAATCGTGTGATTCAACTCTAAGTTGATCATTACCACACTTCTAAACATATTCGAGCCATCTAACATTAACATATCCGCATTTCTAATCACGTATCAGAAGCCTAGCATATCCTTTATGTGGTTCCGAGTTCCATATGTGAATAACATGTAATTTTCTCAATTATTTTTGTAACTAGAAGGATGATAACCCGTCTATTAATCCCCGTCACCACACCATGTGTTTTATGTTTATATCTAAGGTTCTATGTGTGTATTACATACTATAATAGCATACTAGCAAGCCATGTACAAGTCTCAAGGTTTTTCATATATACAGTATAGTTACGGTGTGCTGGTCTCCTCCGACTAACAGTACGACAACCTACACCCCACTAATTCAATAATATAAGTTATCTAAGGTGTAATTACAATGAATATATACAATATATAGTTCAACAATAGCATTTACACATGCATTTAAAAGTTAGCGAAAGCTAGTATACGTCTTATGGGGGTTTTGTATTAGCACTTAAGATTATCATCATATACGTGTATTTCCTTCCATAATCAAGTATATTGAGTATTATTTAGCCAATCTCTATCATTAATTTAAGGTTAAACAACCTAAATCCAAGTGCAAGCATGAAACCCTAGGTTTCGTACCAAAACCCCCAATTGGTGTGAAAATCTAAATGCAACACATAATAGTTTAAAAAACAAGTTAAATACTATTGTTCCCACCTCATATGATGCATTGAATCAAGCTTAAAGCTCCATGGAGGAGAATTAGTGGATGGACCTTATGCTCTAGCTTTCCCCCTTTGAGCTCCAATGGTGGAAATGGAGGTAGGAGATGATGAATAGTGATGAAGAAGATGAAGGTAATGATCTTGAATCATGTTTGGATTAAGAGGTTTGAATCTCCAACAAAACCCCTAAAATCGCCACTCTCTTTCTCTCTCTAAGCCCTTGTGTGTGTTTGTGAAAGAATGAGAAGAAAATGAGAAAAAAAGAAATAAATATCTGATGCTCAGAGACAACAGCATGTTGTTCTTACGGACAACATGTTTTCCTTAGGCTAATCCAGGATAGTCCCCACAGCCTTATCAAGGCATCTCCAACAGCATGCTATTATGGAAAACAGTCTGCTGTTCACTTCGACTGCTGTGTTGACCTTGAAAATGTAAGAATTTGAACTTGTTCCAAGAACAAAAGTTGTAGATAATTGAATTATATTTCCAATGGCACAAACGGGGGTCCATTTGGACATCGAATGAAAAAGTTATGACCAAAATACTACAGCTGTGTCGAAATTCTAGATAATTCACGATAGGGCTAGATTTGCGATTGTTCTTCCGAACTTGATCCAATGCTTTGGAAAAGTATTAGGACATACAAGAGGGATATAAGAAGGTGTAAATGACTATGTAATGGGCCACAATATAATAGTTAAGGTTCCAAATCGAACAGATGGATTATGAACTCCGAAATCTCTAATTCTTTCCGTTGGCGCGCCAAACTTTGTTACGGCTACTCGAAGAGCATTTTGAAACTACACGCATGGGTAATATGACTAACGTGACTTACAAGAAGTGTCCAAATCATCAAAAAGCACTCAATATGGAAAATGACCACTCCAAGTCAGAATTTGACTTAAACTCGATTAAGGAACGTGGGTAATTTACATCAAATTAATCAATGAGGTATTACAATAACCGAAATATACTAAATGGAAATAGCTGGCCTCTACTAGAGGTGAAAGCCTCCATAAAAACAAAGATGCTTGCACAAAAATATCACAGGTTCCAATGCAAAATTGTATAATTTTTAGAGAAAAAGATTGCTTCTAAGGAAGAATTAGTTAAAAAATAATGGTTTAAAGGTTTTCTAAATTCTCTTGTATATGGATGCGTGAGTGTTTCAAAACTCATATTAATCGTTAGCTTATATGATCCATATTTCTTAACACAATGGGGTGTATACTTATACTCTGTGTTGCTTAGCGTATATAAGTTGAATTGTTGATGAATTGTTATATGCATAGTACATATATCATGTTAATGGAAATCATGTATTTTGAAGCTAAATTGATATATTATGGATTTGATACATGTTACATAGCAATGTATGTTAAGTATTTGTGCTAAATAATTTTTATGGCAATTTTGCTCTTGAAATTCTAAACCAAATCCATAATAGATGAGAATTGGTGAAGAAGGGTTTCTCAAGGTTTAGCTATAAGATTTCGAGATTAGTGGATATCTTTGCTAGTTAAAATCTCTTTGATTAAACATGATATGCAATTCATTTTAATTGATATTATTTACTTTGCATTATTCTTGTTCCTTCTATGCTTTATTATTTTTCATGCTTATTACTTTGTCTATTCCTATTACAAAAAGGGGGAGAAAGTTATATTCCTCAGGGGAAAAATTTGTCAAGTGAGTTAAATAAAGGGGGAGAATGCATACGTGAGGGGGAGTAGTAAAGTAGGAATATTTAAGAGGGAGATATATCAATAATCGTGAATTGGTATTTGTTTCGTTTAATATTTTATTTATGCCCATGCTTCACTAGTGTTTGTTAAGTTTTGGTGTTTGAAGTTTATTAGTCCGTTACAAATATAGACCAGCTCGCTCTTTTGCCTTGTGAAGTATTACAGCCGACATCGAGAGTTAGAGTTAGGCATGTATTTGAGTCATATTGTTGTATGGACTAATTTGACTTACAGTCTGTAGTTGAGATGATATAAATAGCACGTCGAAAGCATATGTATTAGCTGTATATGTTTTCTCATCGAAATAACCAAAAGGGGAGATTGTTAGGTTTATTTTTATAGTTGGCTTGATTCTGATACCAAAAGCACTTTTTATTGTAATTGTTTGAGTCGAATTGGAGATTTAAAGATGCGACAATCAACGGAAACTCACCGAACTTACCGGATGCATCGTACATAATTCTGGAACTAAGGTAAGTTGGTTATATAGTTTGATTCAAAAATAGGTGGTGGTTGAGCGTTAAATTTGAAATTAAAAGTTTTTTTAGTCAAATATATTTTTTAATTATTTTTACCGAGTTTTGCCAAAATTCAAAAAGTCCCGCCGACATAAATTATTGAGAATTTTTTTTTCATGTCTAACATATCCCATAAAGTTGCCTCTAAATTTTGAGTAATATCAAAGTCCAAACGGATTTAATATAACAAAATAAAAGTAACAAATAAATAAAAAGGATTTAAGAAATAAATTATTTTATAAGTAGGAAGCGTTACGGCATGCCAGCTGTAGTTGAATTCTATGTTCAAGGGATTGATGAAACTGTTGCTTAAATTATAGGGAAGCAATTTTTGCAAGTCATCGAGTCTGTAATTCCGTTTTGATTATAGTGAAACACTGTCGGTTAGTCACAAAGATTAATCCAATGCAAGTAGGGATACCTTGTTATTTCCTTATGTTGTGGATTGCTTTTGTGTGGTTGGTTAATTGATATAATTGTTAGAAAACACAAAACATGTTTCGATAGTAAAATTTGGTAGATGTAGGCTTTTAATTTTGCTTATTAAATCTAAAATTGGTTTTTGATGAAAACCCTAAAATCAAACTAGGCAATATGACCCTTAAATTTATTTTTTTCACTTTCCTTCTACCTAAAGCCTAACATGATGCATTGGATTTTTCAATTGAAATAGAACCTCTAAAATGACCAAAAGAAATCGCAAACAAATCGAGGGACAAAACAGTTTTTTGTTCACTGGAAAATTTTGTCCCTTAAATTGAGGGACAAAATTGGTTTTTTCTTCATAACAATTCTATGAAAATTCTACTACAAAGAACATTTTCATTATTCTAAAACAAAACAACGTGTTGGTGAAATTTGACAAAAATGGATATTTGAGAAAATAATTAATTAAAGTAGTCGAATGTATGATAAAATGATTATTATTAAAAGATATATAATATATTATTCTTGGAGATTGCACACTCAATTCTAGAAATGATGAGTTGGATTTAAATGACAGTTATCAAAACACTCAATTCTAGAAGTGATGAGTTGAATTTAAATGGTGATGGTGTCAAAATCTAGAAATAGATAATTAACCAATCAATAAGCAAATATCGATAAATAAAAAATAAATGCGGCGCAATGATGAACACATGACATTTTTTTTAAGGTAGGTTCCTCCGGTAGCGCTTATGCTATTCCACTAGTACGTCCTCCTTTTGTGTGTGCTTGCTTTGTATTAGCTCAAAGGCGGTCAATTTGGATGATAATACAAGCTACCAATCTCTCTCTCTCTCTCTCTCTAATTTCCTTAATTCTATTTATAAGTATAGAATTAGGATTACAAATCTCTCTCTCTCTATGATTTCCTTAATTCTATTTATAAGTATAGAATTAGGATTACAAATATTTCAAGAAGATGAAATAATAAACTGTGTAGGAGAGAGAGTGTATAAGGGTTGTTGGTATTTTTTTTAGGGTATGAAAAGAGAGAGTATAAGACCCTCCTATTTCTTCTTAAATTGGCTTGTATTTATTTTGCCAATGGCTTTTTATCTCTTGGATGAGATTGATGGATCTTAGGAGAGAAGGAAGATATATTTTTTGGTGTATTTTTGTTGTAGAAAGATGATCTTGGATGAATAAATGGGAGGAGGTATTTATAGGTAAAATCTAGAATGGTAAAAAAGTAAATTTAATGAAGATAAGGGGTAAAAAGGTAATTTTACAAAGATGAGTGGATGTAAGTGGGATTTGAGTGAAAGTTAATGGAGGTGAGTGAAATTTGAGTGGAGGTAAAAGTGAGATTTTACCGAAGGTAAATGTGGGATTTTACCGGGGGCTAAGTTTTGAGTAGAGTCTTGCTCCCTTCTAACTTATGCAAATTCTGACAAATTTCTCATTTATTACCAGGGAACGTCAAAATTGCTATCACCATATAAGGGCCATGCTTTAAACAATCACAAGTGGAACATCTCCGAAACGTTTGTACAAAGCCCTCAGTAAAGGTACACATTATCTAGTCACTCAAAAAAGGCCGAAGAATCTGAAGATCATCAGCACCAAAATTCAAAATAGTACTTAAATCAGAAGAAGAATAATCAGAAAAATCATGGCGAATATCCCCTAAAGCTGTCCAATCAGGGCCCGTTGTTTCGGCAAAATCCGTAACAAAATCATCTAGCGAAGATTGCGATAAAAAACCGTCCGAGGCATTCTGGTAAACGGCATCCAAGGTAGCCTGGTCATAGGACGGATTCGGAAATGACGGCAAATTCACTTCAGTCAGAAAAGTCCCGTTTTCTATAAGATTCACGGTAGGCGGAGGGATCTCATGTGCAATCTCTTCTGCTGACATAAGGAGCCTTAAAAAACTTTCGGGAGCAGGTTCTGGAAGATTCATGGCAGTCGGAATAACAGCAGGCATGTTATTTTCTGCCGACAAAGGGAACCTCGAGGAACCTCCAGGAGGAGCAAATGAGCATAACGGGTTAATGCATGAAGACCCCCTTTCTAACCGAGCCTCTAATGCCGTCACCCATGCTTGTAACTATTCCACCTTCTGTTCAAGAGAAGCAAGGAGAGTAGTACAGCCTCTAATGGGATTCTCGATTCTCGCCGTGGCTTCAAGAAGATATGAACTAAGAGCCTCAAGATGCCGATCTTCGGGGACATCTTGCAAAAATGATGCAATGTTCCTCACCCCAAAAATAGTGAAGATTGTGTGATAATCCTGACGATTAATCACATTTCGAAAAAATTTGGCATATTCACAAGATAAAGGACATCTCTTGTGGCTATAAGCGCAAGCCACACATGGAGGACCTGTAAAACAGTGAGTGTTCGACATTATCTTGGTTTATTTTTGTAAAAGAAACTGTATTACAAAAGAAGAAAATGGCGTTTGAAGAAATGGATTGTGATGGAAGAAATGGATTGGGTCTCGAGGAAGATGAAGAGGGAGAGGAAGATGAAGAAGGAGAAGGGAGAAGGGAGAAGAGCACAGATTTTGAGTTCGGAAAAGAAGGGAAAACTGTCTGAAAATGAGAGAGGGAGAGGAGCCTCCGACAGGGAGGATCTCGAGAAAAAAAATCCGCCAAAAGGGGTCGACAAAAAAAAGGAGCAAAAAAAAGAAAAGAAAAGAAAAGAAAAGAAAGGTGCAAAAAAGAAGAAAAAGAAAAAAGAAAATATATATATATATATATATGTGTATATGAAATAAAGAGTTGGAAAAGGCCCGAGTAGAATCAAATTATTTATGATCAAAGTCTGGTCAGCTTTACATATTAATATTCCAAGCTCTATGACTTGCATCCAATGTCTAACGAGTTCTACACATTGATGTTTCGAGCTCAACAACTAGCATCCGAGATCTAACTTCCTTGGACTACGACTCGAAATCAACGTATAGCCAGCCTTACACAATGATGTTCTGAAGTTCTAAAAGCTCTACACATTGATGTTTTGAGCTCAATGACTAGCATCCGAGATCTAACTTCCTTGAACTAAGACTCGAGATCAACGTGTAGCCTGCTTTATACAATGATGTTCTGAAACTCTAAGACTAATGATCAAAGTCTAGCTTGCTTTACACGTTAATGTTCTGAGCTCCACAAACTTATGGTCAAAGGTTAACGAAACCTTACACGTCGATTACTCGAGCTCTCTCCATGATTATCTTCCTTGACAAGTACTCGCTCTTACACCTTAGCGTTGAGCCGGACCACTTAACCGACAAAAATATTTATCCTTCACATTCAGCTTTCAGCATAAAAATAAAGGATAGGGGGCAATTGATGGGGTTAAATACTGATTTTTACCATTGGCCTACAAAGGTCATTCAATAATTTTACCCCGGTAAAATCTCACTTTTACCTCCACTCAAAATCCACTCACTTTTATTAACTTCCACTCACCTCCATTAACTTCCACCCAAATTCCACTCACCTCCATTAACTTCCACTCAAATCCCACTTACATCCACTCACCTTTGTAAAATTACCTTTTTACCCCTCATCTTCATCAAATTTACTTTTTTACCATTCTAGATTTTACCTATAAATACCTCCCCTCATTCATTCATCCAAGATCATCTAAACACACCAAAAAATATATCTTCCTTCTCTCCTAAGATTCATCAATCTCATCCAAGAGATAAAAAGCCATTGGCAAAATAAATACAAGCCAATTTAGAGAAGAAATAGGAAGGTCTTATACTCTCTCTTTTCATACCCTAAAAAAATACCAACAACCCTTATATACTCTCTCTCTTACACAGTTTATTATTTCATCTTCTTGAAATATTTGTAATCCTAATTCTATACTTATAAATAGAATTAAGGAAATTATAGAGAGAGATTTGTAATCCTAATTCTATACTTATAAATAGAATTAAGGAAATTATATAAAGAGAGATTTGTAGCTTGTATTATCATCCAAATTGACCGCCTTTGAGCTAATACAAAGCAAGCACAAACGAAAGGAGGACGTACTGCCGGACTAGCATAAGCGCTATCGGGGGAACCTACCTTAAAAAAATGTCATGTATTCATCATTGTGCCGCACTTATTTTTTATTTACCGATATTCGCTTATTGATTGGTTAATTATCTATTTCTAGATTTTGACACCATCAGTTAAATCTAGAAATAGATAATTAACCAATCAAATGGTAATTATCAAAACACTCAATTCTATAAATGACGAGCTGAATTTAAATCGTAATTATTAAAAGAATTGATGAGTTGCATTTAATTCAAATTTATCAAATCAATTTTCATAAAATTCGGTACAAACCATAAATTCATTGATTCATTTTGTATTTTAAAATATAAATAATAAAATAAAAACCTACAACAATCCTCCATTATTTTAACATGGAAAATGATAACATGTGCCCTTAGGTCACATGTTAAAGCTACTATAAATGGAATTAATGAAATTTTGTATGAGAATTTGTGTCATATTTAATGCATGTTGGGAGTTAATTATTTCCAAAAATGGGTACTTAACATGTACCCTTAGGGCACACGTTAACATGATCATTTTTAACATACAAAATTAACATTCGAAAGTTATGCCAGAGAAACGCGAAAATACAGTGTGTCAAAACTAGTGCCTTTCAGGTTATGAACTAGTTTTAGAGCAATAAATCTTATTTCACAAGAACTATGAACCAATGAACATTTATGTGAAACTGAGGACTTGAGACTCACATTGCTGATTCATAGTTTTGCGCATTTGACCTACGTTGTCCTGGTTTTCATTAGTGCTTTAGAGGACCTGCTTAAGCCCTCATAGCAACAAGCCCAATTCCACACTCATATAGGTAGACTTCCATCAAGTGTTTATTACAATTCTACACACCATCTTAAATAATTTTGGGCCATAAAATCCATTAAGAGCAAAAACTCAACTTTCTTCACTGTAAAAAACACTATCTCGCCATAGGGAGGGACATCTTAAATAATAAAATTGATAATGCTTACAGGATGACTAGTGACTATTTTTTACTTGTATGAACACACTTCATGGGATCTCTAATCACATAGGTGGGATTACCATTACTCTCGCCCTATGCTCTAGGCATAATCCCCATCCCCCTCAACGTATTAACCACTTTCAACTTATTAAGCAGCTTTGTCAAAGAATCGGCCAAATTCAACTCTGACTTCACATAATATAAAGATACAACTATAGGTTCAAGCAACTACTTTATTATATTATGTTTCAGACATTTATGTCTGCTTTTCCCATTATAAATTTTACTTTTAGCTTTTGCTATTACGGCCTGACAATCGCAATGAATATATACTGAAGTCGGCAGTCTAACATCAATGGAATACATGCCAAGAGGTTTCTAAGCCATTCGGTCTCAAAACATGCATTTTCTATGGCAATCAGCTTAAACGCCATAGTAAAACGAGCTATACAAGTTTGCTTGAAAAATTTTCAAGACACTGTATCTCCGCCAAGTGCAAACACATAACCACTAACGGATTTCATATCCTCTGAATCAGATATTCAATTTGCATCACAGTACCCTTCTAACGCAGTGGAGATCTGCCAAATTTTAATCCATAATCAATGGTACCTTTTATGTACTTGGCTACTTTTTCTAGTGCATTCCAGTGTTCTTTATTAAGACACTGAGTATATCTACTTAATCTTCATACAGCATAAGCAATGTTAAATCTTGTACAGTTCATCAAGTACATTTGGCTACCAATGATTTGGGCATATTCACGTTAGAGACACTATGCTCTTTATTTTTCTTAAGTTAGGTATTGCCTTCATAAAGTGTCGAGACATGTTCGCAATCAAAATACCTTAACTTTTTCAACATTTTCGCAACATAGTGTTCTTTTAATAAAATGAAACCATCACATGTGTCGATAATTTTAATTCCTAAAATCACATCAGCTTTTCCCGCATCTTTCATATCAAAATTAGGAGTTCAGAATTTCTTAGTCTCATTAACCATATCTAGGCTAGCACCCATTATGAGCATATCATCAACATATAGATATATTATTACATATGTGTTAGTATGAAATGATTTATAATAAATACATTTATCTTCATCATTAATTAAATAACCATTTAATACTAACACATATGTAATAATATATCTATATGTTGATGATATGCTCATAATGGGTACTAGCCTGCATACTTTGTGCTCTTTGCCAGGAAACACACAACCCTAAAGTTGGTTCATATAAATTTCCTACCACTAATTCACCATTTAAAAAGGTTGTTTTGACATCTATTTGATGAATAATTAAATTATGCAAAGCAGGTAAAGCAATTAAAGTTCTAATTAAAGAAATTCTAGACAAAGGAACAAAGGTGTCAATGTAATCTATATCTTTCTTTTGATTAAACCCTTTAGTAATTAGTCTTGCTTTAAACTTTTCTATTAACCCATCAAACCTTATCTTCCTCCTAAATACCTACTTATGACCAAAAGGTTTTGCACTAGTAGGAAAGTCTACTAATTCCCATGTATGACTAAATAAGATGTATTCTAATTCATTTTTGATAGCCTCCTTCTAATAAATATCATCTCTAAAATTGGTTACTTTTCACAATCTTACACTTCTCCTTAATTCACCTTTAAATTTTTTAGAAGAATCCATATTAGTTTTATGATAAGATATAGATTTTCTATTATTTTTTCATAGAAAAAATATTCTCAAAGAAATCAACATTTTTAGTTTCCATGATAGTATTAATTAGCATCAAACAAATTATTTGACAATACTAAGAATCTATAAGCAGCATAATTCCGGGGATACCTTATAAGCATTCAATCAATTGTTTTAGGTCCTAATTTCCTCTTCTTAGGTTATGGGATCAGTATTTTAGCTAAACACCCCCAGACTTTGAGATAATTAAGGTTAGGTGCATGTAGGGGTGGAGCCATGTAGGGTCTAGGAGGGGCCATGGCCCCACCTGGACTTTTTGTAAATTTTGACCGAGTATATGGGTGTTTGTGCGACAGTACAAAGATGAGGGGGTGTTCATGTAATTAAAGGTTTAGTGGGTGACAGGGGCCAGGGGCTTTTGTGCGTTAAAATGTAGGAGATCGGGGGGCACTCTTTGCAATTTACTTTTGGGCCGGTGTATATATAGGAAACGTTTAGTGGATGAGGGGGTTTTGTGTGATGAAATGCATAAGTTTGGGCACTAGGTTTTGTAATTTATTGTACGGTTGATGTATGAACAGAAAGTGCAGGTGGTCTAATTTATTCTAGTATCCCTTTTTATTTGTTTAAAGCGCAGCTGCAGCACCAACACTATTGTACCAGCGCACTTCGCTTTTTTTTTCTTTTTTTTTTTGTGGCTCTTAGCCTCTTAGGTTAGATTTCTTTTTTAATAATCTTATACTATTTTTTTTAAAATTTTGAATATTAAGATTTAGGTGTTTTACTGTTGAATTACTTCTTAGATTGGTTTATTAATATATTTGTTTGTTAGTTATAGTAGATTGAATATTGAGTTGATAAAGATATTTCAAAATATATAATTAATTTTAGCATATTATTTTTAACTTTTCCGAAATATGGAAGCATAATGGAGAAGTATTTTAGTAAAAATTTGGCCCGGAGACATAATTATTGAGTTTGATTTAACTTAAAAAAAATTTGGCCCCTCCTAAAAATTATTCCTGGCTCCGCCACTAGGTGCATGACCTTTCTATAAATCATGTGGTGTTTTTCCAGTTTTCTTATAAGGTATTCTATTTTGTATAGGACACGTAGAGAGAATAACTCCCCCCTCCCCCACCCCAAGTTTAGTGGTGCCCCAGAATTGATTAACATTGCATTTACCATTTCTTTGAGTGTTCTATTTTTCCTTTCTGCTACACCATTATATTATGCCATATTCTTTGCAAAAGGCATTAAAGATGTTAGACTCATATTCACCTCTTCCTTCAAATCTTAATCTTTCAATTTTCTTATTTAGTTGATTTTCAACTTCTGATTTATATTTTGCAAACATTTCACTTGCCTCATATTTATGTCTCAATAGACACTTTTGTATATCTTGAGTAGTCGTCTATGAATGTGACATAATAAAACTTACCTCATCTGGTCATGGTCTGCTTTAAGTCACCTAGTCAGTGTGAATTAACTCTTGTAATCCAAATTCTCTTTGTACTAGTTTACATGTCTGTTTAGTAAATTTTGATTTAGTATATATTTCACATTTATTAATTTATGTGTCAAAAAAGTTAAACAGTAAACTACAATCTTTAATTTTCTTAATATAGGATTAATTCACATTATCTAGTTTACCATGCCGTATGTCAATAGAGTTAACTATGTAAGCAAAAGATGTAGTTTTATTGATAATATCTTGTACATTTAACATAAATAGCACTTGACTAACATACTATTTTCTTACAAAAACACCATTCTTAGTCAAGATTAATTTTTCACATTTAGAAGATATTTTGACACTAGCTTTTGCAAGCAAATACAAAGATACAAAATTCCTACAAATCTCAGGAACATGGAGGACATCATTCATTGAAAGGGTTTTTTTCAAACGTTAACTTAAGAAAAACCTTTCCTTTGCCAAGAATTTGGATATGCCTTGAGTCACCTATATAGACTTGTTCTTATCCTTCTCTAACTAGTGTGTAATTTGAGAATGATTCTCTATCAGCAAAAATGTCTCTGGTAGCTCTTGAGTCAATTACTGAACTTTTCTTCTCAGCCACCATGTTCACTTCAGTAACAACTGCCGCAATAACATCTCCCTCAACTATATTATCTTTGGGAGGATGGTTATTTTTGTTGTCTTATCTATTCTTACATTGGAATTTTTTATGACCTTTTCCACAAACATAACATTTTGATTTCTTTTTAAATCAAGAATTTTGAGATTGCAAATTCTTATTATTTTGCTTATTGTTATGTTTGAAAAATTACCACGAGGTTTGCTGGAACTCACTTCTATAATATTGACTTTGGAGTTATACTCCTTCTATAATGAGGACATATCTCTTTTCCCGTTTTGTTATTCTATCCGGATGTGTATGACAACATCTACAAGGTTCATTTGTTTTCTTTTATGTTTTATATTATTTGTATAGTATTTCCATGAGTTTGAGATTCATTTGTTTTCTTTTATGTTTCATATTATTTTTATAGTATTTCCA
Organism: Lonicera japonica; assembly: GCA_021464415.1. NCBI lineage: Eukaryota > Viridiplantae > Streptophyta > Magnoliopsida > Dipsacales > Caprifoliaceae > Lonicera > Lonicera japonica. Next base: position 53,664,419 of record CM038463.1, read on the forward strand.
TGAGTTTGCAGTTTCTTAATCAAACATTCGGCATTGAAAACTTCGGGAAAAGTTATGTTTTCATTTTGAAGGTGATTAAGTAGCATGTGAAATTCATTAATCTGAGTTGAAATATCATTATCCTTAATCATTTGGAATTTTAAAAATATCCAATAGCATATTTTTAAGTTCCAGCATCCTCTATTGCATATTTCTTATGTAAGCTTTCCCAAATTTCACAAGCAAATTTGTTTAAGCCATAAATATCGAAAAGCTCATTAGATAAGGTACTCATAATTGTATGTAGATATACCTTATTGCCGTTTCTCCAATTTTCGAATGTTGCCTCATGATTTTCTGGCTCCGGTTGAATGAGATATTGAGTAAGGTTTAGCACCTACAATGTTGAATAGGATCTTTGAAAGTGAAACTCATTGAAACTATCAATTTTGGACATGTTTGGCAATGAACGTGCAACAGCTAAAGCACCATCCATAAATCTTCTCTTAAGATTGTTGGTAAAATTTGACGAAAATGGATGTGGGCAAAAATAAATAATTAAAGTAGTCGAGGCGTGCTATACACTGTCTTTAAGGGAATATTTTGCCCCTCTATGATAAAATCTTTGTGTAATTAAGTTTTAATGGTGTATTCCCTCCAAAATACAACGACTATGACTCTAGAAGGGTGCATTAGTAAATATATAACACGATGGACAGTTTTATATGTTTATTTGGTACAAAAGAAATATTTTATTATTTTTGATATAACACAAATACCAACTCACTTATTTTTAGAATTATCGTTGCTTTGTTTCTCTCTATATTTCTCTCTCAGTGCACGGGTATCTACCTTGCCAAGCACCCAATTCCTATTTATATGTGTGCTTTTGTTGGATGAATCAAAGGAGGGGAACATTGATGTTAATTATTTTTCTTCGAGATTGCACGGTCAATTTTAGAAGTGATGAATTGTATTTAATTGATAATTGTCAAAATGCTCAATTCTAGAAGTGATGAGTTGGATTTAAATGATAATTATCAAATGAATTTTCATAAACTTCGAACAAACCATAAATTAATTCATTCATTTTGCATTTTAAAATATAAATAATAAGAAAAAAATAAACAAAACAATGAACAAAACCAAGCGAAGAAACTTTTAATCACCTCGGTCTTGATAGAATCGAAGGTGACAACGGGGTACCAACTACCAAGTGCATCACATATCTGTAATGGATTGGAGAAGCCACAATCAAGGTTTTGTTGGACTTCCCTAACTCCCTCCAAAACTTTAACCACAAGCGACATCGATGGCCTCTTAACATAGTCATTTTGCAAACGGCATGCTGCCACCTTCATCATCTCCACAACTTCCACTCCATTTGTGCGCATATCTTCGCTATATGAATCAACCATGTCCAGTAGTTTACCTTCCTCCATTCTTTTCCAAAAGAGGCTTAGCAAATGCATGCTTTTTTCTAATTTGGATCTATCAAAATTCTTTCTTCCACAACAAATTTCCAACACCACAACTCCAAAGCAGCTGTATAAGTCAACCTTTTCTGTAATAATCGAATTCAACCACTCTGGGGCAAGATAACCAAGAGTGCCCCTCATTGTGGTCATAACTTGGCTCTGGTTCCTGTCCACTAGCTTGGATAGCCCAAAATCCACGACCTTTGCATTATAATTCTCATCTAAACGGATGTTTTGAGGTTTAATATCCAAGTGGATGATCTTTTGCCTACAATCCTCGTGGAGATAAGATAATCCCTTGGCTATGTCAAGAACAACCTTCTTCCTGCATTTCCAATCAAGAATCGCGCCCTCATCGTTTTGGTGATAGATCCATCTATCCAATGAACCATTGCACATGTACTCGTAAACTAAAATCCAACCGTGAGATTTCTCAACACAAAATCCTATCAATCTTACCAAGTTAACACGGTGAATGCTGCCAATGGTTTCAACCTCGGCTAATAATGATTTTTTAACTTGGGTTAAACCGTCAAGGCATTTTACCGCAACTTTAGTGGCATCTTTGAGAGTCCCTTCAAAAACCGAGCCAAATCCTCCCTCCCCAAGCTTCTTGCTGAAGTTTTCGGTTGCAACTTTTAAGTCTTCGTAAGAGAATCTAGTGGGCAGTCCCGATACTTGATCTAGATAATCCTCTTCCTCTAAACCCTTTATTCTCTTCAAGAAAACCACAAACCAGATTATTCAAAGAACAAAGGAACCCCCAAATGTGGATCCCAATATAGTCCCAAGCCAGTTTTTCCTCTTGGCTACTGGTGAAGAACTGGGAGCTGACGTAAGAGAGATTTCACTTGGTGGATTCTGAACCTCGATAAACATTGATGAGTTATAACGAGTTTTTTCAAATTCTATCCTTGTAAGCTTTATTTAAAAAAAAAAATATTTACGGCACAAATCGACACAGAGTTACAAATTAATGAGTAGACTATTAACGAATTCATATTATTATCATGTCCAACCATTTGATATGATTTATTAACAAATTGTGTACGGATTTGAAGACTAAATTTGTTAAGACCCGTTAACAAAATTATAAATGTTTAATATAATGAGGGACTCTAATTAATGTTTGCATACAAAAAGAAAACTAAAGAGATATCTCACTTCTCGATCTCCCTCATTTCATCAGCCCTCACTTTACTCACTCTTTCCCCCAATCCAAATGCCCAATTGAAGCTCCATTGAGGGGTGAAATTTTGTATCAAAAATATCAAATTATAATATTTTACAGGATTTTTTGAGACGTAGTTCGTCAAAACTTGAGATATCAAACATGATTTTTTTAACTCTTGATTATCTTAAAATTAGTGTATCATTAAAATAGTCTGAAAGCATGGACTTAATTCCAACACTCAGAATGAATTAATATAAGAAATTTTTTAGTTTATGATTAGTGAGTGTTGATAAGATTTATTTGTAATTTTTCTGTACTCTTGTTCTTATCATTAACCCAAGAAGTTAAATAAATACTTATATATTGGGATGGGGTGTTTAGAAAGTGCTTTGTAGTTTTGAGAAACTCTAGAGGATCTATATACAAATATAATCAAGAGTCTACTCTATATAGTAAATGCTTAATGGTAATATAAAATAGTTAAATTCATAAGAGTTATCACTTATGTAATAACAAATTCGTTTACGAATTGTTACGTTAAATAAATTATTTCTATATAAACGTAAACTTTTACATTTTTAACGAGATGCAAGTTAATTTTATTTTATTAATTTTATAATTTAAGTTTTAAATAATATTTTATGAATCTTTTACCATAAATAGTTTACCTTTAACAAGACGGACAAAGAGAAATTAATCTATGCGCATACCTTGGCAGGTTGACGGGAAAATCTTTGTACCTACTACCCAGCATATGACAATATTCACTTGGTAGGACCATCGGTAAACACAATTGCCTTCCTTCTAGATTCTTGAATACGGACGTAAATGGATATTCGAGAATTTGTCTGAATTAGAATTTGCATTTTGTGAATATTTATATGGATATATATTCAAAAAAGATGATTTAGATAGTATTTATAAATATTCGAAAAAATTGACATGGATATGAATAACGATAATATTCAACCTGGATAATCCGTACATATTTGTAGATATCCGATTTAGCGGATATTCGTATCCGCTATAATTTAATATATTATATATATATGTATTTTTTTTCCCATTTCAAAAAAAATCTTTCAATTTAATCTAGTGTGAACAAATTAGCCCAATTTACTAAAAAAATAATAACTAAACTAAAAAAGTAAAAAGCCTATAAAAAAGGAAAAGAAAGAGAAAGAGTGTTTACAATATATGTGATTTGCTAGCATAAAAGGTTCGAGACCATAACAAGATTAAAATTGTAACGGCATATTGAAAAATAAGGCTTATTTTAAAAAGTTTGCAAAAAAAAATCAACGAATAATATTTTTGTAAATGAATGGCCTATATTTGACAAAACTCCAAAAAGATTACAAAGTTAACTTTGCATTATATTTTTAAATTGTATTTTTTTTATGCAGTCATGCAAAATTAAGTTTGCATTATTGTTTTTTAGCATATCATTATAAATAGGTGTTTAATTGATTGTGCTTTAGAATAATTTTAACAAATTACAAATTTAAAACTCATTTATTAATAAAATACACATGATAATAGTTTCAGGATTATGTAAAGTTAAGTTTGCACCCCTTATTTTTTAAAATATTACTATGTATTTGGGTTTATTTGGCGTTGTTTTAAAGTTTTATGAGTGAAACGTAAGAATATACTTATTAAAAGATACAAATACATCATGCAAAACAAATTTGCATTAAATTTTTTAAATTGCAAAAAACACAATTTTGTGCAAAGTAAAGTTTTCTCAAAATACAATTTTGGTCAAAACCCTCATTTAAAAAAATTCATAATAAATGGGCCCTTATTTTAGAAAAATAGTAAAAACTATGCTCTTATTTTCAAATAATATTATTCGCATGATTTTTTTGTGAAAAATATTGTCACATAAAACTCTTTATCCCATTTCTAGAAATCAAAATGATTTTCAACTTTGATTTGTCATTTTGACCTGTGTGGTTATGTTATAATTTTAATGTAAATCTTATTAGATTATACAAAAGAAATAAAAGAAATTTATTATTTGAGTTAAAAGTTTGATATAAAAAGTTAGTAATTATTTTAATACTTTTTGCAATGTTTCATTATACTTCTTGAGTTACAACTTGTATGATGTGTCATTTTAATTGGAAGGTTATGTAGTCAAATATAATTTTTAAATTGAGCTATATATAGAAAAATAGATAGGGATATTATCTGAATTTGAGATATCCAATAGGATAAGAATAAGAATAGTTTAATATAATATCCAAAGGGATACGGATAAAGATTTGGATAGTAAATTTAAAAAGAGTTACGAATAATGGATAATGTGGTATCTAGTCCGTATCCGATCCGTTTACACCCCTACTCTTGACCAATATGCTATTATTTGAATTAAGGAAAAATACATTAAATCTCCATGTAGTTTGTCAGGTTAATGGGTCGCCCCCAAAATAATTTACTCGACATTAAACTTTCTTATACTATTACTACCTTTCACTTTATCCTAACTTGTTTAGAAATTGTAAGTGTTTCAAAATAGTTTGATATTTATTTTCATTTTCACCCATTAATTTTTTTACATGTTTTTAGATTTTTTGTTAAATATATTACCATTTGGGCTATTCAACAACTTTTAATTAATTAAGTTTTTGCCAAAGATGAAGTAATAAGTAATAAACAACAATTCCCGGCATTACTAAAATAATGCTTTGCCAGCAGCAGCCACTTACCGCGAGTGGGGATTAGTCAAGGTGTGCAAAAGCTGGCCTGAACACCCCGTGGGGAATCAAAAGAAAAAAATCCAAAGTTATCATAAGGTGTACGTCAGTCTCATTGCATATTTATGTGTAGGCCTATCAATGGATCGGATATTGATCGGATCATACTATATCTAAATCCGATTTGAAAACTACTTCATCGAATCCGATCCATATATCTAATCCGATCCGATCCGATCCAAAATTTAAAAAAATAATCACAAGTAAAAATGGGGAGAAATGGAATTGAACTTGTACTTAGAATAGAGAAATGAGGATTGGACATCATACGAATCCAGAAAAATTATGTATTTTTTGGACATATATATATGAGTCCATTTCCTATACGGATTACTGTTCACGGACTGCCTGTACGGATTGAGCCATTTGGCACTCTTCCCGATGGAATTTTTTGATGAACTTTGGTGGGGATGTTCTTCATCGTGTGTAGAACATCTCCACCAAATTTCATCAAAAAATTCAACCGGGAAGTGAGTTAACTACATGATTGAAAAATATTGGATTTTATATATCTATTTCTGGACCAATATTTTTCAATCATGTAGTTAACCCACTTCCCGGTGGAATTTTTTGATGAAATTAGGTGGAGATGTTCTACACACGATGAAGAACATCCCCACCAAATTTCATCAAAAATTCCATCGGGAAGCGTGCCAAATGGCCCAATCCGTACGGGTAGTCCGTGAACAGTAATCCGCACTTGAAATTTTCCCTATATGTATATATATATCAATTTTATAATTAACCCATTTTATGGTAGAATTTTTTGATAAAATTTGGTAGAGATGACTTACACATCATGGAGATTATCTCCATCAAATTTCATAAAAAAAATTCATTCCCGAAATTGGTCAAAATACGCACATGTTTGTGTGTATATGTCGGATCGGGTTGTAAATAGACTGGATTGGGTTATATCCATCTCCAATTTGTTAATAAAAGGCTAAATGGATTCGGATCAGATTTAGGTAATCGAACAAAAATTCTTTACCATATCCGAGTAAATGGATAGGATTAAGTTCGAGATCCTATCCATTGACAGGCCTATTTATAAGGAATACTAAAAAAGAGCGATTTAGTCATACTCTAAATTGAAATTTTAGTTCGCCAATCTCAAATAAATTTTTATAATTATATTTCGGTATGCTTCAATTTAATAGTAATTTAAATTTTTTAAACATAGTAAAAGGCTGTTAAAAATAAAAATAGATTATTACTTTATTCTCTTCCAAGAAATACTACTCAAATAATATTTTTGCATTTTCAATATATTATATTGTGTTATAAGGTCCTTGATATAGTTTTAATGAATAGAATATTATGATTTTATTATTAATAATATTGCGTTATTGTTTAAAAATAAATATCTTAGTTCATTGCAGGTGGGCCCTATTTTATCCTAAAAAGATGCATTATTGTGATTTTATTATTAATAATGTCACGTGGATCCTTTTGTTTCAAATTTAGACATAATTGGGTTGAGATAAAGTGAAGGACAACAATAGTACCGGAGGATTTAGTGTCAGGTAAAACAGTTTAAGGGGGCAATCCGTTAACCCAAAAAACTATAGGGGGTTTATGTATTTTCCCCTTTCAATTAAAACCATATTACTAAGGGGATTTTTTTTAACGGACAAATGCTACACTCTCTTTCTATTAAAGGACATTCGTTTGAATTGATTTGTTTAGAGGACAACTTTTTAATAAAGGACAAAATATTAATAATTATATTATTTCAATTAATTAAATTGAATTCCAATACTACCATTCTTAAAGATAAATACAAGAAAATAAATATATAGTTAAAGTTTGAATTAAATTAATAAAAATAAATTCAAACTAATTCAAACGTATATCACGATAAATTCAAACGAGAAGATAAATGCAATAATTATTCAAAAAATGTTAAAGAATGTAAATGTTTCAAACTAACCAAACATAATATGAGACATAATTTACAAATATATCTGAATCACAATTCTTTCATAATAGCAAGCAGACGTATTAAGTTACATTCTTCTAATTAATTTTATAGCAGACATATTAAATTACATTCTTCTAATTAATTTTCTAGCAAACATATTAAGTTAGGTTCTTCTAACTAATTTTTTGGCATATACATTAAGCTGCATTTTTTTAAATTTCTGTCAAATATATTAAGTAACATTTGTTCAATTTTTTGCCAGATATATTAAGTTACATTTTTTTCAATTTTCTAGCAGACATAATAAGATACTTTTTCTTTCTTTTCAATTTTCTAGCATCCATAATATAAAATAGGGATAAGCATTGTATCTTATATATAATATGATTTGATTGAAACAAATGCATTGCGATAGATCTTGCGGATATGGAGGTTGCCGTGAAGGTCAAGCTAATCTGCAAGTTCCCCTCTCTTTGTCGGAAACTAAAATTCTAATCGAACACCCAAACCAAAGCTTTCGTTGTATTGAAGGAAAGACAAAACAAAATATACGCATATAGATATAAAGAGAAACTTAAATTTCAGTCAAACACCTACCGAAGGATTGCTTTATGTTGGAAGAAAGACCTTTCAATTATCACTTGCGGATATCGAAAAAAGTAGATCATCTTGCATCACATATGCTAATATCACTTTCAGTAGCCTCGATTCCAATGGCTCACCATTCAAAGTCACAGTTCCTTTCAAGCTTCCTTTCATAATCCGATTCGCTAAAGCATCAATCAGAGTCGATTTCCCTGATCCACTCGCGCCGAGCACCGCCATGATCTCACTGTCGTGAGCCTCACCGGAGATATCATTCAACAGAACCTTCATGTTTGAGAAAAGGCTCTCGGTAGCAACTGGCAGCGTCATTTTCCTACTTTGACTTTTTTTGAATAATCCTTATATTTATCTTCTTATTTGATTTTCATGTGATATGTGTTTGAAATTATTTGAATTTATTTAATGGGATAATGGGAGTAAAATCCCTAATGAGATGATATTTTTACAAAAAGTCCAGCATATGATCTTTTAACCCCATTAGGACACTTTTTTATTTCCAAACTAATAATAAGGACAAAATCAATATTAATTAAAATGAAACTTTACAAATATACCCGTCAACATAAATCTATACATATACATATATACAATATAATACATATTACATACACACACGCACATATATATATATATATTATATACCTAATTACATGAATTAAGCGATTGCGAGTGAAAACGCAAAAGGTAACTAATCGTGATCGACTTTCTTGCATTCTAAATATATATGAATTCAAATCTCATTTCTGAAGCATGAATAAGATTCAGATTCTCCATTATATAACTTACATCTTCATTGATGAAGATCAAAAGTCAATTGCAAGGTTAAGAAGGTTTCTTCAACTTAGTGACTCCATAGAATTGAATGTGCTGAACGATAGGTATGCATTAGTTTTTTCAATTCATTCCATTACATCTAGACCTTTTCTTTTTGTATATGGATTTCCTTGTCAGAAATGTGTTCTGAATTGTTTAGGTTTTGTAAGTAGACTGTCAAATTAGTATAACCAAAAGCATTCCAATTGATTAGTTTGTTAATATGAAAAAGCATTTAAACTACAGTGAACTTTTGATATTGGATTGGAAAAAACTAAATCGAAAAAATTCTAGGGCTACATAAAACTCAGTTAATTTCAATGAAAGAAGCATTAGGAGTATATGAAACAATAATGAAAATTTCACTATGTGAATTTTAATTATAATTAAACTTTCACTGTGTTAATTTAATCTAACATGTTAATAACCCTAACTTGTGAATATGTTGATGAACTTCACATACCTATAGAAAAACTTTGCCGCTCTAAATTACATTCCTTTTGCTTTGATGAACATGTTAATAAACATAACTTTTGTGAAATTTCTCGTGCAAGAATTTCATGCATATAGGAGTGTAAAATTTCACTCGTTGAAATTTCTCATACAAAAAATTTAGTGAAATTTTTGCAAACTCCTCTACAAAATTGCAGGAAAATATTATGTAACTTCCTACAAATTTGCAGTGAATGTTATAAATTTTTGCAGTAAAAATTCAAAAAAATAAAGGAATAGTTTTGTGAATATTTAAAAACTTTAATTGACTAATGTATATTTATACAATAATTTGAGAAAGTGTAATGAAAGATAACTTTTGAAGTAAAATGGTAAAGTTGTAGTGAAATTTCATATATATATATATATATGTATTAACGAAATTTTACTGCAACAGCCTAAACAAATGATAAATATTTTGAGTTTAAGATTTTGAAAAATCATAATAAAATTTAGAAATAATTCCTCAATTTTTAGCTGCAATTTGGGTGATTGATTGTTTACTTCCTTATATGCTGTGCCCGAGATTTTCTCTCCTTTTAAGTGTTGAATTTGGCAAAATCAAGGGTAATAAGGTCACAAAAAATATACAGGTGTCTTTGATGTCCTTCCAACGCCAAAACATTTCAGCTGGGACTTTTCTTGGATTATTGTAAGCTTGAGGGATTTTTGGCCGAATCACCCTTATTTAAATTCCTAATTTAATTATATTTTTATTTTCTTTTTATTTTATCTTTAAGAATGGTAGTATTGGCATTCAACTTAATTAATTGAAATAATAAAGTAATTATTATTTTGTCCTCTATTAAAAACTTGTCCTTTAAACTAAGTCTAAAAATAGAATATCCTTCGTTAAAACCACTAATATACTGATGTCCTTAATTATTATTTTCTATATTACTAATCATATTCGTAAAAGTTGTCTTTGACAGCATTTTCAGAATTAACTAAATTAAAACATGTGCGTTTATTATGTATTCTATATCTATATTATAAAAACATATAGTTTGATTCAGTGGCGAAGCCAGGAAATTGACTAACGGGGAGCGAAATTTGGTCGAAAATCATAACATACTAAATCATATTTAAAGCCATAAAATTTGAACGCAAACATAATAGTATTAATAATAAAAGTTCATACAACTCAAATAACAAATGCGAACTATTATGTAATTAATAAAAAAACACTTAATAATAATAGTTCAATAAGTACACTTAATATTATGTAATTACTAATAAAAAAAAACTATTATTATGTAATTCATAAAGAAACACAACTAACATAATATTTAAGAATTAGAAATTCAAAACTAAATCACTAAATAATCAATAATTAATAAATAGTTCAAGATATATATACTTAATATTATGCAATTAATAAAGAAAGACCGCTAATATTATGCAAGTATTCAAGAAATAAAATAATTCCTAATTTTTAAAAGTAGATCTAAAAAAATATACCTATGAAATGGAGAAGTGGTCGCGCACAAATGGACTGTAGTGGCGACGTGGGGTGGAGGTCGCACAGTGTTGGTGAAGAAATGGTGTGGATAAAGAGAGGTGACTGAAGAAATGGTGAATGGTGAAGCAGCGCCAGCTAGAAGAAGAAGAGAAATGAATCTGGCAGCAGCAGCTCCTCTTTAATTAATTAGGTTTAATATTTACAAATTGTTCCTTAAGTTTATGTATCTCAAGTTTATTTTTATGCACATAAGTCCCTAAAAATTTTATTTTTTTTCAAAAAAAACCCCAAGCCAAGGAGGGGCACCTGCCCCCACACAACTTCGCCCCTGATTTGATTATCCGTTCCTATTTTAGTTGATATTTTCTCACATTGAAACATTAATAGCCCATTTGGTTGCCCTCCAATTTACGGAGTGAACAATTTAAAATAGCTTAGTTTGTGAATTATCCAATTTGAGTGTTTAGTTGCAAAAAATGAACTAACATATAAAGTTATAAATTGATGTTAATACATAAGATATTAAAAAGAAAACACAAAGGTATAGTTGGAATTACGTAACTTAAACTACAATACAAGTTTATGTCGAAAAAATCACAATATGCAATTTTTTGTTAAAATGAAAAAAAATTAAGATTTGTTAATTTACAATGAAATAATTGTAAATAAAATACTTTATGCAAACAAGTGAACTCTAAATCAACACGATTATATATACTTAGATACAAAATATGCACGCAACAAACTTTATATCTCATCAACATTTAAAAAACAAAAAACTTTAAAATGTAAAAAAAAAAATCAAAAATCAAAAATCAAATTTTAATTAAACTTATATTTTTGAAGCTTATCTAAAAAAAATCCATCGTAAATAAATTACATAAAAAATTTGAAGAAAAATTATGAAATATTACATTTAAAGACTAAATATTCCATTGATCATCTGGACTAGTATACAACAGTTCTGAAATTAAGGAACCATTAGAGTATAAAGAAACAAAATTGACTTCACCTTATCATTATTTGATTAACTAAGTGCGATAATTGAACATACGGTCTAATGCTTTATGGATTTTTAAGTTAGTTTTCTCTTATTTGACATCAACTTTTTTTTTGATTTTTTGTTTTTTTTTGTTTCGCCTTCCCGTCCAATAAAGACAGCAATCACCTGACTTAAGATGTTCTAAAGTACCTTGGGCTATCCCCTCATCTTACAATCTGTCCATTTGACAGAGTAAAAAACAACAAAATCAATTTCAAATCTTATTTTCAACCATTATTTTATTTTATTTCATTTTACCATAACGTCTAACACGGACAACACTTAGTATGGAACATGTTGTTTCGTATGTGAATATCGAGAAAGGATATTATGCTCCTTCAAAATATTCATAAAAGGGAAAAGCTAGAGAAAAGACTAAAGTTTTATTATGGTCATGCACATACTTAAATTAAAGTTCCGTTTGATAATAATATGAGAAAATAATAATCATAATAACAAAAAAAATTAATTCATGTAAAAAGTTAAATAATAAGTAGAGGCATGTATGTGAGGAGATAATCTTAATTCCATGCTCATTTTTATAAGTAAATGTCCTTTATCATTTATTATTTTTTGAAAAAAGAATTTATTCTTCAATCACCAAAGAAAATTTTTCCATGGAAAAACTCACAACGTAAGAAGAAATATCATCACATGTCTCAACTTATTTTCTAACTTCTCACAAAAATCTATTGTTTTTATTTTCTTTTCTATGTTTTTATCAATTTCTTCTTCTTCTATCTTCTTCTTTTTATAATCTCAAATTATTGTGTCAAATATTACAATATTCAACAGCGTTATATTGAATATTAATTTCAAGAACAGCTAGTAAACTTCTTAAGAAAAAAATAAATTTGAAAATTGAAATGGGTGGATATGACTTCTAGTTAAGAGCATCTCCTTGTTATTTGGAATGTTTCTCTATCCTGTGTGTTAAGGCAGACAGTGTATATGTTTAGTATTCACATATTTTGTATTATATATAGATAATATCAAAACAAGAAATATTGATGCGTCTATAAATTCTGGCAAAACTTATTCAACGAAAGAATGTGAACTTGGAGCAATGTGAAATGTTGACAGATTCTCTACGCATTGTCGACTTCGTTTCTAGTGTTGATGTTAAGTATCGACTAGGCCCGAACCTGCATGGCCCCATGGACAGCCTAGGCGAAATGTGGAGACATTCGCTTGCAATTTTCCATGCTATAAATCAATTGGGTTCACCATCTTTGATTATTAGACAGTTATTGTTGACATCTAGTTTTAATAGAAAGGAATTTTAGTTCACATATATTAAAATTTAACAATCTTATTTAAGAAATTTTAAGATATTTAGCATAAAACAGTTACATTTCGATCTGGCACTTACTCACGGTTAGAATGTATTGTGATAATGATTAATTTCATCAGTTAGATATGCCAAGTTTTATGAAGACGAGTATGTTTATTTTAGAATTATTGAAATTCAAGTACTAAAAACTATGTGTAACTTTATAGGTAAGAATTGTTTCTTATGGATTGGGACAGCACCAAGGGTGCACATTGTGGACCAGAACTTGTTAGAGAAGTGTTGCATAAGCACCAAATCTTCAAGAAGCCCAATGTAAATTCAGCAGTACGTCAGGAAATTGGCAAATGGGCTATCAACCCAAGAGGGTGAGAAGTGGGCCAAACACAGTTCAGTTGGCATAAGGAATAATCCAAATTCACCATGCGCTAGTCGATATACAAACGATCGAGTTCAAATGAGAGAGATTTTCTAAAGGAGTATCATAGGCACTAGAGAATCATGTCTCATTTTTTCCATTCATTTCTAGACTTCAACTATGAAATGGACAGAATTTCGCAATGCCGGAAGCAAAAATGGCGTTGGCCATTATTTTACAGTGATTCTCCTTCTAGTCTCATAACTCAGATGCTCATTTGGTTCCATGCAAGCTATAATGTGATATAGAAGATGAGAGATTTTTGAGCTGGTAGAACTCTGTTCTTTTTTTTTTTTTTTTTTTTTTCAATCTCAAGCACCTCTGCTCTGACTATATGAAATTTTTAAAATTTTCTTTAAATGCTCAATGTATGAAATTTGATAAATGTACCTCTGTGATTTTTATTTTTTTTGTCCATCTAGTGCAATGATTGGGGAAAGGGGATAAGGTACCCTACTATACTGGGGTACGGGTTCAAACCCCCGCTCAAGCAGGGAGTGGAAGCTATTTTTCACACCATGACCAAAAAAAATGCAGAATAAAAATTCAATAAGATTGAGGAATAAACATTCACCAGGATGTTTTCCTTTTAATGCTTCGGATTCGACATTAGGAGGTGAGAACACTGCCCTCAATTCACTATTAAGAGATAAAAATAAACATTACATACGAAAAAGTAATTAGTTATCTCTTTCCTTCTGCCTAAAGCCTAATATGATGAATTTCGTTTTTCAATTGAAGTAGAACCTCCAAAATGACCAGAATAAATTGTAGACAAATGAAGAACAAAACTGGTTTTTAATTTGGTCTCTGGAAAATAACTCTGCTTTGATTAAAATTGAGATAAAAGAAGAGAAGAATCATTCACATATACTGAAAGCAAATATAGAAATGCATTCCATTATTTGCTTCATAACAAAACAAATTCTACTACAAAGAAAATTTCATCATTCCAAAACAAAACAATGAACGAATCCTAGAAGGGTAATGCCGTATACCCTTTTAATCACCTTGGTCCAGATAGAACTGAAGGCAACAAGGGGGTGCTACTATTGTTAAGTGCATCACGTTTCTGTAATGGATTCGAGAATCCACAATCAAGGTTTTGTTCGACTTCCATAACGCCCTCTAAAACTTTAACCACCACCGACATCGAAGGCCTCATAACATAGTCATTTTGCAAGCACCATGCCGCGACCTTCATCATCTCCACAACTTCGGCTCCATTTGAGCGCATATCTTTGCTATATGAATCAACCATTTCCAAAAGTTTACCTTCCTCCGTTCTTTTCCGAAAGAGGCTTAGCAAATGCATGCTTTCTTCTGATTTGGATTGATCGAAATTCTTTCTTCCACAACAAATTTCCAACACCACAACTCCAAAGCTGTATACGTCAACCTTTTCTGTAATAATCGAATTCAACCACTCTGGGGCCAGATAACCAGGAGTGCCCCTCATTGTGGTCATAACTTGGCTCTGGTTCCTGTCCACTAGCTTGGATAGCCCAAAATCGGCGACCTTTGCATTATAATTCTCATCTAAAAGGATGTTTTGAGGTTTAATATCCAAGTGGATGATCTTTTGCCTACAATCCTCGTGGAGATAGGATAATCCCTTGGCTATGTCAAGAACAACTTTCTTCCTGCATTTCCAATCAAGAATCGCACCCTCTTTGTTTTGGTGATAGATCCATCTGTCCAATGAACCATTGCACATGTACTCGTAAACTAAAATCCAACCATGAGATTTCTCAACACAGAACCCTATCAGTCTTACCAAGTTAACATGGTGAATGCTGCCAATGGTTTCAACCTCGGCTATGAATGATTTTTTAACTTGCGTTAAACCATCAAGGCATTTTACTGCAACTTTAGTGCCATCTTTGAGAGTCCCTTCGAAAACTGAGCCAAATCCTCCCTCCCCAAGCTTCTTGCTGAAGTTTTCGGTTGCAACTTTTAAGTCTTCATAAGAGAATCTAGTGGGCAGTCCCGGTACTTGATCTAGATAATCCTCTTCCTCTTCACCCTTTCTTCTTTTCAAGAATACCACGAACCCGATTATTAAAAGAACAAAGAAACCCCCCAATGTGGATCCCAATATAGTCCCAAGCCAGTTTTTCTTCTTGGCTGTTGGTGAAGAAGTGGGAGCCAATGTAGGGGAGATTGCACTTGGTGGAATCTGAACCTTGACAAATGCGGAAGAGTTGTAATGAGTGTTTTCCTTTTCATTGTTCATTAATGAAAATATCTCTGATGGCATATAGCATTCCCCGCCTAAGGGATCCGAACCATAACGAAATATAGCAGCTTTGCACGAACAATTCCTTAAGCATTCTTGTTTACAACTCTCCATATCAACGCGACTAAGATTTAGATCTGAATTAAAGGTAAAATAGGTAACATCCTCAAGCTCTACAAAAGTATGATATTGGGAAGAATTGCAAGTAAGCGGAACAATTTCAGAACAACCAAGATTAGGCTGCCTATCACTTATTTGCCTAAATGACCTGGGGCAACTACATTGCCCATTTGAGCAAATCCCATTTTTCCCACAAACCATTGGGTAATTACACACGCCAAGATACCCCGTAAGTAGATCCGCCACCTCCTTCCACTCTGATTCCCATTCATATACCTTCAAATGTCCATCGGGTTCCAACTTCATATACTGTGCTGACGATGCTTGGGGTATAGAAATCACGCGGTCTGGTTCGCCAGGTTCGACAGAATTTATAAATAAAGCTAAACTTCCATTTAGAAACCTTACATAACTTGGTCCTGCATTCGCTTTCGGACCACTGACTAGATATTGAGCATAGACTTGCGGAGGGTTCGATTCAATCGAAGCCAACAAACCTTCATTAGTAGGAAAAAGAGAAAACCAACCTTGTTCTGGTTGAGCCGAATTAGTGGCTGAAACGCTGGCAGTTAGCCTCTTGCCAACAACCAACTTTTGCCCGGGAACCAATGCATCAGTTGGGTAATCGAAAGACTGCCAAACGGTTGAATTGTTTTCATCAAACAGGACAAGATTCCCCTCGTCTGTCAAGTTCAACCCGGCCACATTTTTACTAGCTGTGTTAGTAGACCAAACCAAAGTACCATCAGCATCTCGTAAAACAAGATCTCCATCTGACGACAGCTGCAACGTTGCATTGCTCCCTACAGGCTTGTTTCGATTAGCAGACCAGACAACCTGTGGGAAACCAATTGCCTGTTGTACGATTCCACCACCGCTATTTGTTTGAACAATGTAGATTGCAAAGAGGTAAGATGTACAATTCCCATTGCAAAAGAAGCCGCATGCGAATCTTGGCCCAGATGTTCCTCTTAGAAGGATTGCTGTAATTCTTGATCCGTCCATAAAATTTATTGAGTGCGGAGCAGAAAAGTTGTTGAGCCATGATGAAGATAGATTGGCCGTCGGATAATCAAAAGGCTGGGCGTGAATGAGGCTCGAAATACAAAGTATAGGTATGAAATAGCAAAAAGTCCAGCATAGTTTAGTACCCATATGAAATTATTTGCTGTTTTTATCTGTACAAAGATGTTGAATTCAAGAAATTGATAGTGAAATGAAATGTTGGCTGTAAGAAATATGAGCTTAAGCACAGAGGCGTGGATGTATAAGAAAATTAGATTTCTAAGGTGTGAACTCAAGCTATGTGCCAAGTCAATATTGCAACGCGGCCCATTGCTTTTATTGTAAAGTAACAATAATAAACGATAAAAAGTAGTGCATCCCCTCGTAAATGAAAACGCGTATAATAAGTTTGACTTTTCTGACAGTATATATAATTTACAACTTACAAGGAAAGTGGCCTGCAATATACAAATACCAATACATACCTACCGATTTGATTTATCAATTACATATATAACATGTATTTGTAAGTTATATATTTTAAGAATATATCCGGTATAATTATCCGGTAAATATACTTGTTGTATATAGAATCTCCCAAAAAACAGATTTAAAAAAAAAACCTCTCTTTACTGACCCCTCTTTACATATAGAACCCATTTTTACCCCGTATTTGTTATTATGTCTGTTTTAAATTAAGACTTCGTTAGTTTTAATATAGGATAAGTGTATTTTAAAAATATGTGAATGTCAACTTGGACTTATAGTTTGGAATACATATACTAATATGATACTCCCTAACATCCTTATCAATTTAGGTATCCATGCACCGACCCTTTTTCGAATGTCTAAAATCAAGAATCTACTTTCTGTTTTGGAAGTCTTACCGTAATCAACGCATAAAAACTCATCAAAAAAATAAAATTTTGTCCTAAACTATTAATTGTGATAAAATTTATGTATCTTAAAAATATGAAAGTCAAACGAATTTTTAATTAGGAATGAAGGTATAGTAATATTTGTTTTTGTGACTACAACATATGCTACTGGCATTTTGTTTGAGTTGCAATGGATTTATAAGCAAGTGGGAGGATATGGTCTCGACACAGAAGCAGAAGGATATTCCAAATTTCGAAAAAAGATGGAGATACATTTTAGTCCTTTGAAGTTTACTCAAAATCTTTCTTTACTCCTTGATGTTTCAATTTCGTCAATTTGACTCCTAAAGTTTCATTTCAATTGCAATGTGGCCCCATATTGGACGTCCTGTTAATTTCATTAACTGAAAATGCGTGTGCCAAGTGTGAGATAATGTCTTGAGGGGCAATAGAGGTAAGAAAATTGCATGTAACCCTTGAGTCCTTATTTCCCTCAATTATGGTATGATTATTAGAGCTTGTTTAGAACTAAATCAAGGATGTTTGCAATTTTTTCATGGAAAATCTGAAATCTAGGGAATGAAGGGATTCGGGGTTACATCATCTGTTTTCTCGTTTTTGTCCCTTAGGGTGGTGCCATGTGCATGGAGCATGACTTCTTCGTCAAAGGAATTAACATACTCTATATATGGCATCCAATTTAGGGCCACCTTGCAACCATAATGAATCTTTAAGGGTAAATTGATGAATTGAAACATTGAGGATTAAAGTGAGAATTTAAGTAAACTTCAACGGATTAAGGTATATTTCTCTCTAAAAAAATCCCTCAATGTTAGAATGTTTTAAATCATCATTTTCGGTATGCAGATTCATTTTATTACGATTAGCTCAATGTTGGCCTTGTATTTTTACAATAAGTTACTCATTTTAGAAACTTTTTTATTTTTTTTGACAAGTAACTATGATATTGTTCAAGGTTTTGTTGACCTAAGATCTTAATCTTATTTTGATAATAACAATAAATTAATCATGTGTAATTTAACATGTTTCTTGATATCAGTATACAGTTCATTTACTTGAAAAATTCAAGAAAAACATGACAAGGATCACTCTTTCACTATTCGATCATTGGACAAAACAAGGAAAATCAAATCTCTCAATGCAAATCATGAAGCACAAATGATTAAAAGACTATATGAAAAGCTTCTAAGAAAAAGTTTCAAGTGAAGATCAATTCGAATAAACAAATCAAAGTATTTGAAAACTCGTCAATTCAGTAATTGAGTGAGTGCTTAAGATTTATGTAAAGTTACATTATTGATTAAATCCTTATAACTCAAACGTATTTATGCATCTTTTAAAGATTGATTCAAATAAGCTTGAAATTGAATTTCCTTGATAAACATCATTGTACAAAAAAAGAGTTTCAAAAATAAATTCATATTAATTTTAAATGATCATATTTTAAGCTCTAATAAAAATAGGTATCCTAGAAACATATCTCTGAGGTTCACAAATAATTAGAATTTTATTTGGAACTAAATTATTAAATTGCAAAAATATTTTTATTTTACATTTAAAATTCGTTCAATTTTCGCACAGTTTTGATCTAACGGTAAAATGGAGGCCTTACCGGACTCCGATCATTTTGAAATTTTTACAGTAGTTGGACAACATCTCGCAGCACTTTTGACCAAAATTTGAGCATGATCCAACGGTTAAATTCGGAGAAATTATCAAAACAAATTTAAATTTTTTGTCAAAACTAGCTGTTGAAAAGTTTGAAAATGTATACCTTTGACTCAAAACCTTTCTTAATCATCCCCAACGGCCATATGGTTTTGCAAGCTATATATATGATGTCCTAGATATGTTTTAACACACCTTGAATCATTCTAATACTCTATTATTCATATATTCAAATATACAAAGATTCAAGAACACATTTTGATCAATCTTTCATCTTTTAAGCTATATATTTTGATCAATTTTGATAACTCTAGAATGAGCTTCATTTGTAATCTTCAAATACACTTGAGAGTTATTGTATTGGTGTGTATCACAACAAATAATTCATTCTTCATTTCGAAAGAGAGTTTGTCTCTTTGTAGAGCAAGAGAACATATCTTGTGAGAAGTGTAGTGAGTATAGCTACATTGTGAGTGTTGTGTACATAACAACATTTGTAATGAGGTTTGATCTTCACCCGAAGAAGATTGAATAGTGAAAATTCTCGGGAAACTAACCGAGCGCGGACGTATGGTTTAAGAAACTGAACCGTGAGGACAAAAAGTCTCGAGCTTCAAATTAGTTCAATCTCTCTAAACTCAAGCTCTCTTTTTATTGCTATATTATTGCTTGTATTTTGAGATTGCTTATTTGCTTGTCTTAAGATTGATTATTTGAAATTTATTATTTCCTTAATATTGTTGCTTAGCTAAGTTGCTTTGCTTAAATATTTTAAAAACGTTTTAATTCCGCATTAAATTTTTTAAAACCCTATTCACCCCCTCTAGGGTTGTTTTCCGACCAACAGGTTAAATAATTATACCATCCGTAGTTGCCCTTACTAGTAGGGTTGAGAAAGAGACCACATAAGGAGAAATCTCTACTGGCCATAGTTTAGGTGGCATTAGGAATAATCCTAATTCACCATGAACCATGGGCCGATTTACAAACGATCGAGTTTAAATGAGAGAGATTTTCTAAAGGAGTATCATTGTAACACCCGCGCCTTAGTTTACATGATGACACCCTTAATTAAGATCTGGAGTGTTACTAACCCATCTTAGTAAGACTAAGACAGGTGTACAAGAAGAATATAAATTGAAAACAACATGTATGCCAAGCAATGACAAGCATGGTGTGCAAGAATAATATTATAACTGGTGAACATGCCTCATAGATATACATGGCCAAGTGTCACGGGGTGCCTTCCAACAGCACTCGTGACCGACTATTATACTTCATCAACACCGTGCATGCGCCCGAGCGCAGCACGGCCCAACAGGCGATGATCGACTGCTCTCCATCAACACTGCGCACGCGCCCGAGCACAGCACGGCATCTAGTTTTATTATTCTGTTTAGGTTTCCCTTATGTAAATATTGTTTCCATGTAATTAGATCTAGGAATTTCCCTTGTAGTTGTATTGCATTTCCTTTGTAAAAGTTTTCTTGTAACTTGTAAGACCCAACGTGCACTGCTACAACTTTGGTATTTTCATTAAGTGGTTATATGTGGGGATAAGACTATCTGCCTCACACCTGAGTTGCCTACCAGTGCACGTTGTTTAGCACTTTGTTTTCAAGCTCTTACTTTCTTTCGCATTGTAATAGCTTTCCATGTATTCTCATTTCTTGCAATGAAGTAATCTCAATTTGTGCTCACGCTCTCTTTAAAATTACTGTTGTTGCATTTTGTTCGTTGATTGTGAATAAAATTCGATCACACTCGACCGGACTATCGGTTAGCACGGTCGCTCACACGGCCTCCTTTGTGCCATCAAAGGACGCCCCGTGATAGTTAGTATCAGAGGGATTGTTTTTGATTGCTGCCTTGTGAAACACAGTGGGTGTATCCTGTTACGTTACAATGGGAACCAATGGACAGAGAATCAAAGCCCTCGAAAGAAATGTTGGCTCGCTATTGGAGAAAATGGGTGGAACGCCCACTCTCCTCAATTGTGTGCAAAGTTTGGAGTTACGTACCCAAACTATCCCAGTAGGGGATGCATCGGGTAGCTCGCCCGCACTTGTCGACCGTATACAATATTTGGAGGAAGGCCTCCAAAATCTTCAGGGAATGATGATGGATGAGATGAGAACTGAAATCGATCAGCTTGCCCAGAAATTGACTATATTGTCGATGGCGGTCGCTAACTCACCAGTTGGGGGTGGGGAGTGTACGAAGCTAAAAGTGCCCGAACCCAAAGCATTCACTGGTGTTCGTGATGCTAGGGAATTAGAAAATTTTGTTTTAGACATGGAACAATATTTCCGTGCAACAAAGGTCGACGAGGAGGAAACGAAGATATCCTCTGCGTCTATGTACTTGTCCGGGGATGCCAAATTATGGTGGCGGAACAAGTACAAAGAGGTTCAAGCTGGGGAGTGCGAGATTAGCACTTAGGAGGATCTGAAAAAGGAGTTGCGTGATCGATTCCTTCCTGAAAACACCTCCCACAACGCACGACAAGAACTCCTTTAAATGAAGCACTCAGGGAGCATCAAGGAGTACGTCAATGCGTTCACCAACATCATGCTAGATATCCATGATATGAATGATGCTGATAGACTATTTTTCTTCATGATCGGGTTACAACCGTAGGCTAAAACGGAGTTAAATCGTAGGCAAGTGAAGACGTTAACTCAAGCCATATCAGCTGCTGAAAGCCTGCAAGATTACACCACTGGTCCTAAAACAAATGTCCCAAGAAGTGGGCAGACGAAGAATGCGGGGGAGAGAAAACAGAATTCTCCGGCCAGACCTGATTGGAGAGGCAACACACCCACTAGGCCATTCACCCAGCAAAATAATTACAAGAATGGGAACAAGTTCACAGGGAACTCCCAAACCGGCAATAATGGAAAAAAGCCCGTCAGCCCCGGGACGTGCTACTTGTGTCACGGTGCTCATTTCATGGCTAACTGCCCTGACAAGCAACTTCTAAGTGCTCTTGTTGCTAGAGGTGGTGGCATGCTCCCAAAAGTACCATCTGGCTCTGGACAACCCTTTCGTATCCAGCCAAATGACCACATAGAGTATGAGGAAGAAACCGAGGAGTGTGAAGGAGCTTCGCTTGGTGCTTATCAAGGGCAGTTCATGCATTCTTGTAACGCGGTGATAGTAGAGGAGGATCATCGTCAGAAAGGGAAGGTAGAACCAACCCCAAATGGGAGAGCAGGTGTTGGGAAGAGCCCTCAAGGAAACGGCCTAATGTATGTTGATATCAAAATCAACGGGAAGCCGATTCGGGCCATGGTGGACACGGGCACTATGCACAACTATCTGGCGAGTACTGAAGTCGAACGGTTAGGCCTTATTTTGGAGAAAGGAGTAGGCCGTGTGAAGGCCATCAACTCGGCCCCTTAACCTGTCGCTGGAATGGCGAAATCTGTGTTAGTAAAGGTGGGTCCTTATGAAGGGAGGACCAACTTCTCAGTAGTGGTGATGGACGACTTCAAGGTTATCCTGGGGTTAGAGTTCTTAAGGGAAACTAAGGCTAGCGTCATGCCCAGCACGAATAGCCTCATGATGCTTGGCAAGAACCCATGCGTCATCCCGGTGATGACCCTTTCCAGTAGTGGAAAGTTTTTATCATCAATTCAACTGAAGAAGGGACTGAAGCACGACAATCCTACTTTTGTGGCTGCATTGAAACGGGATGAAATTCAGGAGACTTCAGGACCCCTGCCGAAATCCATTCGACGGGTATTAACAGAGTTCGAAGATGTAATGCCTGACAACCTTCCGAAGAAGTTACCTCCACGTAGAGAAGTGGACCACCAGATTGAACTAGTGCCGGGTGCCAAGCCTCCAGTTCACGCAGCTTATCGGATGTCCCAGCCCGAACTGGCGGAACTTCAAAAACAGCTAAAGGAATTATTGGATGCAGGTTTAGTGCAACCAACCAAATCACCGTACGGGGCCCCAGTCCTCTTTCAAAAGAAACAAGACGGTTCCTTGAGAATGTGTGTCGACTACCGAGCTCTCAACAAGGTAACCATCAGGAATAACTATCCGATCCCTTTTGTGGCCGATTGCTTTGACCAACTCAGCCGGACAAAAGTTTTCACTAAGCTCGATCTCAGATCCGGGTATTGGCAAGTTCGCATTGCGGCGGGAGATGAGGGAAAAACCACGTGCGTCACCAGATATGGGGCTTATGAATTTCTTGTTATGCCGTTTGGGCTAACCAATGCTTCAGCCACTTTCAGCACCTTAATGAATCAGGTTCTTAGGGACTACTTAGATGATTTTGTCGTGGTTTATCTCGACGATATCGTTGTCTACAGCGAAAACATGGAAGAGCACGAAGAGCACCTGAAGAAGGTATTTGAGAGACTTCGGAAGCATGAATTGTATCTCAAGTTGTCGAAGTGCTCTTTTGCGCAGAAACGTATCAAATTTCTTGGCCACATCATTGAACAAGGGAGAGTGCAAATGGATCTGGTCAAGGTCAAGGTTATTCAAGAATGGCAAGCGTCCACCAATGTGTCGGAACTCCGTTCTTTTCTGGGACTGGTAAATTACTACAGAAAGTTCGCGAAAGACTACTCTAGTATCGCATTGCCCTTGACAGAACTCTTAAAGAAGACAAAAGTTTGGAACTGGTCGACAGGGTGCCAAGCTGCCTTCGATGCTTTGAAGAAGCCTATGTCTGAAGACCCGGTTCTTACTTTACCAGATGTGACCAAGCTGTTTGAAGTGCACACCGATGCATCAAATTTTGCCCTCGGAGGAGTCCTAATGCAGGAGAGTCACCTGGTAGCATACGAAAGTTGTAAGCTCAATGACACCGAGAGGAGGTACTCTGCTCATGAGAAGGAGTTACTCGCAGTGGTCCATTGTCTGAGGTTATGGCGGCACTACCTTCTCGATTCTCAATTTCTTGTGAAAACAGATAATACTGCGGTCAGCCACTTTCTTAGTCAACCAAAATTGAGTTCTAAACAAGAAAGGTGGCAGGAGTTACTAGCTGAATTCAATTTTTGGATGGAGTATAAGGCGGGTTCGACCAATAAAGTAGCAGATGCTTTGAGTCGCAGGGTGGAGTTCAACGAATAGGCTAACGCGTTCCTTAACGCCATTCTTCGTATCGACAGTCAAGTGTCTACCGAAATTCGAAGCAAAATCAAGAACGCGCTACCACAAGATCCTGTTTCTGCCCAACTATTGAAGATGATCGAGAAGGGAAAGACGCGACAGTTTTGGTTAGACAGCGGGTGTATCTCGACAAAGGGAAATCGAGTTTTTGTTCCTCGAGTAGGGGAGTTGAGCGTACCCTAATTCGAGAATGCCATGATACCTTATGGGCAGGGCACCCTGGTCAAGAAAGGACTTTGGCCCTCCTTAAGCAAGGGTATTACTGGCCCCAAATGGAAGATGATGTGGAGAGCTATGTTAGAACTTGCCTGATTTGCCAACAAGACAAAATTGAGCGGAGACAGCCTGTAGGGTTACTGGAACCTCTACCAATCCCAGAACGACCTTGGGAGAGCATTTCGCTCGATTTTATACCAGGTCTACCCAAAGTGGGGGACTTGACAACTATCCTTGTGGTCGTTGATCGTTTTTCGAAGTATGCCACTTTTATCGCGGTTCCAAAGAACACATCGGGGGAGGAGACTGCACAACTATTCTTCAAGTATGTGGTTAAGTATTGGGGGATTCCCCGGAGCATAGTTAGTGACAAGGACTCATGATTCACGGGAAATTTTTGGAAGAAACTTTTCAAGGTTCTCGGCTCCAAGCTGTGTATGAGTTCCAGTTATCACCCTCAATCCGATGGACAAACTGAAAGATACAACGCGATGCTTGAAGAATATCTGCGCCACTTCGCTAGTGCAACACAACGAAATTGGGTTAAGTTATTGGATGTGGCTCAACTGTGCTTCAATGCCCAGAAAAACTCCGGGACGGGCAAGAGCGCCTTCGAAATCGTTACAGGCCAACAACCCATCCTTCCTCACACCGCCAACTCGGTGCCAGTTTCCAAATCTCCTAGAGCTCGTAACTTCTCAGAAGAATGAAAGCAAAATATTGAGTTGGCTCGTTCGCACCTAGAGAAGGCCACCCATCGAATGAAGAAGTATGCATATCAGAAAAGGCGACCGTTAGAGTTCCAAGTATGAGATCTCGTAATGGTGAAGCTCCTTCCACAAGATAGGAAGTTCTTAAGGGGTCGAGACCCACGCCTCCTGCAAAAATATGAAGGGCCGCTTAGGATTGTGAAGAAAATCGGGAAAGTGGCTTATCGGATTGAACCTCCTAGTTAGCTGAAGGTTCACCCAGTATTTCATTTCAGTATGCTGAAACCGTACTTCGCTGATACTTCTGATCCAACCCGAGGAGAGTCTAGTTGTCCAGGCCTAAAGCAGCGAGCAGAAGGGAAGAAATTCATGGAAGCCATCCTGGCCGATCGAGTTGTGACAGCTTCTCTTAAACAACACCAAGAGTTTCTCGTCAAATGGGCAGGAAGAGATCCCGAAGAGAACACTTGGGAAAGAGCATCAGACCTATCAGCCTTCCAGGACCAGATCACAGCATACCTCGACCAGTTGACGAGGGCGTCAACAGCTCTGGTGGGGGAGGATGTCACGGGGTGCCTTCCAACAGCACTCGTGACCGACTATTACACTTCATCAACACCGTGCATGCGCCCGAGCGCTGCACGGCCCAACAGGCGATGATCGACTGCTCTCCATCAACATCGCGCACGCGCCCGAGCGCAGCACGGCATCTAGTTTTATTATTCTGTTTAGGTTTCCCTTATGTAAATATTGTTTCCATGTAATTAGATCTAGGAATTTCCCTTGTAGTTGTATTGCATTTCCTTTGTAAAAGTTTTCTTGTAACTTGTAAGACCCAACGTGCACTGCTACAACTTTGGTATTTTCATTAAGTGGTTATATGTGGGGATAAGACTATCTGCCTCACACCCGAGTTGCCTACCAGTGCACGTTGTTTAGCACTTTATTTTCAAGCTCTTACTTTCTTTCGCATTGTAATAGCTTTCCATGTAATCTCATTTCTTGCAATGAAGTAATCTCAATTTGTGCTCACGCTCTCTTTAAAATTACTGTTGTTGCATGTTGTTCGCTGATTGTGAATAAAATTCGATCACACTCGACCGGGCTATCGGTTAGCACGGTCGCTCACACGGCCTCCTTTGTGCCATCAAAGGACGCCCCGTGACACCAAGTCATATGAACAACAAAAATATAAACAACCTTTGGGCTAGCCGTGGCTTTCCGGACAAACATATCTATTACAAAAGAGAACTATGGTATTAGAGGCTTCTACTTCATCCCCGAACCCGTCGTCTCTTTGTCTCCATGGGACTCATGAGTACTTGTAATATTTTAAAGAAACGGTGTGAGCTATACGCTCAGTAAGGGTAAGTAATAACGAAAACATCACGCGTAAAAGATAAATCAATTTAAAACCATATGTTCATAAATAATGCATGCGTATGACAATGCAAGTTACCTCCCTTATGTCAACCATAGAACCATGAAGCCATAATATATCCGTACTGATCCAGAATTCAGTATAAGCCTGATCGCCCGAGAGATTAATCCAACAATGATCATAAATTGACCCATCGACCCTAGAGAATATTATGGCCCATTGGCCCCTGAGAATATTATGGACCATCGGCCCCAGAATATATTAATAGATCATAACCAAGTTGGACCACAAGCCCACCAATAATATCTTAACCATAGAATCATCAATGCCTTACCGTTGTCTAGATTTCAGTGCTACACACCGCTAGCTCTAGACAGCAGACGCATTGCTGCCTGTTTTGATAATTTTAATATACTCGCAAGCGCACGAATCAATTTATAATATAGCTTATAAGCGAGGTCGATCCCACAGAGACTCACACAATATGTTTAAATTTTGTCTTGTTTATTTTTCACTAGTTCTTAGTCTAGTCAAGAATAATTGGTGCAAATAAAATAAATAAAATAAAATAAATTGAAGAAGTAAACTAAATTAAATAATACGAAGCAAGATAATAAAATTAAGGAATTAATTGACTAGGGTTTTGGAACCATATATTTAATATCATCTTCCTAAGTATTCATGCGCGTAAACTCGACTCTTATCTCGCACTAATTTGGTCTCTCGACTCTATTAGATTCGAAAAATAAAATCATTCAATTAATTTATAAAATATAATTGTAATTCTTCCACAGCCAAACTAATGTACAAAATCAAAACACTCACTATATCCGTCAAAACACACTCTATATCCACTTTTAACAAATCATAAAGTGAATCCAACAAAAAATAGCAAGAATCCAATTTTATTTTTTTATCAATTAAAATAGGTATCTAATAGGAAGAATTGTATTTAACATTAACGCATTAAATTAGTAGAGTCAACTGACATAAACACGTGCAAGAGAATCAATTAAATATACTCATTCTAACCCTAGCACAAATTTACACTAGCATAATAAAAACTAAATAACAAATAGAATTAAAAGAAAACTTATTTGACATTAATTAAAAAAATTAAATCTTTAATCTCCAAATCTTCAAAGAGGAAGGAACAAAAAAAATAACAAATAAAGAAAGAAATCGAAAAAGACAGGAGAGGAAATTCGGCACTGTTGCTGCGCCTGGCTTTTCCTGTGAATTGCTACGGCTGGCTTCTTAAATAGGAGAGTATTGATGGCTGCTGGACTTTTGATGCTGACTTTGGCCCAATTTAGGGCCTGGCTGCTAACGAGCTTGGCTTATTATAATGATTTTTTTTTGTTTATTTTTAACCGCTGTTTTTGCGTTGTAATTTCGGACCCTGAGATGACTGAATTTGAAAAAGTGCTGAATTGCAAAGTTGTATCTTTCAAAATTCGCTTCAATTTAGGCTCTAGAATTGCATTATTCGGAATTCCGAGTAAAAAATTATGCGTCCAAAAATATTGAACACTTTTAGGTGTATTCATAAGCTTTAATTCCTCTATTTTTCACAATCTTCTTAAATTCTTTTCTAACACCTGAAAAACATTAAAAATATAAATATTAGTAATAATTTATACTTTTTAAATTATAAATTAGCATAATAAATTATACTAATTCTTTGGTGCATCAAATTCCCCTCAACTTAAACTTTGCTAGTCCTCAAGCAAAGCAAAAATTCTTAAAATAAATTATTTTCCTAAATCCAAGTTTTCCAATATAAGTCCAACGCAATGGTTGTTTTTAAAATTTAATTCCCCTTTCTTCACCAATGCAACAAACTCAACAAAGAGATCAAAACACTCACATGCTAAAGCAATGTGACACACATACAATATCAAAGTTCTTAAACTAGCAAGATTAATAAAATATTTTATTCTCACCAATTTTCATCGTGCGTGTGTGAATTGACAACATCATAACATCATTGATATCAAAGTAAGTAGACTTTTAAATCCCATTCAAACTGTGCTTTGACTCAATTCCTCACATGGCATACACTCAACAAATGAAACGCTCGAGAATATGGTGTAAATGCTCTCATTACATGCGGGCTAGAGTAGATGTACGCAAATCAAGAGCCTATCGCATGTATATATATGAAAAAACGCTATAAATGAAAGAATATTAGTCTCATGAATGGATATATCCCACTAGAAAATCGAAATACATAAATGGATTCCCTTCAACCGCTCTCACCTCTAAATCATATTCCAAAGAATCATTAGGACTTTTTTCGGGTTGTAATATAAGGCTTAGGTAAAGGCTACCAAATGAATGGTATATAAAGGATTCAAAAATCTAAGAAATATATTGAGATATAAAATTGACACTTTGGGATTAACTTTCAACTTCACTTGAACTTTTGCTTTTGCTTTTTTTCCATCTTTTTCCATTCTTTTTTTTATTATTATTATTTCTTTGGTATGTCTCCTTTTTTTTTCCTTCACACATTTATTTTTCTTTTGATATTTGAAGGATATTTCATAACTTCTATTTTCTTTCATATTTTTTCCTTTTTTCCTTTTTTCTTCTTTCATACTTTTTTCAAGCTCATTTTTCACTATTGCCCATACATAAAATAAATAATCTCAATATGTTCTTAAATAAAAAGGTATGCTATAAATACGGGTTATACTCTTAATTGGAGTAGGGTAAGGATATTGGGTTAACAAAGAAAGGCTAATATAAGAAGGCTCAAAGGGGTGACTAGCGGTTTAAATATAAAAGTAGGATAAGGCTAATATGTAGGCTACCAAAGACGGCCTAAATCACTTCCTATGGTATATAGTTCTTCGGTTCAAGTAGTATCAAGAATCCTTAAAAAGTTGCATTTCATGGACGCACATTTCTAGTGTTCAATCAAAATAAAGAATAATGAGACTACACAATGAATTACGCTTTTCAAAGATTTGAATTGATATAAAACCATCAAAAAGGAAGATTGGCTCAAATTCTCACGGGATATTTAGTCACAGTATTTATGTTCTTCAAGAAATTTTAAGTTATATACTCACTCATCTAGTTATGTATTAGTTGTCTTATGTGTATAAATACGACAAGGATCGAAAATCATAAAATTTCTACTAATAATGATAGTAAGAGAACTAAGCATGCACATGTAAAGTATTAAGACGAATACGTCATCGCTAGCACATTGGCTAGAAAGGAAATATCAATTAAAATCACAAAACCATTGCAATTTATTTTTTTTAAAATATATGCTATTGTTTTTTTAATATATGCAGGACTAGCAAAGTTAAGAATTTTATCCACTCCCCCCAACTTGAATGTTACTTTGTCCTCAAAGAAACACATTAAATTAAAATTTATAAGAATAAGAAGGGATGTGAGATATCACCTGGATACGCGATTTATCAAAGAAAGTAAAACCTACACACTAGATAAAACTTTAAGCACAAAATATTTATTAATCGTTTAAATAATATAAATGGCATACAAAAATATGTGAAAATAAATTCATAACCAATTATATCATCACTAAATATTTAATATTCCAAATTTATCATAAATCAATAATCTAAATAGTTGAGGATCATTCCAATAAAACATATATATAACCGTAAGCTTAAAAATATAATCAAAATAAATATAGCAATTAAGCTCAAGATAATAAGATTTCATTGTATAATCATGACCTACTAGAGAAAAATAGTCACTTGGTGGTGGCCATGGGTCTTGAGATATACGAAAAAAATTATGATCATTCTCAATAGAATTATAAGCATTATAGATATTATCATTCACATTGGGCTCAAAATAAGGAGAATTAAAATTCAACACTTCAAAATTATGCTTGAAATTCTTTAATGGTGTAGGAAATAAATTAATGAGCTCAATCTCATCTTGAATTTCATAAAAATTTAAATTTATTGATTTATCAATCACATCGAAGGTCTCATTGTCATGCAAAAAATTTGGGTTCATTGTCATATTATTTTCAAATTGAGAAATATCGCCACAACCTTTGTTTAAGAAATTATCAAGATTTTCATCCAACTCATTAGAATTAATATCACAAAGAGAATCAAGAAAAACACTAGCTTCACAAGATATATCATCATCAATTGGACCAGAAGTTTTTAAGAATTCTTCTAATGATATGTCACTAAAGTTTACATCTTTTTTTAAAGAAAAAGAATTAACATTATTTTCGAAAAATTTATTTTCCACTAGACTATCAATTAAATTAATTTGACGAACACGTTCATTTTCATAGTCTAAGGATGTTTTAGTTACATCAAAAATATTAAGTTTAGCAGTGAGATTGCCAAAAGATAATTTCATCACACCATTCTGACAATTTATAAAAGCATTAGATGTAGCTAAAAATGGTCTGTCTAAAATTATTGGTATCTGCCCTCTAATATTATGAGTAAGTTGAGTATCAATAATAACGAAATCAACTGGATAATAAAATGTATCAGCCTTAATTAAAACATATTCTATGACTCCTCTAGGAATTTTTATAGATCTATCAGCCAATTGAAGTGTCATATGTGTAGAATTTAATTTTTCAAGTTCTAATTTCTCATAAACAGAATACGGTAAAACATTCACACTAGCTCCTAAATCTAGTAAAGCACGCTCTATATGATGATCTCCTATTTTACAAAATATAGTAGGACAACATGGATCTTTATATTTAATAGGAATTTTGCATTGAATTGTGCAGCTTCCTTGTTCAGCTAAGAATGCCTTTTTAGGAACATTTGTTTTTCTTTTTTTGAGTAACTAAATCTTTTAGAAACTTAGCATATGAAGGGATTTGCTTAATTACATCTAAGAATGGTATATTAATATGAATTTGCTTAAATACTTCTTAAATTTCTTCAAACTGAGCTTCCTTCTTATTGTCTTTTAGTCTTTGAGGAAATGGGGCTTTAGGCACAAACTTTCTAACTTCAACTTCTTTTGAATCATTAGGATTAATGGTAGGATTAGAATCTTTCACGTGAGTGTTTGACTCTTCTGGAATACTTTCCTCCTCTTTGTCTCTTACTTCTTCTTCGTTACTCATTGGCATTCTAACTTGATTATCAATTTGGCGCCCTGATCTAAGAGTAGTAATTCAATTAACTTGCCCTTGATTATGTTGAAAAGGTAGATTTTGAATTTGATTAACATTGTTATTAATAGCACCTCTAGGATTAAGGACAAGTTGACTAGGGAATTTTCCTTTTTCACGCTCTACTAACTAGTTAGCTAATTGACCCATCTAATTTTCTAAGCGTGTTATTGCTTGGGTATTTATTAAAGAAGTATTTTTTACCTCATTCATAAATGATTTCAAATTATCTTCGAGGGATGAAAATTGTTGTTGTGTAACAAAAGATGTGGCATTATTCATGTTCACAGGAGCTCTAAAACCTGGTGGGCTTTGACGAATGTTATTATTTTGATTTCCCATATTATTAATCGATTGATTTTACGACCATGAAAAATTAGGATGATTTCTCCACCCGAGATTATAAGTGTCTGAATAAGGATTGTGATTTTGCCTAAATTCATTAATAGCATTTACTTGTCCTAGATTGTCTATAGTGTACCCTAACATAGATGGACAAGTTGCAGCTACATGCATAGGACTAGCACAAATAGAGCACACTTCATTCTGCACAATGTTGACTAAGTTATCAGACAGTCTTATCGTTAAGGCTTATAATTTTTTTTTTGGACTATCTAATTATCTTCTAGTTTCCACATCCTCATGAATCTCATAAATTTTCGCCTTTTTAGATTGAGATTGCGTTCCCCTCTTAGAAAAGTCCTACTGTTGAGAACTTTTAGACAAATTCTCCAAGAATTGATAAAGTTCATCTTTGTTTAGACTTAAAAAGCTACCCATATTCATAGATTCTATCATATTTTGATTAGTTTATGAAAGGCCACTATAAAAATATTGAATTAATCTCCAAGTTTCAAAACCATGATGTGGACATCTAAGTAATATATCTTTAAATCTTTCTCATGTTTCAAAGAACTTTTCCTCATCTTCTTGGCAAAAATCAATTATCTTTCTCCTAAGTTCATTGGTTTTAGCCATAGGAAAGAATTTTGCTAAAACTTTAATAACCAACCGCTCCCACGTTGTAATAGATCTTGAGGGTAAAGAGTTTAACCAAGCTTTAGCTTTATTTTTTAAAGTAAAGGGGAATAAACGCAACCTAACGGATTCATTAGAAAAAAATTTGAAATCTAAAAGTAGCGCATATCTCTAAAAAATCTTTTATATGCAGATATGGATCTTCCATCTCTAAGCCATTAAAAGTAGAGAGCAATTGAATCACCTGCGGTTTTAATTCAAAGTGAACTGCTGTAGTAGCCGGTAAAACAATGCATGAAGGAGGATTAGTAGATATGGGAGCAAAGAGTTCTTTTAAAGTCCTATTGTCTTCACGATCCGCCATCTTTAGTTCTTCTTCAAATAAAGGATTAATTTCTAAATTTTCTATCCTATGAAGCCTCACTTTTCCTCGTTTCCAACAAATGCTCGTAAACTAAACAATTTCTTTTTCTTTTTTTTAATAATTTGATTTATAAATTTAATTAATATTTTTAATTAATTAATTTTTATGGTTTTTTTAAAAATAATAATACTATACGTCTATACTATTAATAATAATAAAATCCTTTTTTTAATTTAATTTTTTATTAACAATTAATTAATTTTTATTTTTAATAAAATAATTATATTAATAATAATACTAATAAAAAAATATAATATTAATAATAACTTATTGAAAAGGTATTTATAATAAATTTAATTAAATAATAATATTAATAATATAATCTAATATATATTGGAGTAAATAAAAGGGTTGATAATAAGGAGGAATGGCTTGAGATAAAAAGAAAGTTTCCTTATTGTTGCCAAGTATTGAACCTATGAACTCTACTATGAAAAACCCGTCACTTACCAACTAGGACAGAAACGCTTCCTATAATAAGTTGCACTATTGTTTATATATTGTTTCGCTCCTAGATCTTTTAATTACCCCAAAAATAAATTAAAAAAAAACTTCTTTTTTTTGGAGTATATATATATATATATCTGAATATTCAGTTTTTTTCTTTTCCTTTTATTTTTTAATTTTATTTTTATTTTTAAGAAGAAAACTAGTAGAAGGAATTTAATTACTAAATTAACAAGACTAGTCGGCAACGGCGCTAAAAACTTGTTGTGATAAATTTTAATATACTCGCAACCGTACGAATCAATTTATAATATAGCGTATAAGCGAGGTCGATTCCATAAAGACTCACACAACATGTTTAAATTTTGTCTTGTTAATTTTTCACTAGTTCCTAATCTAATCAAGAATAATTTGTGCAAATAAAATAAAGAAAATAAAGAAAATAAAATAAAATAAATTGAAGAAGTAAACTAAATTAAATAATACGAAGCAAGATAATAAAATTAAGGAATTAATTGACTAGGGTTTTGAAATCATATATTTAATATCATCTTCCAAAGTATTCATTCGCATAAACTCTACTCTTATCTCGCACTAATTTGGTCTCGACTCTATTAGATGCGGAAAATAAAATCATTCAAGTTCAATTAATTTATAAAATCTAATTGTAATTCTTCCACAGCCAAACTAATGTACAAAATCAAAATATTCACTATATCCGTCAAAACACACCCTATATCCACTCTTAACAAATCATAAGGTGAATTGTAACACCACCACCTTAATGCACAGGATAACGCCTGTAATTAAGGCTTGGAGCGTTACTAACCTATCTTAGTAAGGCTAAGATAGGTATATAGAAAGAAATAAGTCAACAACAACAGATATAGCAAGTATCATAATGCATAGGGTATCAAACATATTATACATTTCAGCATGTATCAAGTACACATAATCCAAACCATACGAATAACCAAAGTATATAAACTCCTCGGGCTAGCCGTGGCTTCCCGGAAAAAAATATACATACATCACAGAAAATCAAAATATGCACATAGTATCAGAGCCTCTATATCGTCCCTGACCTGGTCGTGTCCTTGTCCTCGTGGGACTCGTGAGTACCTGAAATATTTTTAAAGAAAAACCGGGGTGAGCCATTTGCTCAGTAGGGGGGGTACCAAGCATATGTTCAAAAACAAATTTGTAAACATATCTTTTAGACCATGGTAATATCAGTAATATCAACAAAAAATTCAAATTTTATCAAGTGATCATGCATGAACGTGCTAATGCAGGTTACCTCCCGTCTCAACCGATTACCGTATAAGATAAAGCCTGAGTGATTAATAGATTCCATTGCTGCCAAGATATTATAACATGGGATCAATTGTCCCGATCCCACACAAGTATAGAGGATAATAACCATGGGATCATTCACCCCGATCCCATATAAATGCAGATAATCGCAGAACCATAGTGCCTTGTCAATTTTCCTAGGTTCCTGGGCTCCACACCAGTGGCTTATAGGCGGGCAAACGTTGTTCCCCCAGGGGTTTAGGGCTTTTCAACCCAAGGGCACCGAACCCTGCCTATTTTCCCATCCCGGCAAGCACTATACATTCAACTCATTTTTCAGTTTCCAAGAGCCACCAGTTTTTTAGTACATAGATAAATGATACAAGCCTCTAAGAAACAATGCCTTTGAAAGTTGCCGAGCTTCCGGTTGACACCATAGTAACATATAATATGCATAACATGATGCTAATTATCCACATCAAGCAAATTATGCCATATATATTTTACCAAGTTCAACCACGTATCCCTTGGCATTAAAAGTTCACAAATAAATCACTTTTATCAACCATGCGTAGATATATCGCCAAGGGTATCTTATTTAGTTCAAACAACTCTTTATATCAAGTATACATGGCATATTGTGCCTCCAATCATATATTCAATACCACACATATCATGCAAGATCATAAATATATGTATACATTCAATTTTCTAACTTTATATAAATCAAACGCATGAATTGTCAAGTAATAAACTCATTTTATCGGGTTTAGAAAGTAAGAAAACCCCTACCTCAGTTTATGAGTGAGAAAGAAGAAAGAAAGTTGATGCTTCAAGCCTTCCCCAAAGAATCCTCAAGGTAGAAGATGATGAATAGCAAGCTAGGAGGTGTTTCGGATGATTTTCGATGCTTAATCCTTCGATCGGGAGTGAAAATAGGTAAGAGTCGCTCAAGAACACTTATCTTTCTCTCTCTAGAACTCTCTAGAGTTTAGTGGAAGAGGCTGGTTCAAAAATGGTGGAAAAATAGCTTAAAACGAGCTTTAACGCACTTTAAGTTGGTTGCTACAGTAACTCGCGCAGATTTTTTTGGTTCTGGAGTACTGTTTTTGTTTTAGCCATAACTTTTGACTCGGAACTCCGATTGAGGCATTCTTTATGTCCACGGAAAGGTATTTCAAAGCTCTAAAACTTTATAAGAGGAAGTTTTCTAAAATTATGAACACATTTTCCCAGAAATTCACCGAAGACAGCGCTCTGCCAAAACGTTATTAAACAACTAGAACGTAGCGACAGGCCTACTTCGCGCCTTGTTTTGACTGACTAGGAGTGCGAATTAGCTTTCGGCCAAAACATGAAAGTTGTAGAATGATGAAAATACTAGAGGCATGGTTGAGCGAAACTTCAATCGGATATGTAACGGAGGAATTGCGATAGCCCAAAGTTAGCTCAAATTAACGAATCACAAAGAACCCAAAACTTCCTATTTACCAACCGAAATTCATTCGGACCACCCAAATCATAAAACGTCATTCTCATATATATAAAAGAGTTAATATAACATAATTAATATTAATTAAAATATAGGATGTTACAATCTCTCCCACTAAATAAAATTTCGTCCTCGAAATTTAGAAATTACATATTAATTAAACAAATCTAGATATTTTCCATGTATTTCCGTTTCTAACTCCCACGTCGCCTCCTTGGCTCCGTGATGCAACCACAGG
Source organism: Lonicera japonica (assembly GCA_021464415.1). NCBI lineage: Eukaryota > Viridiplantae > Streptophyta > Magnoliopsida > Dipsacales > Caprifoliaceae > Lonicera > Lonicera japonica. The sequence continues at coordinate 53,701,264 of CM038463.1, forward strand.
ACCTTCACTAACGGAATAATTTTATTACGTAGCACCTGATCTCGACGATCTAAAATTTGTATCGGGCGGGTCTCGTATGTTCCGTCATCTACGACCTTGAGATTTTCCCATTGAACTATGTGGGAAGGATCATGTACATATCGGCGTAGCATTGATACATGGAAGACATTGTGTACATTAGACAATTGCGGCGGCAATGCTAGACGATACGAAACATTCCCAATACGTTCAAGAATCTCGAAAGGCCCAATATATCGAGGAGATAGTTTTCCTTTATTACCAAACTGCGTAATACCAAAACGAGGTTTGGTTTTCAAGAACACATGGTTTCCAACTTCGAACTCCAATGGACGACGGTGCTTATTGGCATAACTTTTCTGCCGACTCTGGGCGGTAAGGAGATGTTGTTGAATGGTTTTAATATTTTCGGTAGTTTGCTCTACTAACTCTGGACCTAATAAGGTTCTCTCCCCAACTTCATACCAGTAAACCGGGGATCTGCATGGACGACCGTAAAGGGCTTCGTAAGGCGCCATGCCTAAACTAGCCTGAAAGCTATTATTATATGCAAACTCGACTAATGGCAGGTGCTCTATCCAGTTTACTCGAAAATCGAGGACACACGCTCTCAACATATCTTAAAGTATTTGGATAACCCTCTTAGATTGACCATTAGTTTGCGGGTGGAATGCCGTACTCAATTTTAACTGTGTTCCCAAAGCCCTTTAGAGACTTTCCCAAAATTGAGATGTAAAACGAGGATCTCAATCTGATACAATAGTCAATGGAACCCCATGGAGTTTAACTATCTCCCGAACATAAAGTTTTTCCAAACTTTCCACATTTTGGTTGTTTCGGATAGGAAGGAAGTGAGCAGACTTCGTCAATCTATCGACAACCACCCAAATTGTATCTTGACCCCCTAATGCCTTCGGTAACCCTGAAACGAAATCCATGGTAACATGTTCCCACTTCCACTCGGGAATGGGTAATGGCTGGAGTTGTCCTGTAGGCCTTTGGTGCCCGGCCTTCACCAGTTGACACGCCATACACTTATTCACAAAATTCACGACGTCTTTCTTCATGCCTCTCCACCAGAAATTTCGACATAAGTCCTGGTACATCTTTATACCACCGGGATGAATAAAAAATTTAGAATGGTGAGCTTCACTTAGAATTTCATTCCTAAGTTCTCGGTTGTTCGGCACTACTAGTCTGTCCTGGACTCAAATTCCACCATCGATCCCAAGTTTATACCCACCATATTCGGCTTTCGTAGCCAAATGATCATGTATTACCTGAAAAGCTTCATCTTCCCATTGAGCATCTATCACCCGTTGTTGGATTGTCGGTTGGGCAATCATATTATATAGATAAGCTCGGTTTTTATTACGATTCACCATCAGGTTGTATCGTTGTAACTCCTCTCTCAACCTTCATTCCCGACACCGTAATGCGGCTAACGACTCTTGAGATTTTCGGCTTAAGGCATCGGCTACCACATTAGCCTTACCTGGATGATATTGAAGCGTAAAGTCATAATCTTCTAAATACTCTACCCACCGACGTTGCCTAAGGTTCAAATCTTTCTAGATAAAAATATACTTCAAGCTCTTATGATCAGAATATACTTCAAATCTTTCGCAATATAAGTAATGACGCCAGATTTTAAGAGTAAAGACAACAGCTGCTAACTCTAAATCATGAATAGGATAGTTTTTCTCATATTGCTTGAGTTGTCGAGAAGCATAAGCCACCACATGCTCCTCCTACATTAAGACACTACCCAAACCAAGCCTAGAAGCATCACAATAGATTGTGTAACCCTTTCCTCACTCGAGTAAAATAAGAACTGGAGCAGAAGTAAGCCTATCTTTTAACTCCAAGAAGGCTTTCTCACATGATTCATCCCACACAAACTGAACGCCTTTGTGAGTTAGGCGAGTTAACGGTAAAGCTATACAGGAGAAATCTTTGACAAACCGACGATAGTACCTAGCCAAACCCAAGAAACTTCTAACCTTGGTAACATTTTGAGGCCTCTCCCACTTTAGGACTGCTTCTACTTTTGCCGGGTCTATGGAAATACCCTCTCTTGAGACGACGTGTCCCAAGAATTTGACTTTTGACATCCAGAAGTCACACTTGCTAAGCTTAGTATATATCTTATGGTCTCGAAGAACTTGAAAAGCCAAGCGAAGATGATCATCATGCTCCTCATCGGACTTAGAATAGATAAGAATATCGTCAATGAAAATTACCACGAACTGATCAAGATACGGACGGTATAAATGATTCATTAGGTCCATAAACGTCGCCGGCGTATTCGTCAACCCGAATGGCATTACTAGGAACTCATAATGCCCATAACGAGTACGAAAGGCCGTCTTTGGAATGTTTTCCTCTCGGACTAACATTTGGTGATAGCCCGATCGAAGATCAATCTTAGAAAATCTGACAGCACCTTACAATTGATCAAACAAATCATCGATTCAAGGCAACGGATACTTGTTCTTAATAGTGACTCAATTCAGCTGTCGATAATCTATACATAACTGCAAAGACCCATCTTGCTTCTTAGCGAATAGAACAGGTGCGCCCCACGGAGATACATTGGGTCTGATGAACCCTTTCCGTAATAATTCATCAATTTGAGTTTTCAGCTCCTTCAACTCAGCAGGAACCATACGATATGGAGCTAGAGATATAGGCGCAATTCCTGGAAGAATATCAATAGAGAAGTCCACCTCCCGATGTGGGGGTAGACCCAGAAGATCATTGGGGAACACGTCAAGAAATTCCCTAACCACGAGAAGATCAGAAGGACTGCCATCCTTTCATGCTATAATACTGGCCAACCACCCAAAGTAACTCCGTTGTTCTTTAGGTTTAAAATATGCACACGGGACAAGTGACTCGGGTTCACATTGAAAAGTCAAAATCTCACTATTTGATAGTGGAATTGTTACCCGACGTCTAGAACAATCAATTACCGTGCGAAAAGTAGCTAACCAATCTATTCCCAGTATAAGATCATAATCCCCCATACCAAGTACGATAAGATCAAACTCTATCGAGGACTCTCCAAAACTCAAGGAACATTTTCTACAAAGGGAACCCAACCGAATTCGATTTCTCGTGGGTGTACCAACCCACAAAGGTATATTCAATGATTCAACACACAATCCCAATCTATCAACCAATGCACGTGAAATAAAAGAATGAGAGGCACCAGTGTCAAACAAAACTTTAACCCAGGTACTAACGAACAAAATAGTACCTTCCATCATTTTAACCTCTGGCGGCTCTGACTATGTCAACGTGTAGACCCGACCCTGTGTTTTTCCACCACCTCGGGAGTACGCACTTCCACCTCCCCGAGACCCACTCAAATTCTTCCCATGGCCCTAACTACCCGGAGTGCTAGAAAAGGACTGGCCCTCGCCGCCCGTGCGACTTAAGCCTTGAAACTGCGGCCGACTATTGAAGGACTGGGAGGGTTGTTGCTCTCGTCTCACATTTGGACACTCTTTCTTGAAGTGCCCCAGCTAACCACACCCATAACAGACTCTTTTTCGAAACCCCTGGTTTTTATTCCCCGAACCCGTAGACCGATCTCTACCGTAACTTCCACTAGAGGATCTTGACTCACTCTTGTACCTCTTTCCCTGACCACCTGACCTTTTTCCCTTAGTACCCCTATTTTTATCAAGAAATCTACCAGCATCTATCATTTCTTGCTCCACCTTCATCGCTATCCTCACAGCTTCAGCGACACTGCCGTGATTCAGGTGATATACTTTCTCCCGAATCGAAGGTTTCAACCCTTTAAGGAATAAACGTATCTTTTCCTCAGGGTCGTTATCCAAACTTTTCTCAAAACGACTTAAACTTTCAAATTTCACTTCATACTCCGAAATCGACATGTTCCCTTGGATCAGGGAATGGAACTCGTATCTCTTCAGACTCCGATGAACCGACGAGAAATAACGCTCTAGGAACAGTTGAGTAAATTGCTTCCAAGAAGTAGGAGCATCCGCTCTCTTAGACGCAGTTCTCCACCAGATACCAGCTTGATCAACCAGCTGGTAAGTCCCCAAATTAAGCTTCATGTCATCGGGTAAGGTCATAACTTCAAATTCTCTCTCTATTTGATCAAGCCAAGACTCTGCTGCCTCGGGACTAGACGTCTTGTTGAATGAATGTTGGGCTAGCTTCTTGAACTTCTCTAGGGCCACCATAGCCCTATTCTTCTGGACTCTACTCTGGGGTTGTTCTATATGTCCCAACACATTGGCCAACTCTCAGGCCATGGCACGGATTGCATCTATTGACTCCCCGGAGGTGAAACTCCCGTGGGTGGCATTATGATTTGGTGAAGTCGTCATTCTATATGAAAACAAGAAAAGGAACGTCATGACAATCCAATATATTTTAATAAGACAATAATGTATCACAATATATCATAAATTTCTTCCCACAATCCAAGTAATCGCGTAAACCTATGCTCTGATACCAAATTGTAACACCCCCGCCTTAATGCACAGGATAACGCCTGTAATTAAAGCCTGGAGCGGTACTAACCTATCTTAGTAAGGCTAAGATAGGTATATATAAAGAAATAAGTCAACAACAACAGATATAGGAAGTATCACAATGCATAGGGTATCAAACATATTATACATTCCAGCATGTATCAAGTACACATAATCCAAACCATGCGAATAACCAAAGTATATAAACTCCTCGGGCTAGCCGTGGCTTCCCGGAAAAAAAACATACATACATCACAGAAAATCAAAATATGCACGTGGTATCAGAGCCTCTATATCGTCCCTGACCCGGTCGTGTCATTGTCCTCGTGGGACTCGTGAGTACCTGAAATATTTTTAAATAAAAACCGGGGTGAGCCATTTGCTCAGTAGGGGGTACCAGGCATATGTTCAAAAACAAATTTGTAAACATATCTTTTAGACCATGGTAATATCAATAATATCAACAAAAAATTCAAATTTTATCAAATGATCATGCATGAACGTGCTAATGCAGGTTACCTCCCCTGTCAACCGATTACCGTATAATAGAAAGCCAGAGTGATGAATAGATTCCATTGCTGGCAAGATATTATAACCTGGGATCAATTGTCCCGATCCCACACAAGTATAGAGGATAATAACCATGGGATCATTCACCCCGATCCCATATAAATGCAGATAATCGTAGAACCATAGTGCCTTGCCAATTTGCCTAAGTTCCTGGGCTCCACACCAGTGGCTTATAGGCGGGCAAACGTTGCTCCCCCAGGGGTTTAGGGCTTTTCAACCCAAGGGCACCGAACCCTGCCTATTTTCCCATCCCGGCAAGCACTATACATTCAACTCATTTTTCGGTTTCCAAGAACCACCATCTTTTCAGTACATAGGTAAATGATACAAGCCTCTGAGAAACATATACTCGAACAAGAGTCATAAGCCATAATAGAGCCTCCATGCCTTTGAAAGTTGTCGAGCTTCCGGTTGACACCATAGTAACATATAATACGCATAACATGATGCTAATTATCCACATCAAGCAAATTATGCCATATATACTTTACTAAGTTCAACCACGTATCCATTGGCATTAAAAGTTCACAAATAAATCACTTTTATCAACCATGTCGTAGATATATCGTCAAGGGTATCTTATTTAGTTCAAACAACTCTTTATATCAAGTATACATGGCATATTGTGCCTCCAATCATATATTCAATACCACACATATCATGCAACATCATAAATATATGTATACATTCAATTTTCTAACTTTATATAAATCAAACGCATGAATTGTCAAGTAATAAACTCATTTTATCGGGTTTAGAAAGTAAGAAAACCCCTACCGCATTTTTATGAGTGAGAAAGAAGAAAGAAAGTTGATGCTCCAAGCCTTCCCCAAAGAATCCTCAAGGTAGAAGATGATGAATAGCAAGCTAGGAGGTGTTTCGGATGATTTTCGATGCTTAATCATTCGATCGGGAGTGAAAATAGGTAAGAGTCGCTCAAGAACACCTATCTTTCTCTCTCTAGAACTCTCTAAAGTTTAGTGGAAGAGGCTGGTTCGAAAATGGTGGAAAAATAGCTTAAAACGAGCTTTAACGCACTTTAAGTCGGTTGCTACAGTAACTCGCGCAGATTTTTTTGGTTCTGGAGCACTGTTTTTGTTTTGGCCATAACTTTTGACTCGGAACTCCGATTGAGGCATTCTTTGTCCACGGAAAGGTATTTCAAAGCTCTAAAACTTTATAAGAGGAAGTTTTCTAAAATTATGAACACATTTTCCCAGAAATTCACCGAAGACAGCGCTCTGCCAAAACATTATTAAACAACCAGAATTTAGCAACGGGCCTAATTCGCGCCTTGTTTTGACCCACTAAGAGTGCGAATTTGCTTTCATACAAAACACGAAAGTTGTAGAATGATGCAAATAATAGAGGTATACGTGAGCGAAACTTCAATCGGATATGTAACGGAGCAATTACGATAGCCCAAAGTTAGCTCAAATTAACGAATCACAAAGAACCCAAAACTTTCTATTTACCAACCGAAATTCATTCGGACTACCCAAATCATAAAACGATCATTCTCATATATATAAAAGAGTTAATATAACATAATTAACATTAATTAAAATACAGGATGTTACATGAATCCAACAAAAAATAGCGAGAATTCAATTTTATTTTTTTATCAATTAAAATAGGTATCTAATAGGAAGAATTGTATTTAACATTAACGCATTAAATTAGTAGAGTCAACTGGCATAAATAAGTGCAAGAAAATCAATTAAATATACTTATTCTAACCCTAGCACAAATTTACGCTAGCATAATAAAAACTAAATAACAAAAAGAATTAAAAAAAAACTTATTTGGCATTAATTAAAAAAAATTAAATCTTTAATCTCCAAATCTTCAATGAGGAAGGAACAAAAAAAATAACAAATAAAGAAAGAAATCGAAAAAGACAGGAGAGGAAATTCGACACTGTTGCTGCGCCTGTCTTCTCTTGTGAATTGCTACGGCTGGCTTCTTAAGTAGGAGAGTATTGATGGCTGCTGGACTTTTGATGCTGACTTTGGCCCAATTTAGGGCCTGGCTGCTAATGGGCTTAGCTTCTATAATGATTTTTTTTGTTTATTTTTAACTGTTGTTTTTGCGTTATAATTTCGGACCCTACGATAACTGAATTTGAAAAATTGCTGAACTGCAAAGTTGTAACTCTCAAAATTCTCTTCAATTTAGGCTCTAGGATCGTATTATTCAGAATTCCGAGTAAAAAGTTATGCATTCAAAAGTATTGAACATTTTTAGGTGTCTTCATAAGCTTTAATTCCTCTATTTTTTACAATCTTCTTAAATTCTTTTCTAACACCTGAAAAACATTAAAAATATAAATACTAGTAATAATTTACACTCTTTAAATTATAAATTAGCATAATAAATTATACTAATTCTTTGGCGCATCACTGCTTTCCGGAGGTTTAGGGATTTTCAACTTATGGGCTCCAGGCCCCACTTATTTTTCGTACCTGTAAACACCTCATATTGCGGCCGCAAGATTCCTGATTTCCAAAGAAATGAACACACATGCATGCACGAGCATTCTTAGATGCACACATACTTTCTACATGTGATACAGGTCAAAGAAGAAAGCCGAAAGGACCCCCCGGATGAGAACTTATAGAATTATCGAAAATTGTCGAAATCGAAAACCGTCAAAACTCCTGGAAACTTGTGAAAGGAGAGTTACGCATTTCGGATCATCCTCAAACTTTGCGAGTTGTTAGACATTACCATAAGAAGTAGGATACTCGAAAATCAGCTTAATTCGACGGTCAGATCTCCGAAAATTCAGAAAATCATGAGTTTATTTCGGGTGATCAAATGGAGGTCTTCTCGAAGTTAAAATGTTCTGAAGTTTGGGAAGTAGATAGGTCTTATCATGGGGAAGAACATATTCAAAGTTCAGCTTTGTCGGACATAGGATCCTCAAGAATCAATTTGTCTATCGTGCAATTCTAGTCGAAATGTCCTTCGTAGCAAATTAAAATAAATATAGGCCTTCCCGAATTCTGATCGACCTCAAATTTGGACACAAGCTAGAAAACATTTTGTGGGAAAACATATCCAAAATTTAGCATAATCCAATGGCTAAAAGTTTAGTTGTCGAGGTTGTTGTACGCAAGTATGTTTCCTATGCAGGAACAAACTCTTTGTACCAATCCGAAGAGACTGAGTCCTTCCCGAACTCCGATCGTCTTAAAATTTTTACAGGTCTAAAAGACTTATATTATCCATATATATCCAAAATTCAGCATGATCCAACGGTGAGAACTTGACTTTTTGTGCAAACAAATGACCTTGTATACAATAAGTACCTTTCCTACGCGGAAACAAACTCTTCGTACCAATCAGAGAAAAATGAGACCTTTCCGAACTCTGATCGGCCTAAAATTTTTACACGATCTTTAAGACTTCTATTTTCAACACATATCCAAAAATCAGCATGATCTAATGGTGGGAAGGCTTCACGATATGATCCAAGAGTCCTAGTTGCAATCTCTTTTCTTGCTCTCCAAGTATTTTTTCAACTATAAATAGACCCCCCTTCCATTCATATTTTTTATCAACAATCAAGGGGATTTCGTGGTACACACCAAGAGATCCTTATTCTCTCCCTCCAAGAGAGATCAAGTATAATTTTCTCTCTCTTTTTTTATTTATTCGCCAGTTTTATAATTCATATTCTTGTCCGCATAATTTATATTACTTGATAGCTTTCCAAAACCCCATTTTCAAATTGTTTTCAAAACCAAAGGCGTGTAATAAACCCTAATCCAATTCCAAAATAGTATTATTACTTTCTTACTTTTTCAAAAGCCCGGATTAACGGCATTGTTATACGAAGGAATCGATAATCGCTATATATCCAATCTAACTCATAGATTGCGGTGTATATGTGATAAATACTCTATTATAAGAGCATTATTGCCATCTATACCGGTTTAATTTATAAACTTTGGTATACGATCGGTCAACTCACCTCATATAATATCAAATATAAGATTCCACATCGAATAAGTTTCTGAAAAGCCCAAAGTTTTACAAAATCACTTATTTCATTGCATCTACTATTGTCAAACTCTCTTTTCCAAATCACACACACACACACACTTATTTTTAAAATCATGGGCGAATTAGAAAACAAATCGTTTTCATCCCATCCCCAAAATTCCGATTTCTAAGGCAAGCATGAAAAGTTGTAAAGTAATAGCAATAGCATGCAAGAACTGAATTATAACACATGCATATCCTACTCAAGAGACCGAAATGGCGAATTGGGTGCCTAACACCTTCTCGATTCGTAACTTAATTCTCAAACCTTCGGATCAACTAGTTTCACATATATTGTGTATAAGAGGATATTTAGTCCATAAATACGTATCTTTTACACAAACATTTTTTGTTTGTTTGGTAAAACAAACTGGAGACTGTTATTCTTTTCAAAAATCGATTTTCAAAGTAACAACGGAATCGTCGCCCACGAGGACCCCCGGAGTGTCGAGAAGGCGGGTTCTCACAGTGGCGACTCTGCTGGGGATTTTTAAGAGGTATTAGACTCTAAACAAGAGTAGAATATCTATGGATAATTATTTTTGTTTGCATGTTGTTTTTTCGGCCTTAATTCTAGGATAACATAGATGAGATTTAGGTGGATACCTTGATTCCTTTTTTGTTTGTAATAATTGTTTGAGGAAAATATTTTCATAAATAAAAATTAAAAGTACTCGAACAAACCCTAAGCGTTCTTTATAATATACCCCCATAATTGTTATTTTGCACGCACCCACTATCGTCATGCATTATCCCGAGCTTGAATTTACCTTATCAACCTTGGGACCAAAGTCGTGACTAGGCCGTGGACTTGCGGGTTTACACTAGTCAAAAGTGTATGGGACCACTCTCCTTGGCCAAGTACCAAACTGAGGTATATCGAGTGACAAGAACACTCATGCACCCAGAAAGTATATCAAAAGGTCTTTGCACGTACTCGCCCTTGGGGTATATTGCAAGACCTAGCCAAATGTGAGGGAGCATTAAACCTTACCCCTTTCAACCACGCTTGCATATAGGAAAGTACACACGAATTTTTGCATGTTTTCTTGACTGTCGGTCGTGAGATTAGTGAACAAAAGGCCTTGTCATACATACCAACTTCTTGGTTTGGCAAGTACTGCCGGAGGCTATCCAACCCCGTCCGTAGAAATCCCTCACTAAAACCCGTTAGTGAGAATTTCTCTGTCATTATTTTCATGAAAAACAACTTTAAAAGGAGAGAACTTCCCAATTTTCAAAAAATGTTTTTCAAAATATTTTCTGAAAAACTGAGTCATTTTCCAAAATGAATTTTTCGAAAATTAATTTTTAAAATCAGAAGGCACCCCGGGAATTCATATTCCTACCCTAAACCTATCCACCGGGCTCTCAAGTTGATGCCGGCAGTCTGTTTTCGCTAATCACCAAAAACTGGTTTTCGATTTTATTTTTCTGTCGAGTCATAGTTTTCTGAGAATTATGCAACCCATGGCAAAATATTGATTTTTCGATCAAATCCCAGACTTCTTTCTCCCCATTCTTCACCGCACTCCAATTATCTACTACTGGCACTGGTTGGCTAGGCTCTCAGAGATTCAAACTAGATGACTCACGAGATTAGATTCACCATCGATCATGCCTCTTCATTGTAACACCGAGCTATTACTTTATCAAACCGGGGTGACAATACTGAGGGTAGTTATGGTGAAGCTTCTCATGCAGCGGGTCCGCCGCTTGGTCCTGTTTTCTTGTAAGCTGAGGGTGATACTTTAACCCTTGAATATTTATATCATCTAATCCATGATCTGACCAAATTTGTAGCCATCATGAAGGATCACCAAGTGGCCACCCAAGCCCATCTTGAGCCCTAATCGCTGTCAAAATACTTGTTGAACCAAATCAATTCAATCCAAATCCATACCCAGCCTAAGGTAACTAAACCCAAGACCCAGTAGCTCCACCTAACATTCTCTAACACATTCTCTCAATTCATGCCAACATCAACCACCTACTTCCTATGGCCCCTGTCAAAATCATTATACCACTGGTGTAAGATCCCAAAACCGCATGGTTAAATCCTGAACATTAGCAACCCCTTCAAAACCATAACCCTCATGCCATCCTTGATGCAGATCATAATAGCTCCCCGAAAACTAGTCTCCCCATCATCGTTTGCATACACTGAGGATATCGACAAGAAGACCCGAACAACTTTCTTAAGACTAGCCTCACCACCATCGTTCGTATACACTGAGGGTGCAGATGGTATATGCATTGAGGGTATCGACAAAAAGACTCAAACAGCTCCCTGAAGACTAGCCTCACCACCATCGTTCGTATACACTGTGCGTGCAGAGGGTATATGCACTAAGAATATCGATAAGAAAACCCGAATAACTCTCCAAAGACTAGCTTTTTCATTCATCATTCGCGCTGAGAATGTACTACCCACATCACCACGACCCTGTTGTTGTCCTATCAGCAGAACCAAAAACCCTGAAGGTAAAATAAAGTCAATCAATTTGTTTAGCAACTGAAAGCCCCTACCTCTCTCAAGAATCAAGCCTGTCCACACCCACTCATGAAAATGCAAAACATCGGTAATCCTCTTGAGACTGTGGGTATGAGAAAAAACAGTAACTCGGATGGATTTTGATAGGCCCAAGAATCAAGAAGCAGAGAGAAACATGTCAAGATGGAAGCATGACGCAAGATCAGCAGAATCCCAATATGAAAGCACGCCAATTTCTCTTGTGACCGATCACCTTGCACTCACTCACCAATTGACCGAAAATTAATATTTGTCTTTTCACTGCTGTTATGTTCTCGGAAAATTGTCGGTCTTACATGCATGCATTTGCACTTAGATAATTTCAAGTAGGGTAACATACTCCATAAATCAGGAAACTCAAGATTCAAAACCTTTTCAAAACCAAGTTTTTAAAATAATGGTGTGATGATTTAAGACGTATGCGAATACTTAAAATTTAGGGAAGCATGGCATAAGCATTTGCATAGTGCATACACATGAATAGTTGCATAAGTGTACCGCGCACCAGTCCAAGAATACATAAGCACTAAGCTCCATGGCCTACCAGAAAGGCTTCACCACCGCATCCTGGTATATACCTCGATGATTAGTCACACCGCCATCACACCACCAAACAACCAGATCATCATGATAAGATCACATGTCTTCCCAGAGAGGCAAGTCACTTTGTAAGCCCTCCCAGAGAGGCAAATCACTCCACACGTCCACCCAGAGAGGCACAACAAGATCACATGTCCTCCAAGAGAGGCAAGTCACCTCAACAAGCCTTCCCAGAGAGGTGAATCACTTCACAAGTCCTCCCATAGAGGCACAACAAGATCACATGTCCTCCCAGAGAGGCAAATCACTTCACTAGCCCTCCTATAGAGGCACAACAAGATCACATGTCCTCCGAGAGAGGCAAATCACTTCATAAGCCCTCCCAGAGAGACACAACAGAATAACAAGCCTTCCCAGAAAGGCAAATCACATCACAAATTCTCTCAAAAAATTGAATCAAATCCCAAGCCCTTTTTACAGGCACGAATCCGAAACCCTTCCTACAGGCACAAAACCAAAGCCCTTCTTATAGTCAAATTCCAAGCCCTTTCTACAGGTAAAACTAAAGCCCTTTCTACAGGCACCAATCAAAGCCCTTTCCACAGGCACGAATCCAAAGCCATTCCTATAGGCAAAATCAAAACCCTTTCTATAGGCATCAATCAAAGCCCTTTCTACAGGCAAAGCCCAAACTCTTTCTACAGGCACTAATCCAAAACCCTTTCCACATGCACGAATCCAAAGCCTTTTTACAGGCAATTTCAAGCCCCTTATACAGGCAAATCATAAGCCCTTTCTACAGGCACCAATCCAAAGCCTTTCTATAGGCAATCCCAAGCCCCTTCTACAGGGAAATCTTAAACCCTTTCCACATGCAATTCTAAGCCCTTTCCATAGGCAAACTCAAACCCTCTCCAAAACCAAAAAGCCACCTTGAAAAGATATCAGAGAAAGATAGAGAGAAAGACTGGAATGACAAAATTTCGCAAAACACAGGGAACAAGCCCCACAAAAGGATTTTTGGCACAATTTTTTATCTTCCAAGAGAAGCTTTCAAGATACGCTCCCAAAGGTTCTCGGATCGAAAATCACAAACACAACACGACGACGTCAAATGCCAATTCCAAAGCAAACATTCTCAAATCGCAAGGAAGATGGTGCTTAGAAAACCTGACAAAGTGAGAGGAAACAAAGTGGGTACAAGAAAAAATTAAAAAAGTAGAAAAGAGGATAAATCCCACAGTGCTATAAAAAAAGAATGTTGTAAAAATAGAAAAGAAAAAAAGATGGCAGCGAGAGCCACACCAAGAGTGACAACTAGGCCAAAAGGCCCAGGGCTACGTCTTGGGTGAGGAAGGCTACTGACCATGCAAAAAAAAAATATAGTTAAACTGCATCAAAAAGCTTTCAATCAATCTAGGAGGAATAAGGGCATCCAAAAACAAGAAACTGATGCAGGCACAAAAAAATTCTTCTCTCACAAAGTCAAAAAATAATAAGCAAAATCTTACCCTGGTGACATGAAGAAAAAGCCACAGAAACAAAGTAAGAGAAAAAGTCCAAAACTCATGCACGAGGTTCGAGCATTGAGAGAACGTAACTCGATTTTTTCTTAAGAAAAAAAGAAGCCAACAAAAAGTTCTTGTTTCTTAAAAAAAAGATATCATACCAAAACTTTCTCTCTTTATATCTCTATGTCCGCTCAGAGACTCTCACTCACTCAGCAAATCAACTTTCGTCACCTCAACATATCATCAATCACCCAAATCTTAGCCCCGCATCAGCTATCCCCAGCAGATCATTAACCCTGAGCCTTTATTCTAACCACTAGAATTTAGCATATCCTCAGCAGACAACCATTCATCATATCCCCAACAGATCACCAACCCTCAGCCTTTATCCTAACTAGTAGAATTTAGCATATCCTCAGCAGACCACCATTCATCATATCTCCAGCAGATCACCAACCCACAGCCTTTATCCTAACCAGTAGGACTCATCATATCCTCAGTAGACCACCAATCATCATATCCCCAGCAGATCATCAACCTTCAGCCTTTATCCTAACCAGTAAGAATCCTATTTTCCTAGTAGACCATATATTCTCATTTTTCCATCAGCCTTTATCCTAAATCACCAACACCAAAGTAGTGTCTCTAGTAAATCATCAAACGTCCCCAGCAGACCATCTGCCCCAGCCTCTCAAACCCAAAGCAAAGTCCTTAATAGACCATCTGCCCTCACCCCTTCAAAAGAACCCAATCCCAATCAAATCGTTGACAGAACCATCCCTACCAATGGGAGTACATCAGCTCAACACCCCAATCAAATCATTGACAGAACCGTCCCTATTGATAGGAGTACATCAGCTCAACGCCTCAATCAAATCGTTAACAGAACCATCCCTATTGATGAGAGTATATCAGCTCAACGCCCTAATCAAATCGTTGATAGAACCATCCCTACCGATGGGAGTACATCAGCTCAATGTCCCAATCAAATTGTTGACAGAACTGTCCTTACCGATGAGAGTGCATTAGCTCAACACCCCAATCAAATCGTTGACAGAACCGTCCCTACCGATGGGAGTACATCAGCTCAACACCCCAATCAAATCATTAACAGAACCATCCCTACCGATGGGAGTACATCAGCTCAACCCCTAATCAAATTGTTGACAAAATCGTCCCTACCGATGGGAGTACATCAGCTCAACGCCCCAATCAAATCATTGACAGAACTGTCCCTACCGATGGGAGTACATCAGCTCAACGCCCCAATCAAATTGTTAACAGAACCGTCCCTATCGATGGGAGTACATTAGCTCAACGCCCCAATCAAATCGTAGACAGAATCGTCCTTACGATGGGAGTACATCAGCTCAACGCCCCAATCAAATCGTTGATAGAACTGTCCCTACCGATGGGAGTATATCAGCTCAACCCCCCAATCAAATCGTTGACAAAACCGTCCCTATGATAGGAGTACATCAGCTCAACGCTCCAATCAGAATCGTTGACAGAACCGTCTCTAGCGATGGGAGTACATTAGCTCAACTCCCCAATCAAAATTGTTGACTGAACCGTCCTTACTGATGGGAGTACATTATCTCAACACCAAGTCCAGAAATCGCCCATCTATCCCAAAAGAGAGCTAAGCAGCATAGCACGGCATCATTTACATTGCATGATTTTTTAAAATATCATTTGTGATTCACGCGAGTGCCGTAAAATAATGCAGTCTCATTATTGTCCTAGTTTCTTTGCTTCACAAAAAACCCAGGCCGAGAGGGTATGTGAATACCTCATTTTGCTACACCCGCAAGAATTCTGATTTTTAAAGAAATGAACACTCATGCATGCACGAGAAGTCTTAGATGCACACATACTTTTTACATGTGATACATGTCAAAGAAGAAAGCTGAAAGGACCCCAGATGATAAGATACAGAATTATCAAAAATTGCCAGAACCAAAAACCGTCAAAACTCCTGGAAACTTGTGAAAGGAGAGTTACGCATTTCGGATCATCCTCAAACTTTAAGAGTTGTTAGACATTACCATAAGGGGTATTATACTCAAAAATCAGCTCAATCCGACGGTCGGATCTCCGAAAATTTAAAAAATCATGAGTTTGTTTCGGGTGATCAAATGGAGGTCTTCTCGAAGTTAAAATTGTCTAAATTTTGGTCAGTAGATAGGTCTTATCATGGGAAGAACATATTCAAATTTTAGCTTTGTCGGACATGGGATCCTCAAGAATCAATTTGTTTATCGTGCAATTCTAGTCGAAATGTCCTTCGTAGCAAATTAAAATAAATATAGGCCTTCCCGAATTCTGATCGACCTCAAATTCGGACATAAGCTAGAAAACATTTTAAGGAAAAATATATCCAAAATTCAGCATAATCGAACGGCTAGAAGTTCAGTTGTCGAGATAGTTGTACGCAAATACGTTTCCTATGCGGGAACAAACTCTTTGTACCAATCCGAGGAGATTGAGTCCTTCCTGAACTCTTATCATCTTCAAATTTTTACAGGGTCTAAAAGAATTATATTCGAAATATATATCCAAAATTACTATGATCCAATAGTGAGAACTTGACTTTTCGTGCAAACAAGTGACCTTGTATACAACAAGTACCTTTCTACGCGGAAACAAACTCTTCGTACCAATCAGAGAAAACAACTTTTTCAAATTGTGTTCTAAATCAAAGGTGTGTAATAAACCCTAATCCAATTCCAAAATAGTATTATTACTTTCTTACTTTTCCAAAAGCCCGGATTAGCGGCATTGTTATATGAAAGAATCGATAATCACCATATATCCCATTTAACTCATAGATTGTGGTGTATATGTGATAAATACTTTATTATGAGAGCACTGTTGCCATTTATACTGGTTTAATCAATAGACTTTGGTATACAATCAGTCAACTCGCCTCATATAATATCGAATATAAGATTCTACGTCGAATAAGTTTTTGAAAAGCCCAAAGTTTTACAAAATCACTTATTTCATTGCATCTACTATTGTCAAACTCTTATTTTCAAATCACACACACACACACACACTTATTTTCAAAATCATGGGCGAATTAGAAAATACATCGTTTTTATCCCATCCCCAAAATCCCGATTTCTAAGGCAAGCACGAAAAGCTGTAAAGTAATAGCAATAGCATGCAAGAATTGAATTATAACACGCGCATATCCTACTCAAGTGACTGAAAGGGCAAATTGGGTTCCTAACACCATCCGGATTCGTAACTTAATCTCCGAACCTTCGAATCAACTGGTTTCGCATATATTGTGTGTAAGAGGATATTTAGTCCACAAATACGTCTCTTTTACACAAACATTTTTTGTTTGTTTAGTAAAACAAATTGGCAACTCTTATTCTTTTCAAAAACTAATTTTTAATGCAACAACGGAATTACCGCCCACGAGGACCCCCTGGCGTCGAG
Source organism: Lonicera japonica (assembly GCA_021464415.1). Classification (NCBI taxonomy): domain Eukaryota; kingdom Viridiplantae; phylum Streptophyta; class Magnoliopsida; order Dipsacales; family Caprifoliaceae; genus Lonicera; species Lonicera japonica. The sequence continues at coordinate 53,718,456 of CM038463.1, forward strand.
TACGCGGGTTCTCACAGTACCGTCAGGTACCAACTAATATATAATCTCTTCACCATTGAAGGGTCACAATAGAATCATAGCCGGATTCATATCAAGATTATAACACCATCAGAATGACATAATAACTATAGCTAGCTTCCATCATCATAAAAAGGAGGTATACACCCAATGTGACGGCCATAAAAATGATTCATCTATGTCGAGAATCCTCCAAGTGTTTGGTTGACACAATAATAACATATATGATATGCAAAACATGTTATTTCATGAATACCATGCAATTTATACCATATTCACTCAATTAAATCCCATTCCATTTCTCTTGGCGTGTATAAATAAGAAATAATTATATTTTTTCAACAAACAACATCCACACCGCCAAGAGATACCGTATATGATTCCAATAGCACTTTATAACAAGTGTGTATGGCATTTTTTGCTTTAAGTCATGCAAATATAACTTTATAAATCATCAAACATCATATATCCCATTACTCATGAGTTTTCAAACCAAAACATGTTAAATACAATGATTATCAAGCTAAGAAATCATTTTGTCGAGTTTTGAAAACAAGAGAATCCCTACCTCGAGTTATAAACAAAGAAGAGTAAGGAAAGCTGAAGATTTAAACCCCTCCAAAAGCAATCGCAAGGAAAAAGAAGATGAGTAGTGAGCTAGAACAAGATTTTAATGATTTGGAGCGTAAATCTTTGATCGGAAGCGAAAACAAGCGAAGATCGCTTAAGAACTTCTCTCTTTCTCTCTCTAGAACCCTTTAGAAGTGTGTGGAAGAGTGTGGCTCGAAAATGAGTGAAAAAGGTGCTAAAACGCACTTAAAATGAACTAAGTCGGTGGATTATTCAGGATGGTGAACCAGTATGCCAAAAACAGGGTACCGGTCTGCAGTGTAGATTTTCCCAAATATTTATATGCCAGACCGGTATGCCAAAAACAACATATTGGTTCGCAGTCAAAATTTTTCCCAATTTGCATACGCTGGACCAGTATGCCAATTTCCCCATACTGGTCCGCACGCAAAACTTCTGCCATGCTACCCTGTTTTTGTTTAGGCCATAACTTCTCGCTCGAAACTTCAATTGACACGATATTTATATCTACGAAAAGTTAATTTCAAAATCTAAAATTCACAAGATGAACTTTTTTCCAAATTACGAATCGATAATTTTCTAAAATTATAATTCCCACACCAAATAAACATAATTCACATTAAAATAAACATAGAGTGTTGCAATCATAGGCAATATAAAATCAAGTATATTTTTTTCCCATTCAGCTATGGACCTTGAATATGAAATGGATAGAATTTCATAATGCCGGAAGAAAAAATGGCCCTGGCCATGAACAGGATTCTTTTTTTGAAATTTCAACATCTTATGCCAATGCTCCTTTCAATTGTAGTAAGATGCTTATTTGGTTCTATGAAAGCTATAATGTGATACAACATATTAGATATTTTTGAGCTTGTGGAACTTTGTTATTATTAGTATTTTTTTCAATTTCGAAGCTTTGGCTAGAAGAAATTTTTAAAATTTGCTTTAAATGTTGAACGTATGAAATTTGACGAATGCACCCCTGCTAATTTTTTTATTGTCCTATTTCTCTAGAGCAAAAGTTGGGGGAAGGGGATAAGGAGCTTAAGTATGTGACGCCCCCCCCCCCCAGCCAGCCCAACCAAAAGGGGGGGAGTGGAAGCTACTGTTCACCCTTGCATCACCGCTGCCCTTGCTTTCGCTTTATTTTTGTCCTACCTCTAGCATCATCCTGCTCCTCTTGAGTTCTTGAAAGTTCTTCTTTGAAGACCGACTTACTATCGCTCTAGATTCGCTATACCTGCATCATTACCCCCATCAAACTGCCGTTGACGGGGTTTGAACTCTGCCGACTCATGTGAAGAGTGAATCATACCATCTGAGTTAAAGCTCATTAGGAGGTGAGAACAAAGCTTTCAATTTCTCATTAAGAGATAAAAACAAACACTACATACAGAAAAGTAATTATTTACTATCGCTCTAGATTCGCTATACCTGCATCATTACCCCCATCAAACTGCCGTTGACGGGGTTTGAACTCTGCCGACTCATGTGAAGAGTGAATCATACCATCTGAGTTAAAGCTCATTAGGAGGTGAGAACAAAGCTTTCAATTTCTCATTAAGAGATAAAAACAAACACTACATACGGAAAAGTAATTATTTACCTATTTTCTTCTACCTAAAGCCTAAATGATGAATTGGGTTTTTCAATTGAAATAAAACCATCAAAATGACCAAAAGAAAATACAAAAAAATTGAAGGACAAAACTCGTTTTTTATTCACTCGAAAATAAGTCTGCTTTGACTATAATAGAGATAAAAGAAGATAAGAATCCTTCACATATACTAAAACTAAATACTGTAATGCATTCCATTATTTGCTTCATAACAATTCTATGAAAAATGTACTATAAAGAAAATTTTCATCATTCTAAAACTGAACACTGTGTTGGTGAAATTTGATGAAAATGGATGTGGGCGAAAATAAGTAATTAAAGTAGTTAAGGTGTGTTATGTACTGTCTTTAAGAGAAGATTTCGCCTGTTTGGTATAATATCCAAGTGCAATCAGGTTTTAATGGCGTCTTCCTTCTAGGATATAATGTCCATTGGTCTACAAGGGTGCACTCCCAAATATAGAACTCGATTGACAACTTTCTATATTTCTATGGCACAAAAGTATGATAAAATTATTATTATTAAAAGAAATATAATTTAATATTTTTTATATAACACAAACACCGCCCTACTTATTTTTGGAATTATTGTTACTTGTTTTCTCTCTACATTTCTTTCTCAATGCATCTAGTGAGCCAAGCACCCAATTCCTATTTATATGTGTGCTTTTGTTGTTTGAATAAAAGGAGGTGAACATTGATATTAATTATTTTTCTTGGAGATTGTGCACTCAATTTTATAAGTGATGAGTTGGATTTAAATGATAATTATCAAACCACTTAATTCTAGAAGTGATAAGTTGAATTTAAATGATAATTATCAAAAGAATTGATTAGTTGGATTTAGATGATAATTATTAAATGAATTTTCATAAAATTTGGTACAAACTATAAATTCATTCATTCATTTTGTATTTTAAAATATAAATGATAAAATAAAATCTACTATTTTAAAATACAAAATTCAAATTCAAAAATTATGCCAGAGAAACGCGATAATACAGTGCGTTAGAATTGGTGCCTTTTGGGCTATGAACCAGTTTTAAGGCAACAAATTTTATTTCACAGGAACTTGATAAAATTAAGTTTTTGTGAACCAATGAACCTTCATGTGCAACAAAGGACTTGAGACTCACGTTGTACCTTTTATATATTGTTGATCGGCAGTTTTACGCATTTTGACCCTACGCTATCCTAGTTTTCATGAGTGCTTTAGAGGACCTGCTTATGCCCTCATAGGAATTGGCCAAGTTCCATTAAGTGTGTACAACAGTTCTACATGCCATGTCAAATAATATTGGACTATGAAATCCATTAAGAAAAAAAAACTTAACATTCTTCACTGTAGAAAACACTATCTCACCATAGGGAAGGACATCTCAAATAATAACGTCGATAATGTTTACAGGACGACTAGTGACTGTTTTTTACCCCTATGAACATACTTCATGCATGGGATCTCCAATCACATAGGTGGGATTACCATTACTCTCGTCCTCTGCTCTAGGCATAAGTCTCATCCCCCTCAATGTATTAACCATTTTCCGCCTATTAAGTGGCTTTGTCAGAGGATCGGCCAAATTCAACTTTGACTTCACATAATGTAGAGAAGTAACTACAAATTGAAGCAACTTCTATATTATATTATCTATTAGACCTATGTGTCTACTTTACCCATTATATATCTTACTTTTAGCTTTTGCTATTGCAGCCTGACAATCGCAATGAATGTATACTGAAGTGGGAGGTTTAATATCAATGAAAGACTTGCCAAGAGGTTTCTAAGCTATTCAACCTTAGAATAAGCCTTCTCTATAGCAATCAACTCGAACTCCATGGTAGAACGAGCTATACAAGTTTACTTGAAATTTTTTTAAGACACTGCATCTCCCCCAAGGGTAAACACATAACGACTAGCAAATTTCATATCCTCTGAATTAGAAATTCAATTTGCATCGCAGTACCTTCTAACACACTGGAGATCTGCCAAATTTTAATCCATAATCAATGGTGCCTTTTAAGTACTTGGCTACTCTTTTAAGTAATTCTTGTGTTCTTTATTAAGACATTGAGTATATTTACTTAATCTACACATAGCATAAACAATGTCAGGTCTTATACAATTCATCAAGTACATTAGCCTTCCAATGATTTGGGCATATTCACATTAGGAGACACAATGCTCTTTTATGAGAGCCCGTGTTTTCGACGCCGATCCCCGTGGGCGGTGATTCCTTTGATTTTCCTGTTTATTTGGAAAGATAGTTCTATTTTAATTTGAAGAAAATGTGATAACTTGTAAAGAAAATCAGAGTTATCAGTTTGTTTTACTAAACAAACAAAAGTTAGTGGGAAAGAGGAACATTTATAGATTAAACAACCTCTTAAACACAATTGATGTGAAACTAGTTAATTCAACGATTCGGGGATTAAATTACAAACCGAAAAGGTGTTAGGCATTCAATTCGCCCTTTCAGTTTCCATGTAGGATATATTTGCATTTATAATAAAAAATTCGCATTCTTATTGATATTATTGTGTATTAATCCATAGTTTTAGGAAAACAGAATTTAAGGTGGGGATAAAAAAACATGTGCTTAGTATTTCGCCCATTTAATTTTAAAAACCAGCGTGTGTAATTTTAAAAAAGTGTTTTGATAATGAAATATAGAAAAACGAGTGTTTTTGATAAAGCACGGGCCTTTTCAGAAGCTAATTTGATTTGGAATCAGATATTTGATAGTCCTCGAGATTCGTTCGTCAATAGTGTACCACAATTTTTTAATTTTACCTGGCATTAATGAATATGGTACTCTCATATTTGATATTTTATAAGTACTGTGATTTATAAATTAAACCAGATACAAACACTTTGCTGTTCCTTTGTAAAACGATATTACTAAAATTTGGAGTTTGCAAATTTAACAAAGAAAACATGTTTTAAAATGGTTATAGCTTGTTCCACACCTTTGGTTTTGAAAATAGGTTTAAAACATGAAATTTGGATTGATTTTGAGATAACAACAATTTAATCATGCGATTGATCAATTATAATAGAAGAAAATAAGGACAGATAAATAAATATGACCGAACTAAGTTAAAAAATACCTAAGATCCTTAAAAATATAGGAATAATATTCTATGACACTATTCCTACATTTCCAAAGCTGTCTGATGCTTGGAAATGGTCAGTGCATGTCTATTTATAACTCAAAAGGACTACTAGGGGGTTGTCCACAAGACAAAATAGCATGTTGTCACGTGAAAACATGATGAATAGTGTTTTCCACACGAAAAAAATACAATTGTGTCATGTGGAGATTTAGATGAATAGTGTTGTCCACACGACATCACTATTAATCCAATCTGGATTTTTTGATGTATTGGCCAAACAGAGCATCATATTTACCTAATTTTTTAGTATGTTATTCCCTATGATAAAACCCATCTACTAAACAAATTTTATCTTGCTTGGATTTTGTTAAGGCCTCTATTTGATTAACCGAAGTGAACTTCTAGTTTGATCAATTTTTAGAGATTTTGCCTTCGGATCGAGTTGAGTTTTGAGTATGTTAGTCTTGTTAGAAATGTGTAACAACCTTTAGAGTTTGAGGATGATTAGAATCCAGGAAGACTTCGATTCAAAGATTTTGCAAGATTGGCGATTTTTTATTTTTGAAAGCTTCCGGTTATCCTCGTAACTTCTTCTCCAGGAGTCCTTTTTACTTCCTTTTTGACCTGTCTCACATATGCATGGTATGTATGCATGTATGAATGCATTTGCATGCATGCGTGCTTGTTTATCAAGAAATTAGATTCTTGCCAAAATTAGGTATTCACAAACCCTTTCAGCCTAGGTACTTTATAAAGTAAAGAAACTAGGAAGATAATGAGAACACATCATTTTGTAGCATGAATTTATGTGATATTTTGAAATCAATATTATGCAAATATTGCCATGTTGTGTTATTATCTCCACTGGGATGGATTCGTGACTTCGGGGTTGTTCGGGACATGTCCATTAGTTATACCTGTGCTTTCCTATGGTGCTTACTTTTGTAGTAAGCTATTGTATTCCCCCTAATAAGGACGGTTCTACTAGCAAGATGGTTCAAAGAGATTGATCGGGTGTTGAGTTGATGTACTCCCACTGGTTGAGATGGTTCGGTTAACATTCGACCATTGTTAAGCTAATGGACTCCCATTCGCAGGGAAGGTTATGTTAACAAGTCTAATTAGATGTTGAATTATTGTACTGTGACTGGCTGGAACGGTTCTATCAACACTTTGTTCATTGTTAAGTTGATGTACTTCCACTGGCAGGAATGGTACTGTTAACAAGTGTGACTGGGTGTTGAGGTGCTGTACTCCCGCTGGCTGGGACGGTTCTGTCAAAGAGTATGATTGGATGTTGAGCTGATCCATTAGTTGAGACAGTTATGTCAACGATTTATCTATTTGTTAAGCTAATATTGTGAACATCTCATTTTGTGACCCTCACAAGAATCCCAATCTCTAAGAAAACAAGCACGCATGCATGCACGAGCATTCCTAGATGGATATATTGTGATGCCCTGAATCCCGTTCAGAGATTTTCACCTCCAGGACCCGGTTAATCACGGATGCCGTGCGCGACGGAGGGTTTAAAATATAAACATCACAACTTTTAAAAACTTTTTTCACATAAAACATGATCCTGGTTAAAAGCTCATTTTACAAAATCAAGGCATGTGGAGTTTATTTCACTAATAAACCACCCTGTAATATTTAAAATCATTTAATACAAATAATCACGTCCAACTACAATTTCAGAATCCACTCCACATATATAAAACCATTTATACAAATTTACAATACAACTTGTTTATCAAATCATAGTCCATTTACAATTAAAAGGAAATCAATTGATTATACAATATAGTCCATTCCCGAAGAAGCACTAGACGCAGAATGTGAATATCAGAGGCCTCTATACACGAACATTATACGCCACCCGATATGCTATGCCTGCAAAATTGCTAGAAAACGGGATGAGCCAAATCCGGGCTCAGTGGGAACTATATAGATTTTGTATAGAAAATACTTTACTTTAATTTAATAGTTTAAAAACGTGCAATGGAATGCAATGCAAACTAGAGTGCATGCAAACTCCACTAGAATTCCTATCCTAGCCACAAGAAGCCATCTACCCGACTACCCAATCTCTCCAATAACCGTTTCACAAGATAAACCTCAAAGGAATTTCCACAACTCGAGGACATCTCTAGTCCAAAGTTGCCTCGTATCAAACTCTAGCTTCCTAAGGTTCGACATGCTAAGGACTATCCACTCCCAAGTGTTACTCCAACTCTTCTATTATATCTAGTCCTTACTCCGTAAATCGTAACTATTGGCCAAGTATTTATTTTTTCCTCTTTAATTATAATTCATTATGAAGCCTATACTTGGCTAGCTAATAGGCTTCACCTCAACATCTATAGCTTAAACCATTATATTACGTTGTCCTCTCGGTAGGCTATCTCGTTAGCTACGATTTCCTTTTCAATTATTAGTACGTTATATGCATTATGATCTGGCTCGCTATTCCACAATTTGTACGCCTATGTTTACCCATATGCCACTTTTAAGTTCAATAATTATTATCTCTTTCCACTTTATATATTAATACATTATGGAAGGCTTGACAGTCCTCTACGTGTATCCTGTTCTGTCTAGATGTGTCCGCATAAGTCTTTACATCAATTACATCATACTCGAGGCAACATATACAAATCAATATGAGACATGATACAATGCAATAATAATAACAGCATAATCACAATCTCACAATAACTGTCGTATCACGTCTCCAGTATAATGTCTCAGTTTCACCCCGCGGTCAGTCCAGGCCCAGAATAACGGATCTCGAAAGCTCCAAGGTTTTTATTTCATGTCTCCTCCGAGTGGGGAGTGGCTCAGGGACTTGTTTTCTAAGTAATTCATTCGGAGATAACCATGCAGGACATTTTCCCAGGAATAAACTCTGAATAGTTAACGAAGAGAACACCTCATACAAGTCATCTCGACACTCTGGAAAGAACTACACGAGGTGATACCCTAGCAGGGTAATGACCATTAGTAGCCCAACTATTTCCTGGGAAACTCACCATTTGAAAAGTAGTGGCACACGAGACCTGCTCCGCTGCCAGGGAAAATCGTCTAACCGAGAACACATAGTCCTGTCGGAAGGCAAGATACTTAGAGTGGGCTCTCTTTTTTGGGCAAGCACAACCACCAGCGGAGTCACTGACTTCATTTTCTCTGTGCACGGTTTAGGGATTTTCACCCAAGGGCGGCAATAGGCAGCCCGTCTTCGAGTCACGGGGAGCTACCCGGTGCTCGATTCATCATCATATCCAGCCCATACGTGTGATCGCATTAACAGGTATATATCGATTCCTCATTAAACAATATATAATCATCAACTTATCCATCACACGTATGGCTAACAACATATATATACAATCACACAATCATCATCATTATAATCATCATTCATTCATCATTCGTCACATCATCATTATTAATCATTTTTACAAGCGTATTCATCACTCGTATACTCCATACATTTATCGTCACGTGATTATTCACGTTATAAAACCAACTAGTTCATTATTAATGTCATATGTCACATTATGTTTTATATGTATCAAACTGCAGCCATAAGCATTTTATGTAGTTCCCAAGCCCCGTAGCCCAACTAAGCATTAATTATCATGCTTCTAGTTCAACTAGTGTACATATAACTCTTCCTAGCCACATAAAATTCCAGCCAAGGCATCTTATTCCCCATCGACAATATTTACTACATCTCTAGATAGCATTTATGTCATACCCTTGTTACTAGTGCCTACCATACATCGTACAAGGCTCTAAATTCAAGAAATGTTGCGCTTCATTACGCCCTAACGGGTTCTTGGTTCAACACACCTGGATAGGGTTCAACCCTCTCAACTATATACGTATACATGCATATCTATTCCATATAATCCATAATCAACCATAATTCAAGCATAAATCCCGAAATCCTCTCTAGCCTAGTTCATTCCTTTAGTTACGATGAGGATACGGTTTGTAGGTGAGAGAACAAGGCTCATAACATGGTAATAAGTGATGATACATGATATATAAGTGATAATCTATCCACATACATCACCAATCTAAGATTTACCTAGCTCAAACCCCATGAGATGCAAACAACATATGGTTTTAATGAAAATCCCCAATTTGAGTTCAAAACTCTAACTCAACGAGTAATAATTTGAAATCAAGGGTTTAGTACTAGTGTTCCCACCTTAGAGTAGCTATATTGAGGAGTTGAAGAAGCGTAGACGTCGTCTCGCCAAAATTCTAGCTCGCCTCCAAGCTCCACGCTTGAAGATGAAGGTGGAAGACGATGAATAGTGAAAAAGGAAGTGATTTGAGGCTCCAATCTTGTAGGAGGATGAAAAAGCTCCAAGAATCTCCCTCTCTATCTTTGTAGAACTCTTTAGAGAGTGGTGGATATGTGTGGCTAAAAAATGAAGAGTGGTGGGTGATAAATGGGTAAAAAAATGAGTTAAAAATGCTCAAAACCGACATTCGAGTGAACCATGATTGATCAGGGGTCCCCCATGATCGATCATGAACCCTTATGGAACTCCTCTGGAGGACCATGATCAATCATGGAAGTCATTGCATCAGCAAATGACTTTCTGAGCCCGAAATGGACCTCGAAATGGTTGAATCTTTACTCGGCTCAAACACGAAAGTTGTAGAGGGAAAAGAAATGAAGACATGGCAGCAAACAAGGAGTTGTTTGGACCTCGGATGAAGAAGTTATGGTTTCTCAAAGTTGGCCAAAAATCGACGAATCGTAAAAAGTCAAAACATGCGATTATCGCCTCGGTTTCAACCCGAACCACTCGAATAATGAAACGATTGCTCCTTCAAACTTAATATACCCAATATGACATACTAGAAGTATTGGGTTGAGTACGAAGGGCTTGGAACCTAATGCTCACTTTCTAGCGGAGATTAAGCCATACCGGGCTTAAGAGAAGGTCAACGCGAAAAAAGGATCACGGGATATTACATGCATACCGTAGACATGTGATACAAGTCAAAATAGGAAACCGAAAAGACCCCCGAATGATAAGTTACGAGAATTACTATAAACTGCTGAAACCTAAAATTGTCAAAATTCCTGAAAACTTGTGAAAGGAGAGTTCCACATTTTTGATCATCCTAAAACTTTGAGGGTTGTTAGACATTACCATAAGGAGTAGCATACACGAAAATCAGCTTGATCCGATGGTCGAATCTCCAAAATTTTAGGAAACCGGGAGTTCATTTTGGGTGATCACATGGAAGCCTTCCCGAAGTTAAAATGATCTCAAGTTTGGTAAGTAGATAGTTCTTGTTGTGAGGAAGAACATATCCAAAGTTCAGCTTTTTCGGACATGGGATCATTAATAATCAATTCATTTATCGTGAAATTCTAGTTGAAATGTCCTTCATAGAAATTAGAGTAAATGGAGGCCTTCCTGAACTCTGATCGACCCCAAATTTGGATACAAGCTCTAAAAAATTTGGAGGGAAAACATATCCAAAATTTAGGAAAATCCGATGGTTAAAACTTTACTTATCATATAAACAAGTGACCTTCTCTACAACAAGTACCTTTCCTACACTGGAACAAACTCTTTGTACCAATCCGAGGATACCGAGTCCTTCCCGAACTCCGGTCGTCTTCAATTTTTTATAGGGTCTAGAAGACTTATATTGGTAATACATATCCAAAACTTAGCATCATCCAACGGTATCACTTGACTTGTTGTACAAACAAGTGACCTTGTCTACAACAAGTACATTTCCTACGCGGGAACAAACTCTTCGTACCAATCAGAGAAAAAGGAGTCCTTCCCTAACTCAGATTGGCCTCAAACTTTGACACAATCTAGAAGACTTCTATTCCCAACACATATCCAAATATTAGTATGATCCAACGGTGGGAAGGCTTTGCGATAAGCTCCAAGAGTCCTAGTTGCAATCTCTTTTCTTGCTCTCCAGGCATTTTTTCAACTATAAATAAACTCCCCTCCATTCATGTTTTTCATCAACAATCAAAGGGATTTCGTGGTACACGCCAAGAGACCCTTATTCTCTCTTTCGAAGGAGGCTCATGTATAATTTTCTCTCTCTTCTTTTATTTATTCGCTAGTCTTATAATTCATACTATTGTCTGCATAATTTATATCACTTGTAGCTTTTCAAAACCCTTTTTCAAATTATTTTTCAAAATCAAAGGCGTATAACAAACCCTAATCCAATTCTAAAATAGTATTATTACTTTCTTACTTTTTCAAAAGCCTGAATTAGCGGCATTGTTATACGAAGAAATTGATAATTACTATATATCCAATCTAACTCATGGATTGTGGTGTATATGTGATGAATACTCGATTATGAAAGCACTATTGCCATCTATACTAGTTTAATCAATAGACTATGGTACACGATTGGTCAACTCGCCTCATATTACATCGAATATAAGATTCCACATCGAATCAATTTTCGAAAAGCCCAATGCTTTACAAAATCACATATTTCATTACATCTACTATTATCAAACTCTATTTTTCAAATCACACACACACATACACACACTTATTTTCAAAATCATGGGGGAACTAGGAAATACGTTGTTTTCATCTCATCCCCAAAATCCTGCTTTCTAAGGCAAGCACGAAAAGCTGTAAAGTAATAGCAATAGTATGCAAGAACTGAATTATAATACACGCGTATCCTACTTAAGAGATCGAAAGGGCAAATTAGGTGCCTAGCACCTTCTCGATTCGTAACTTAATCTCCGAACTTTCGAATCAACTGGTTTCGCATACATTGTGTATAAGATGATATTTAGTTCATAAATACGTCTCTTTTATACAAATCTTTTTGTTTGTTTAGTAAAACAAACTGGAGACTTTTATTTTTTTCAAAACCCGATTTTCAAAGCAAACACGGAATCGTAGGCCATGAGGACTCAGGCGTCGAGAATGCGGGTTCTTACAGATGTACTCCCACTAACAGGGACGGTTCTGTTAACAAGTGTGATTAGATGTTGAGCTGATCTACTCTCACTGGCTGGGACAGTTCTATCAACGAGTGCGATTGGATGTTGAGTTGCTGTACTCCAATTGGCTATGATGGTTCTGTCAACGATTTGGCAATTATCTGCTAGAGATGTTATTTTGGCTTGGGAGGTTATATTTGGGAAGATTGGGGATCTGATGAGGAGATGACTTGTTTTATTTAGAAGAGGGTATGGTTGTTGTAATAAATTTTAATAATCGCAAGTGCACGAATTAATATATAATATAGGTAAGACAAGTGGGCAAGGTTGACCACAAAGATTCAAACAATATGTTTTATAATTATCCTGTTAATCTTTCATTAAATTCCTAATCTAACTAGAAAAAAATTATAGGAATCAAACAAATAAAATAAAGTAAAACAAAGCAAAACAAATAAATTAAAGTAATGGAACTAAATTAAATAATATTAAGAAATATAACAAAATTAATAAATTAATTGACCAGGGTTTTAGAGTCATATATTTAATATCATCTTCCTAAATATTCTTACGCGTAAACTTTACTCTTATCTCACAATAATTTGGTCTCTCAATTCTATTATTTGCAAAAAATAAAATTATTCAAGTTTAATTAATTAAATAATTCAATTATAACTCTTCAATAGCCAAACTTATGTACAATGTCAAAACGCTCACTATATCTGTCAAAACACACCCTATAATGCTTTGGTTATAATAAAGTGAATCCAACAAAAGATAATGAGAATCCAACTTTACTTCTATCAACTAAAATAGGCGTCCAATACAAAGAATTGTATTTAACGTTAAAGTATTAAATTGGTAGAATTAATTAGCATGAACACGTTCACTAGAATCAATTAAATATATTTATCCTAACCCTAGCACAGATTTATGGTAAGATGAATAAAATCAAATAAACACAAAATAATAAAATTAAAGTAAACTTTCTTGGCATTAAATAAATAAATTAAGTCTTCAATCTTCAAAGTCTTCTAAAAAGATAAAAAAATAAATCAAAAGGAAAAAAAATAAAGGAAGAAAGAAGTCGGAAAAAAGAAGAGAGGAGATGCTCGGCACTGTTGCCCCCCTTATTTAATTTGTTGGGGCTACTTTTTATAATTGTTTTTGGAGCAAAGTAGCTTTAGGGCTTCAATTGATTTAATAGGCTTGGGCCTCACTTATGCATTGCAAACTGTGCTTGGCTCATTTTAGGTGTCTTCATTTACTTTAATTTCTCTATTTTTTCAATCTTCTCCAATTTATTTCTAACACCTGAGAAAGCATTAAAAATAGAAAAATACTATTAATATGTGCTCTTTAAAATATAAATTAACATAATAAATTATACCAATTTCTTGGTACATCAAATTCGCCTAACTTACACTTTGCTAGCTCTTGAGCAAAGCAAAAGTCTAAAAATAGATTATTTTTCTTAAATCAAATATTTTCAATAGAATTTGAACGCAATGGTTCCTTTTAAAATTTAGATTTCATTCTTCATTAATGCAAATAACACAACAAAGACATTAAAACGCCCATATGGTAGAGCAAGATGACACACGCAGCGTCAAATTTCTCAAACTAGAAAGATTAATAAAATATTACATTCTCTCCAATCCTCATCATGTATGTGTGAATTGATAACAATATAACCTCAATCATATCAAAGTAAGCTAAACTTTCGAATCTCATCTAAACTATGCTTTGATTCAACTCATCACATGGCATATGCTCAACAAATGAAGCACTAGAGTATAGAGTGTAAATGCTCTCATTACATGCAGGTAATAAAGAGTAAATGTATGCAAATTCAAAAGCCTCTTTCATGTATATATGAAAAACGCTATAAATAAAAGAACATTAGTCTTATGAACGGATATATCCCACTGGAAAAGCGAAATGCACAAATGGAACCCCTCCACCACTCTTACCTCTAAACCATATTCCAAAAGATCATTAGGGATTTTTTGGGTTATAACGTAAGACTTAGGTAAGGACTATATATCAAATGAAGGGTATATAAGAATTCAAAGATCTAAGAAATACATTGAGATATGAAATTAATACTTTGGGCTTAATTTTACTTCATTTGAGCCTTTTCTTTTCATCTTCCTTTTTTTTTTCTTTTGTATTTGGAGGAGATTTCATAAAAAAAATTTCCATATTTTTTCTTTTTCATTTTTTTTCCAATCTCACTTTTCACTATTGCCAATACATAAAATAAATGAGTGATTTAGAATTTGGGTGCTGTTTGTTCTTGCTTATCAAACATTGGGTGCCAAAGTTTTGCATAATAGGTGTTTGGGTGCCATTTTTGACAGAATATGTTAGTCAACTGTTAGCCCAGATAATTTTTGACCTAATTTACCCATTTTACCCCTAGAAAAAGACAACATATTGTTGATGCTTATGGGTAAAATAGTCAAAAATTAATAGAGCTAACGGTCGACCACGTTGACTACCGAATTTCATCCAAAATGGCACCCCAACACCTATTATGCAAATCTTTCGCATCCAACGTTTGATATGCAGGAACAAACGGCACCCAAAGTCTAAATCACCCAAAATAAATAATCTTAACATATTCTTAGATAAAGTGTATGCTATAAATATGGGTTAAATTCCTAATGGAGTAAGGCAAGGATATCGGGCTATCAAAGAAAGGCTATATGTTAGGCTCAAAGGGGTGACTAGCAATATACATGTAAAGGTAAGATAAGGCTTATATATAGGTTACCAAAGATGGCCTAAGTCACATCCTATGTGTTGGTCGGATAATGACCCTAGAGGGGGGGGGGTGAATAGGATTTTAAAAATTTTAATGCGAAATTAAAATGTTTTTAAAATATTTAAGCTAAGTAACTTAGCAAAGCAACAATATCAAGGAAATAATCAATTTCAAGTAATAAATCCCAAGACAAGAAAATAAGAAATCTAAAAAAAACAAGCAATAATATAACAATAAAAACAGAGCTTGAGTTTAGAAAGATTAAACCAATTTAAAGCTCAAGGCTTTTTGTCCTCACGGTTCGGTTTCTCAAACCATACGACTGCACTTGGTTAGTTCTCCGAGAATTTTCACTATTCAATCTTCTTCGGATGAAGATCAAACCTCAATACAAATGTTGCTATGCATACAACACTCACAATGTAGCTATACCCACTACATTTCTCACAAGATATGCTTTCTCGCTCTACAAAGAGACAAACTTTTTTTTGAAATGAAGAATGAATTGTTTGTGGTGATACAAACCAATACAATAACTTTTAAGTGTTTACAAGATATGAAAAATAGCTCACACTAGAAGTTATGATGTTTTGATAAAAAATATATATCTCAAAAGATGAAAGATTGATAAAAATGTGTTCTTGAATATTTGAATATATGAATAATAGAGTATTAGAATGATTCAAGGTATGTTAAAACATGTCTAAGACATCGTATATATAGATTTTAAAAGCATATGGCCGTTGGGGGTGATTAAGAAAGGTTTTGGGTCAAAGGTATATATTTTCAAATTTTCCAACAACTAGTTTTGACCAGAAATTCAAATTTGTTTTGATAATTTCTCATAATATGACCGTTGGATCATGCCCAAATTTTAGTCAAAAGTGCTAAGAGATGTTGTCTAACTACTGTAAAAATTTAAAAACGATCAGTGTTCGGGAAGGTCTCCATCATACCGTTAGATCAAAACTGAGCGAATTTTAAATGTAAAATAAAAACATTTTTGCAATTTAGCAATTTAGTTCCAAATACAATTCTAATATGTTTCTAAGATACATATTTTTATGAGAGCTTAAAATATGATTATTTAAAATTAATATGAATTTATTTTGAAACTCGGTCTTTATAAAATGATGTTTTTCAAATAAATTCAATTTCAAGCTTGTTTGAATCAATCTTTAAAAGATGCATGAATACTTTTGAGCTATAAAGATTTGATCAATAAAATAACTTTACATAAATCTTAAGCACACACTCACTTATTGAATTAACGAGTCTTCGAATGCTTTGATTTGATTCTTCGAATTGATTTTCACTTGAAACTTTTTCTTAGAAGCTTTTCATATTGTCTTTTGATCATTTGTGCTTCATGATTTTCATTGAAAGGTTTGATCTTCCTTGTCTTGTCTAACGATCGAATAGTGAAAGAGTGATCATTGTCATGTTTTTCTTGAATTTTTCAAGTAAATGAACTATATTCTTATATCAAGAAACATGTTAAATTACACATGATTGATTTATTGTTATAATCAAAATAAGATTAAGACATTAGGTCAACACTATGGTTTATAACTCTTTAGTTCAAGTAATATCAAAAATCCTTACAAAGAATTGCATTTCATGGACGTACGTTTCTAGTGTTCAATTAAAGCAAAGAATAATGACATTACACAACGAAATGCGCTTTTCAAAAATTTAGAGTTTATATAAAGCCCCCTCAAATAGGAATGACTGGCTCAAATTATCATGAGTTATTTAGTCTCCACATTTATGTTCTTTAGAAAATTTAAGTTATACTCACTCATCCATCTAGTCATGTGTACTCAAATAAATTGAGGGTGGAAAATTATGAAATTTCTCTTACTAATGATAATAAGAGAACTAGGAATGCAAATGTAAAGTATTAAGACGAATGCGTCATCGTTATCACATTTGCTAGAAATAAAATCTCAATAAATATCAAAGAACCATTGCATAGCTTTTTTTTTTTTCCTTTTAAAAAACAATCAAAAATTTTTGCTCATTGCAAATAAGTGAAATATATGGAATGATAAGGCAACTATTTCCCCCCACCCCCTCTAAATCATACATTGTCTTCAATGTAATAAGACAAATAAATAATAGAGAAAGGATAGCACCTAGATATGATAAAACTCAATGACTAAAATGAACTTGCTTTATTTTTAGAATAGAACAAAGAAAAGCATAATATCCAATTCAAGTAAAAAAATGCATACTTATCTGGTGGAAGGTCAGTAGATATAATAATCACAACAAAAATATACTTATTAAACTAACCATTTACCTCCAAGATTTAATGGCGTATGTCAGGCTCTAGATCAAAGGATATAGAGTGAATTAACTTAATAAGCTCAAGATATGGAAATAGGGAATTAATAGGTGAATAGGGTATCCCTAAAGGTGATGAGTCACTAACTCAAGTATACCATGATCGAATGGGATACTCTCTCCCAACATCACACTAGAGAAGGATAAATCTTTTTCGCTATTTAGCTTTGAAAATAAATAATTATTAACATTTGCTTCCCACCCTCCATCCTCCATTCTTAAGATTCCTTTTGCTACTTCTAGAAATTTTGGATCATTTATTCATCTCCAAACAAAGTTATAAAATCTTTTTCAAGCTCATCATCAACTCCATCAAATACCCAGCTACCTATCATGTACATACTTCTAACTTCCACTTCTTGAAGCTGCATGCTTATATCAAAGACATTAAGCTCAGCTGCCATATTCCTAAAACTTATCTTTATTGGTCCATTTCTACAGTTGATTAACACATTAGCCATAGCAAGGAACGCTTGACCAAGAATCATAAGGATTTGCCCTTTTGTGTTCTGAACAGGATGTGTGTCAAGGATTACGAAGTCTATTGGGAAGTAAAATGTCTCGACCTATATCAAAACATCTTCAATGACACCTTTAATGAATTTAATAGATCTATTAGCTAGTTGGATTGTCATTGATGTAGGCTTCAGCTCTCTTAAACCCAATTGCTTAAAAACTGAATATGGCAATAAGTTCACGGCTACTCCTAAATTTAGCAAAGTTTGCTCAGTAAAATTGTCGCCTATTTTACAGGAAATTATTGGACAACCTAGGTCTTTAAATTTTATGGGGACTTTACATTGAAGAATGGAGCTAATTTGATTAGATAAAAATATTTTCTTCAGAGTTGTGGTTTTTCTCTTCACTGTCAAAAGGTCTTTCAAAAGTTTAGCATTTGAAGGCACTTACTTAATTGCATCAAGAAGAGGAATGTCCACTTTCACTTGTTTGAATACTTCTAAGATATCACCATTTTGGTCTGACTCCTTTAGACTTTTTAACCTACGTGGAAATGGTGTTTTGGGAATAAAACTCTTAGGAGAGGGATCATTAGCAACAAGATAAGTATCCCTATGATCAATCTCGATTTCAAGACTTTCCATACTCTTGGTTGGTATTTCTTCTTGAGTTTCTTTTTTAACATCAAGCATTTGAACTTTGTTATCAACCTGTTTTCCTGATCGAATAGTTGTAATCACAAGAACTTACTCCTGAGATAAACTAAAGTCAATTATGACAATATCTCTCCGTTTTGGATTATGTTCAGGTTGTTATGGAAGTTGTCTTTGATCTCTCCTAGTTGGATGGCTAATTTCCCATTTGATTATTTAACTTTGCAATTAATTTGGTATTGGACGTAGTTACTTCTTGCACTGCTTGATTAGTAGCTTGAATGCTTTAGTAAGTCAATTTCATGAACAATTACAAAATGTCCTCCAAATGTGAGAATTGTTGTTGGGATAAAGGTAGTGGTGGACATGGTTGTTATGGAGGGAAGGCTTGCATAAAAGTCTGATAGCTAGGCGCATTTTGATGTGGCGTCCTCATTACTTGACCTCTTAAATTGTTCAATGATTGATTGGGTTGCAAAGAAAAATTTGAATTATTATCCCAACCCTGATTATATCTCTGTTCAAATGGGTTATTCATTGGTTGCCTAAAGTCATTAACTAAATTCAATTACTCAGGGTTGCCACATGAATACCCTATAGAAGATGGACACATATTTTTCATATGCATTGGCATTGGGCTCAGTGTGTTATTTGACAATTGCAACGTTAAAGCCTCAACCTTTTTCATACGATTATCTACTTGCTTTTTAATATCACCATTCTCCTTAACTTCATATATGCCATCCTTTGGATTTTGACAAATTTGCTCTCTTCGGGAAGAAAAATCCCATTGTTGAGAATTCTCAAACAAACTCTCTCAAGGAAATTGTACATTTAATCTTCCTTATGGCTTAACAAATTACCATTGTCCATTGATTCAAACATACTTCTAGTGGTTTGAGTCAAACCACTATAAAAATATTGCATAAGTCTACAAACATCAAATCCATTGTGAGAAATTTAATTAGTAAGTTCTTGAATATCTCTTAACTCTCATAGAATTTTCATTTGACTCTTGGGTAAAGTCTGAAACTTGTCTCCTATGTTCATTAGTTTTAGCCATAGGAAAGAACTTAGTTATGAATTTGGAAACCAAAGTTTCCCAATTTGCAAGATATTGTGGAGTTGAAAAGTTAAGCCAAGCTTTTGGTCTTCTCTTTAAGGAGAAAGAAAATAAGCTCAGATGGACTGACTTGTCACTAAAATTTTAAAATCTGAATGTTGCACAAATTTCTAGAAAATCCTTTACATGAAGGTAAGGATCTTCTTGGTTAAGTCCTAAAAAGGTAGGCAAGAGTTAAATAAATTTTGGGTTATGTTCAAAATTTACTACAGTGGTAGTAGGCAATACGATACACGAAGCTGGATTAATAGTAACTAAAATAAACAACTCCCTAAGAAACTTTGCCACTACAATACCTTCAGCCATGGAATTTTTATGTTTCAAATTTTTTTTAATTTTTTAATAATAATAATAACAACAACAACAATAAAACTATAAAAATCCTACTTAGGGGTAAAAATAATCTTTCTAAGATTAAATTTCACTACATGATCTTGGATAAAGGATAGAATTAAAGATTTAAAACAAATTAGAGGCTTGAATCAAAACTTTGCTAGTGCCAAGTGTTGAACTAAGGACTTCTTGTGAGGAAAACCTAACTCTTACAAAATAGGACGGATTGCCTATGAAAAATATTTTCCTCCACTATATATATATTGCTTCGCCGAGATCCTTTAATTACCCCCAAAATAAATAACAATAAATAAATATATAATATAAATCCGAATATATTTTTTTTATTTAAAAGAAAACTAGTAGAAGTAATGTAATTACTAAATTAACAAGATTAAATTAGATTCCCCGGCAATAGCGCCAAAAACTTGTTGTGATAAATTTTAGTACTAGTAAGTGCACAAATCAATATATAGTATAACTAAGGCAAGTGCAAGGTTGAACCCACAAGGACTCAATAGAAATTTTTTATGGGAATCAAACAAATAAAATAAAGCATGAAAATTAAATAAAGCAAAGCAAATAAATTGAAGTAATATAACTAAATTAACAAATATTAAGAAAGATAACAAAATTAATAAATTAATTGATTAGGGTTTTGGAGTCATATATTTTATTCAATATTCTTCCACAAACAAACTTATGTATAATGTCAAAACAGTCACAATATCCGTCAAAACACACCATATATCCGCTCTTAACAAATCATAAGGTGAATCCAACAAAAGATAATGATAATCCAACTTTATTTTTATCGATTAAAATAGGCGTCCAATAGGAAGAATTGTATTTAATATTAAAGCATTAAATTGGAAAAGTCAATTGGTATGAACACGTACAATATAATCAATTAAATATACTGATCCTAACTTTAGTACAAATTTACGCTAGCATGAATAAAATTAAACAAACAAAAAATAATAAAATTAAAGTAAACTTATTTATCATTAAATAAATAAATTAAGTCTTCAATCTTCAAAGTCTTGTATAAAAAAAATCAAAAAGAAGAAAAAATCAAGAAGAAGAAAAAATAAAGGAAGAAATAGTCGAAAAGAGGAGGAGAGGGGATGCTGGGCACTGTTGCCCCCCTTATTTAGTTTGCTGGGGCAGCTTTTTATAATTGTTGTTGGAGCAAAGTAGCTTTAGGACTTCAATTGATTTAATTGGCTTGGGCCTTACTTTTGCATTCCAAACTATGCTCGGCTCATTTTAAGCTTGAGTGGGTTTCTTCTACTTAAAAGCTTGTATTGCATTTCCTTGATTAGTATTTATTAGGTTGGTTGAATGGGTTTGGTCCCATACTTGAGTGCATTTTGTTAAATTTTCGTCCTTTTACACTGTTGGATTTTGCATCACAATTTCGAACTCCAAGATGGCTTTATTTGAAAAAGTGCTAAACTAGAAAGTTGTAGCTATCAAAATTCTCTTCAAATTAGGCTTAAGAGTTGCATTATTTGGAGTTACGAGTAAAAAGTTATGCATCCAAAACTATTGAACCACTTTAAGTGTCTTCATTTACTTTAATTTCTCTATTTTTTCAATCTTCTCCAATTTATTTCTAACACCTGAGAAAGCATTAAAAATAGAAAAATAGAAAAATAGCATTAATATTTTATCTTTAAAATATAAATTAACATAGTAAATTTAACCAATTTATTGGCACATCAATGGCAAAGTCTTGCATTTTTGATGAATTTTCCTTCTTTCTATAACAAATTTAGGGTCACCTTTTCTTGGTTCGTAAACCTCGTGCATAGTTTCTTGGGTTTTTTTACCTTTCACTCTGATTCATTGCCATTTCCTCCACAACATCAAGATTTTTTATTCTTACGATGGTTCATTGGCTTTCGAGGAACATCATTTGCACTTGCATCTTTTTTTATTTTTTGTTGCCCTTATATCTCCTTAATATTTATTGAGGCCTTTTTTTCGATGCCTAATTTTGCCTTTTGCATGGTCAGCATCCTTTCTCACATGAGACGCAGACTTGACCTTTTTGGCCTAGCTTTCACTCTTGGTGTGACTCTTGCCGCCATCTATTTATTTTCTGTTTTTATTTTTCATTCAGGTGTTGTGGGATTTTTCCTCTTTTATACTCTTTTAATTTTTTATTATACCCACTTCATTATTCTTCTGCCAGTTCTCACTGTTAAGAATTTATTTCATATGCTCTGTGGAGACTTTGGTTTGAAATTTTGAGATTGGTGTCACCATGTGTGTGTTTTTGTATTTTTTCCGATCAGAGAATTGTGAAAATTGTGGCCCTAAATTTTCTGTGATGAGGAAAATTGATCAAAATGCCATTTTTAGGACAAAGGTGAATAGTGTTGTCTTATGGACCAGTGGACCACACCTTCTTTATTGCTCTCACTTTCTAGTTTTCATTCCTCTTAAATTTTCATTATGGTATTTTGTTTCCTTTTGTGATTACTATATTGATTTTGGATCCTTTTAGCGGTGGTCGCCGTTATAAAGAGGCTAGTTCTTTTCAATCCCTTCCACCGGGTTGTCTTCCTGGTTATTCGCCCAATATTTTCATTACCAGAGTGAATGGTTCGCTCTGCTTAGCTCTTCAACATGATGAATGGGAGGGGATTTCCTAGCGAGAGGCTGATGGTGTGGTTCATCGCCATGCCATATATCGAGATGTTGTTGTTCCTGCTATTGATCCCACTTAGCTTTTCGTGGAGCCTGCTCATCATTTATTCTTTGTCCATACAGAGGTATGTCTCCCAATGCTACCTGTGCTATTGATCCCACTTAAATGCATGTATGCCTATTATTTTTGAGTATGCGCTTACTTTCTTTGTTTGTACATTTTATTCCTATTTATTTTATGTTTAAAAAATGTTTATAGGACCTATGTCACTGATGCCATGGTTCTCCGAATTCAATTTCGTAAGCTTGATCAGCTACTCTAGGAGTTGTGCGGGAGTTTCTTCTTGTTACCCCGTTCGGGCTTCTC